>JAVGWX010000005.1:70543235-70868235 GCA_036924085.1 Ariolimax columbianus | reverse complement strand
CTTGTTTTAATGACTATGCATCTGCGATTGAAGAGAGTTGCAAAGAAAGAAGTGACTAGACTAAAGTTTGACCTGGACAAACTAAAAGACCCAACAACCATCGAAGTGTTTCAATCGAGGGTAGGAGTGAGATTTGCTCCACTGCTGGCTCTCATAGAGTTACTGGATACCGATACAGTAACAGTCTCTTAACTCAGCACTCATAGATACCGCAACAGAGATCCTGGAGTGACTCCAAACAGAAAATACGGCACGGGTGACCAAAGAAAATCTAAAGAGATAGAAGAAGATCACTCAAAAACAAAAAATATGTACCTGATTAGGTCGGCAAATATATAGGGGTCAAGAAAGCGATACAACAAAAGATGAGCGAGGCGAAAGAAGCGTGGATATGTGAGCAATGCGCAAACATCGAAGAGACATTGAACAGAAATTACGCTAAAGGTGCATACAGGGTGGTCAAAGAACTAGTAACACCAAGACAAGGCAGGAACTTTATGATCCAGGATAAAAGCGATAAGTGCCGTATTGAGGACAATGACCTACTGGCACGATGGACTGTGTACTGTTCCACCAAGTAATACAACTATGAAGGGCGGGACGAACCTGGGAAAACAATCCCTCCAACACCAACAACCAAAGAGGATAACCAACTGATAACGAAGGAAGAGGTAGCTGTGTCGGTAAAAACATTGAGAAGAGGGAAAGCGGCCGGCGGGGACAATATACCAGCAGAGCTCTTATAGGCAGGTGGGGAGGTAGTGGTGAGCGGCCTGACACAAATCGGCAACAACATATGGGCGACAGGAAACTGGCCAGACGTATTGATACAATCAATGATTATACCATTACCTAAGTCTTGAAACCTAAAACTGTGCCAACATTACAGAACAATAAGCCTCATCAGCCACCCTAGTAAGGCCATGCTCAGATTAATCCTCAACCGATTGAAACCCCAAGCAGAGAACATCAGTGATGAGGAGCAGGCAGGGTTCAGACAAGGAAGAAGCATCACAGAACAGATATTTAATTTAATACTGATAAGCGATAAATATCTAGAACAGCAGTAAAAACTGTATCATGTGTTTGTTGATTTCTAGAAGTCGTGTGATAGAGTATGGCATAAAGCGCCATGGGCCACCATGAGAATGTATAAAATCAACGAAAATATTATAAAGGTTCTTGAACACCGGTATGACAATGTGTTCAGTGCAGTTCTTGTGGATAGGAAGTGCGAGAATTGGTTTCGGACATTATTAGGTGTGAGACAGGGTTGAACACTCTCCCCAACACTTCTCAATATATTCCTTGAGAGAATTATGAGTGAGGCACTTGGAGCTCACATTGGTACTGTCAAGATAGGGGGCCGAACGATTGCCAACCTTCGTTTTGCAGATGACATAACAGGTTGGCGGGCACAGAAGCAGAACTCCAGGAATTGGTCAGAAGGCTCGATGAAACAGCTCTTGACTTTGGTATGAAGATAAACGATGGAAAGACAAAAATTAATGACCAACAACGCCGAGGGCTTCAACAGTAGGGTTAATGGCCAGGAACTCGAAGTGGTCGACCGTTTTAAATATCTGGGTTCGATTATCAGTGATAAAGGACCAAAATGTGAGGTGTTGGCCAGAATAGCACAGTCAATAGTGGCGATTGCATGGCTTAACCAAATCTGACAAGATAAACGGTTAGCACTTTGTACAAAAATAAGATTATTGTGTACATTGGTTCTGTCAGTATTCGTCTATGCTTGTAAGACATGGACAATTACAGCTGACCTGCAGCGGAGGACACAGGCCTTGGAGATGAGACTTCTAAACGCCACATACCAAGAACGAGTTACAAATGAGGAATTATGAGAAAGAATTACAACATCAATATGGCCTTTGAAGACCTCTTGGCAAATGTGAAAAGAATGAAACTCGCTTGGAACGGTCACATATGTTGATCAAATAATTCTGCACGGAAAGATGCAAGGCAGACGATGAAGAGGCCGTCCCAAAAAAAGAGGAGGGAGGATAACATAAAAGAATGGTCCCATCTCCGACCGGAAGAGGCACAGGGAGCGACCGCTGACAGAGAATTATGGCTTGGGGTTGGTAATGATGTCTTCATATGTTCCCCAACCACCTCACTGGTTGCGGGATTACCTGAGTTAAGCAAAGTGTTGCTTTACGCGCATAACGTGCTCACTAAACTTCCGAGTTTTTCGTCCATCTCCAATAGGACTGGACGCCGATGTCACCTCACTAGACAAGGGGATGTTTGAAACTTACATTTTCTTTCGTTCGTTTCTTGAGAAGTGAGACAATTACTTCTCAGCTATAGCAACCTCTGTCATTATAATAAATCAATCAAAGCCTGTCACTCCTATCGGAGCATAGACCATTGACAACATCCGGTCAGCATTCACGGACCTGGGCTACTCCGTAATCTGTACTGGAAACAAACTGCTACAGTAAAATTAGGAAAGTTATGCTTTCCAAGCATAGATGTAAAAAGAGGAGTGAGACAGGGATGTGTATTATCCCCTTGTCTTTTTAGTTTATACACAAAACAAATATTCAAACAGATAGAAGGGATGTCAGGGCTTGTCATTGGAGGAGGGGCAAAGAACAATCTAAGATATGCGGATGATACAGTTTTTGTGGCAAAAAGTGAGAGAGAATTATTGGAGCTTGTGACAACAATATACACAATAAGCCAAGAGTTTGGATTAGACATAAACATAAAGAAAACAAAAACTATGATAATTGGGAAAAGTGACAAGAAACCATGTGTGCAGATACAAATAAAAGATCAACTAATTGAACAGTTAAAGAGTTTCTCCTATCTAGGTCATATAATAATGGAAGAAGGCAGCCGTGAATAAGAAATCAGAAAGAAAATAGGTATGGCCAACATGGTATTCGACAACATGCGACACATACTAACATCCAACCAGATAAATCAGAATTTGTGAATGAGAATTGGCAGGTGTTATGTATACTCGTCACTACTTTATGACGCAGAAACATGGACAATTAATAACAAGTTGGAAAAGACTATTGAAGCTTTCGAAATGTGGGTATATAGAAATTTTGGTCGCATTTCTTGGAAAGAGAAGAAAACAAATTTAGAGATATGGAAAAATTGGGGTGTGGAAAGAGAATTAATGACCGAAATCTGGGTTCGACAGTTATATTATTTTTGTCATATAACAAGACATATTTCTTTGTTGAAAACCATACTGGAGGGCAGGGTAGAAGGCAGTCGTTCAAGAGGCAGACAACGCTTTAAGTGGGTGGATAACATCAGGAGATGGACTGGAAAAAGCTTCTCAGATTGCACAATTACGGGAAGAGATAGAGTACACTGGAGATCCATTGCAGACGACCTTCGGAGATGGCACCTGAACTGAACTTGACTTCTCTGGATCTCCATTTGCTGTTAGGGTTGTTGTTGTTGTTGATTAACTAGGTCTGCCGAGCGGTTCGCTCTTTTGCAGTCAATGCCAAGCCGTAGAATGTGCAGGTGTTTTGTAGATAGTGAGTGGAGCTGTATAAGGTGTTGGTGATTGTTGGCGTGGAGCTGTATAAGGTGTTGGTGATTGTTGGAGTGGGACTGTATAAGGTGTTGGTGATTGTTGGAGCTGTATAAGGTGTTGGTGATTGTTTGAGCTGTATAAGGTGTTGGTGATTGTTGGAGTGGAGCTGTATAAGGTGATGGTGATTGTTGGGGTGGAGCTGTATAAGGTGTTGGTGATTGTTGGGGTGGAGCTGTATAAGATGTTGGTGATTGTTGGGGTGGAGCTGTATAAGGTGTTGGTGATTGTTGGGGTGGAGCTGTATAAGATGTTGGTGATTGTTGGGGTGGAGCTGTATAAGGTGGTGATTGTTGGAGTGTAGCTGTATAAGGTGTTGGTGTTTGTTGAAGTGGAGCTGTATAAGGTGTTGGTGTTTGTTGGAGTGGAGCTGTATAAGGTGTTGGTGTTTGTTGGAGTGTAGCTGTATAAGGTGTTGGTGTTTGTTGGAGTGGGGCTGTATAAGGTGGTAATTGTTGGGGTGGAGCTGTATAAGGGTGTTGGTGATTGTTGGGGTGGAGCTGTATAAGGGGGTTGGTGATTGTTGGGGTGGAGCTGTATAAGGTGGTGATTTTTGGGGTGGAGCTGTATAAGGTGTTGGTGATTGTTGGAGTGGAGCTGTATAAGGTGTTGGTGATTGTTGGGGTGGAGCTGTACAAGGTGTTCGTGATTGTTGGGGTGGAGTTGTATAAGGTGTTGGTGATTGTTGGGGTGGAGCTGTATAAGGTGTTGGTGATTGTTGGGGTGGAGCTGTATAAGGGTGTTGGTGATTGTTGGGGTGGAGCTGTATAAGGGGGTTGGTGTTTGTTGGGGTGCTCGGCAGTAACTGTTCTCGGTCTGTGGTGAGTTCAGGGCAAGCGAGCAGCACATGTTGCACTGTCTCGTATGGGTGGGTACAGATACGACAGTTAGGTTAGTGTGTAGGGTATAACTTGTTTATGTTACGTCCAATGTGTTCTGTTCTAAGTTGAAAGATTATGCTCTGCTCCCTGCGGTGAAATTTGTTGATGTCATTTTTGTTTGGATGTGTCATTTCTTTATACGCCCAGATGGTGTGGTTCTTTTTCCCCCACACATAAACCTGACAGCTTGATTTGGGATTTGGTCCAATTTCTTCTGGGTTGTATTGCGCATTGTGGTTTGCAGTGGGAAATTGTAGTCCAGAACTGATCGCACATAACCCAGATAAAGCTGCCTTAGATTTCCTTTGTCTGCTCTCCAGGCGGTGCTTGCACGGTGTTTGACCAAATTCATACGTTTGCTGGCTGTGTCTTTCATTTTGTGTCCAAAAGGGTGGAGCAATAGTTGTTTTTCAAGTACGACGGACCTTCATCTCTAGTTAGTAACTGTTCATCGCGTTTGAGTTGGTACAGTTTATTGCTTTCTTTAATGTTTCAGGTGAGGACTGTGAAAACAGTTTTATGTATGTTTATTTGCAGCTTCCAAAGCTGGCAGTACTGCACACTATCTATTGTGGACAGGGCTCTGTTTAACTTTGCTTGGGCCAGTCTCTTGTATTTTTCTGTTGTTCCGATGAGTAAGTCGTCTGCATACAGTGTCTTTTGGACCGACAAGATGGAGGGGAGGTCATTTATGTAGACGAGGAAGAGGATGCAGCTTAATGCAGAACCTTGAGGTAATCTCTCCTCTAGTGTTGTTGTTTGAATTGTTCTATTTTTCAAGAAGACTTTATTCCAATGGAACATTTTTCTGTGCATGCCCATTGTTGTCATATTATTTAAAAAGTCCTTGCTTCCATATTTTGTCGTATGCTTGCTGCAGATCGATGAATACTGCTGTAATGTTTGCTCTCTTATAAACCGTCAAGAGTTTTCTGCAGAAAATAAAAAAGTTGGTCATCAGTTCTGCAGTCTTTTCTGAAGCCTGCTTGGTTGTCATCAATTATTTTGTTGGTTTCCAGCCACCAGTACAGTCAGTGGTTCCCCATTCTTTCAGGAAGCTTACCAATTGTTGAGGTCAGAGACTGGCCCATTCTTTCAGCAAGCTTACCAATTGTTGATGTCGGTGAGACTGGCCCATTCTTTCAGCAAGCTTACCAATTGTTGATGTCGGTGAGACTGGCCCATTCTTTCAGCAAGATTACCAATTGTTGATGTCGGTGAGACTGGCCCATTCTTTCAGCAAGATTACCAATTGTTGATGTCGGTGAGACTGGTCTGTGGTTCCCCATTCTTTCAGCAAGCTTACCAATTGTTGATGTCGGTGAGACTGGCCCATTCTTTCAGCAAGATTACCAATTGTTGATGTCGGTGAGACTGGTCTGTGGTTCCCCATTCTTTCAGCAAGATTACCAATTGTTGATGTCAGTGAGACTGGTCTGTGGTTCCCCATTCTTTCAGCAAGCTTACCAATTGTTGATGTCAGTGAGACTGGTCTGTGGTTCCCCATTCTTTCAGCAAGATTACCAATTGTTGATGTCGGTGAGACTAGTCTGTGGTTCCCCATTCTTTCAGCAAGATTACCAATTGTTGATGTCAGTGAGACTGGTCTGTGGTTCCCCATTCTTTCAGCAAGATTACCAATTGTTGATGTCGGTGAGACTGGTCTGTGGTTCCCCATTCTTTCAGCAAGATTACCAATTGTTGATGTCGGTGAGACTGGTCTGTGGTTCCCCATTCTTTCAGCAAGATTACCAATTGTTGATGTCAGTGAGACTGGTCTGTGGTTCCCCATTCTTACAGCAAGATTACTAATTGTTGATGTCGGTGAGACTGGTCTGTGGTTCCCCATTCTTTCAGCAAGATTACCAATTGTTGATGTCAGTGAGACTGGTCTGTGGTTCCCCATTCTTACATCAAGATTACCAATTGTTGATGTCGGTGAGACTGGTCTGTGGTTCTCCATTCTTTCAGCAAGCTTACCAATTGTTGATGTCGGTGAGACTGGTTGTGGTTCCCGCTTCTTTCAGGAATCTTACCAATTGTTGATGTCGGTGAGACTGGTCTGTGGTTCCCCATTCTTTCAGCAAGCTTACCAATTGTTGATGTTGGTGAGACTGGCCTGTAATTTTTTTGGTCGTCCGCTGGTTTTTTTTCTTCAAAATTGACTTGATGTTTGCAGAAAGTCATGCTTTTGGAGGTGGGATTTCTGGGCATGTTCTGTTGATGAAGTTCAGGAGGATAGACTTTACTTTTAGGCCGAGGTTCACTGTCGTTTCGTTTGTAATGTTGTCTGTTCCTGTGGCCTTTTTGGTCTTTAATTTCCGTATCGCATTATTCGTCTCCTGTGTCGAATACTCAGTCTAAAATAATGCAATGTTTGCTTTTGCAGCTCTTTGTTGTGTTATTGTTGTCTTCTTAAACGCTTTGTCTAGTTGTTTCCTGTGATATGTTCTGCTCACTTTGGCATGTAATTTGTTGAACATTTCTGCCTTTTTCTTATTATTTGTTACGATTTGTCCACCAGATCGGAGTGGTTTTGGATTCGTCTTCTTCCCTTTCTCATCAAGACAGTGCAGACAATTCCAAGCTTTATGTCCTTCACTATTCAAGTTTAACTCATTGCAAGTGTTTATCCAGGCTTCTGCTTTTCCTTGCTTGATGTGGTATCTAGCTTGTGCTGTGAGTTTATTGTATTCTGTTCTGTTTTCTTGACTGTTTTCGGTTTCCATATTTCTTCTGGCTTGTTGTCGTTCTATGAGAATTGGTTTCAGATCTGGTGTCCAGAAAAGGCTGTAACGTTTACGGCTGCCTCTTGGTATTGTCATTTTGGCTATTTCTAGGATGGTCTTTGAGATGTTGTTGTATGTATTCTCTATAGCGTCTGTTGAGTTAATGTTGGTGAATCTGTTGTCTGAGAGGACTGCATACGTTGTCCAGTTAACTTTCTATAGTTCCAGTACGTCTTTCTCGTTTGCTTGCATTTGTATTGCTTTTCTATAGTGACGTGTATAAGTCTGTGGTCGCTTCCAATGTCTTCCAGAACTTTGTATGTGCAAATAGCTGTAATGTCAGCTGATATCATGGTGAGGTCAGGTCTGATGGTCGTGCCTGTACTTCTGTGCAGGGGGGTAAACATTATGAATGGTGTTTTTGTTTTCATTGATCCAGCAGAGAATCTCTTGCCTGTCAATGTAAGTACCGTTGGGTTTGTTTCATACCTCAGTTTCAATGTCATTTCTTATGAGGGTCACATGCCCTCGGCAGTTCTTGCACTGACAGAGGTACTGAGTTTATCCAGTGATATTGATTGGATTTTTGGTTGGGATATTTTCCTGAAGTGCAGCAATGTTCTCATGTAGGATTTTGAGCAATTCTTCCTCCTTGTTTTGTATGCCTGAAATGTTTAGTTGTATTATGTTTATGTTCCCAGTAGTAAACTTTTCGCCAGCAGCATGGAGTGTCTCTGCTTTGCCCCGACCTTGTTTACCGAGAAGACGTCTGAGCTCGTTTGATGAAGGTTTAGTTGTGCTTGGCGGTCTGTTTAATCCTAGGGTTGTCTTGGGGCTTTTCTGCCTTTCGGGATCGAGTTGGAGTCACGAGCTTCATCCGTTCGGACATTCCGTCCTGTTTCAGCACGAGGCGTTGCAAGATATGTGGTCTTAAGAGTGGGAGGGAGTGGCATTCTCCGTCATCTAAGGAGGCTCTCCAAATATGCATAGATTAATTAGTATGCTCTAGCTCTGAGCTTTCCCAAGGAATCATCACGTCCTGCACACATATACCTCTTCTCCCGAGTCATCTAACCATTACTTGGTCTTCCGCTATACTTTCTGTCAGTTAGATGTCTGAGTTAAGTTCGGAGCTCAGGCTGCTGCTCCTCCAGGTCAAGTGCATCCTGGATACTCAATATTCCGCACCACAAGGGGCAACGTCCGGTGGCTGTCGGTAGCCTACCTGCAAGTCAGCAGGGGGTTTTGAAATGAGAGTTTTTCCTTCTCCTATAAGATTGCCACGTGTGGCTTATGGGCTTCCTCGACCCTGATCAGTCTGGTTTTAGGGCGCCAAAGACTCGCTCCTCGCCATTTCTCCTGTTAGTAAGAGCAACGGGTCCCGCCACGTGCGGCCAGGAGTTGGGCTTTTGCTGTCAGAGGCTTTGTGTTGCGCGTGCCATTGGAGCATTTGAACAGAATTAAGGGCTCATCCTCAGTTCCTCTCCAGGCTATGATATCATTTGGGACCCTGTTGTTAGGGTCAGGAATGACCCTTCCAATTCTGACCCTTACGTCTGCATCTGCACCGCACCTCCTGGTGTGTCTATTGTGCTGCTCAAATAGGTAAAGGTGTCCACGTCTTCCAACTGAGATCCACCCAGCATGATTGGTTTTGTTGTTAATAGTGTTGAGTTTAAGGAACTTGGCTTTTTCATGTTGAAATTCAGTCCCAATTTGGTTGATTGTTCTTTCACCCTATCGTTTCTCTTGAATTTGGATATGAAAGTGTGATAAACGTACCAGATCATCTGCGTAGTTTAGGTCCTCCAATTGTGACAGTAGTGTCCTCTGAATACCAGTTTTTTTGTCCTTCGATTGATGTCTTTGTACATATTCTGGATGAAAGTTATGTACTTCTCTGGTATCCCAGATTGTCTCAACAGTTACCTTAACGTACTTCGATCCACATTGTCAAACTCCTTTTCCAAGTCCATACAATCTGCGTCTAGGGATGAGGAATAGATTAGCTTTATGATCTATACATGATCTTTCCCGGTGAAATCGTGCCTGCTCGTCTCTCAGCTTTTTGTCTCCCTCCGTTTTTAATCTGTCCAAGATGATTATATTAAATATGCTGCCTGGCACTGATAACTATATAATCCCCATATAATTGCTGCAATCTGCCATGTCTCCCTACTTAGGCAGTTTAATCAAAGGCACTTCTTTCCATTCTGCGGGCACTCTCTCCTCTTCTCTTATCTTGTTGAATAATTTTTGCAATGTACGCGTGGCCTCATCTATATCTGTTGCTGCTATTCTATCTGATCCTGCCGCTTTCCCTTTCTTGAGTTTAGACAATGGCGCTTTGGATTTCTATCTTACTTGCGTGGTTGCAATACAAGTTCAGGGTCTCTTCTGCTGGTAGAAAGGTTTGGTGTTTCATGTGGTGGAGGTCTGTATAGACTTTCTTTCAAATATTCAACCGATCGTTTCTGTTGTTCCTTCTAAAATATCAATATCTTGCCGTCTCTTTCTTTGATTGGTTTGTCAGTCTATATATATATATTTGCTATTTTCTTTGTTAATTAGTACATAGCTGTCATATCCCCCCCCCCTCTCTCTCTCTCACTCTATCTCTGTGCTGCATATTCTGCCTCATGTGCCAACTTGTAAATATATTCTCATTTATATTTCCTTGAACATGTCTTGACCTCTTTGTCTGTAACATTATAATTTGTCTGTGCTTCTGCTTTGGTGGCTCGGGCTCAGCAATTGTTGAGCATAGCTTTATACGTTTTCCTTTCTTCTATTTTATGTAATATCTTTGTTTCGATCTATTTCTTGTGTTGGTTTCTCTTGAATCCTACAGTTTCTTCACATGTCTTGTTCCAATGTCTTTGGCCTGTTCCCACATACTATTTATGTTCATCTCCTCGTCCTAGGTTAGCGCTTGTAGCACTTGGTATGTGTTATTACATTCTATACTGTATTCTGTCTTCCTTCCTGGTCTTGTAAGATGTGTATGTTATATCTTGTTCTCCTCGCGCCCTGTACTGGGTACTTTTTCAGTTTGAGCTGCAAGATTTCCAGCAACATGTGGTGGTCTGAAGCAATGTTTGCACCTCGATTTACTCTGACATATTGTAGTGTGCTTCTGAACGCTTGACTGACATCGGTGTGGTCAATCTGATCTTCCGTCACCTGGTCTGGCGATCTTGTGAGGAAACGTGCTTCCTCCAATTATCATTTTGTGTAGCGCAGATAACTCTGCAAACATTTCTCCATTTTCGTTCATCTGTCCCATTCCTTGTCTTCCCATAATCTGTTCGTAATCTAGGTTGTCTGCTCCCACTTTAGCATTGACGCCTCCCATTAATATTAATATAACTTTATTTTTCTAGTTCTAAAGTTTGTGCTCCTGATTCTATTAGTTATAGCCTCGCACTTTATGCGCAACCACTGTGTCTATCTAGAAAGCATCAATGCCATTCGCTTAGTGTGTTGAACATCAGTTCCCTTGTTTACATACATTATCATTTCCCTAGTTGCCAGTCTCATCTTTCCTGATTGTCGTCCATCTTGTTTCGCACAGTCCTAGCACTGCCTGGTTGCAATGTCTCATATCTTTAGTTATATGTGCTGTTTTCCCTGCCTGGTACATTGTTCACACATTCTAAGTCGCTGTATTTGTTTTCTTCTTGGTATTCATAAGAGCAGTCATCCGTGGAGCTTCCTCGCGGCTGTCACCCCACTGCGTCATTGTTCTCGTTTCCGTTGGCTCTCCCTTTCCCAAGGGCGTTTGCCTTTGCTTTGCCGACAATGTTTTCGTAACCATTTTTGTGTTTATAGATTTGGGTGGTCGGGTCTAGGTTCAACCTATTATACTCTAGGTCAGTGTTTGCCAACCATAAATTTTCTGCCGGTCCGCGAAAAAGTTACGACTAAGCCCCTTAACTGCGGAACTCGCCTTGAGGTGAATTAATTTCTATTAAATTGTTGGTCGCATATTCATTCATTCAATTGCCGATTTGGTATGGGAAGACTTTCATCTCTGCCAGTGATCAAAACCAAACAGAAAAACCGCATGGATATCAAGGCATCGCTTCGTCTGACAGATACAACGCTCCAGCGACGTTTATCAAACATTTAGCAAAGAAGAAGTAATAGATTTCGCACTAATTTACTTGAGTGAAATATTTAAATGAATATACTTTGTCCACATCAAATGTAACAACGGTGTAGAAATAACGATGCTGGAGGGTACCTGGCAAAATAGGCAGATACACGTCGAGAAAAAGATTGACGAGGAACATTGCAGGCTCTGGGATTGATAGTGGCAGAAACACGTCGAGAAAAAGATTGACGAGGAACATTGCAGGCTCTGAGATTGATAGTGGCAGAGGCGGGAAAGCTGGCCAGGGATCGAGTTTCTTACAGATCGGCTGTCATGAGAGCGACGTTTTGCAAAGAACATGCTACATGATGATGATGATTGCTTTCTCGAAAGTTCAAGACGTTCTACTATTAGCTCTGTGTCTGCTTATTTTAACATACAATGTTCATTGTTTAATATGGCCTGGCTTGGCTTCGTTCGTTCTCAATCTCCCACTACCATCTGTGTCTGCTTATTTTAACATACAATTTTCATTGTTTAATATGGCCTGGCTTGGCTTCGTTCGTTCTCAATCTCCCACTACAAAACCCTGAAAGGGCTTAAGTAGCAGAATGCAGTTCAGAGAACGGAATGCGTTGTGTCGTAGTTTATAGCTTGACTGCGATATTTGCACCTTTTGGTCCAACACATCCGACTTCAGCAAGCATTTTTTGAGTACCGGGTTAGCATTCCCTCTTCGATCCCTTCTCCTTAGCCAGTCTTCCCTGCTGCAGCCTGTTATCCAGAATCACCGCGTGGAGGTGTAGAAGGGTCTTGGCAGCTTTGGTTTGCTGGCCCTAACACTAGCAGTCAGCTATGGGTCGCTGACCACTGCAGCTCATGCGCTGCTCAGCATCTTGATCCCCATTGTATAAAACTAGATACAAAAACGAATATCCAAAATACTACGAGGCGTGTTCAAATGAAACCGGACCAAACTACAAGTGAACATACGTACGATGCGCATGAAGACATCACTTCTGGTGTAAGCAGAACATACCAACCGTCTAGTCTGCGAAATTTAATTATCCTCCAACTCATAGTTTCCTCAGCAGACCGTTGAAAAGATGGCGGGTGTGATACGAAACCTGTCCAGAGTTGATCAGCGAGCAGTGATTCTGTTTCTAATAGATGAAGGATGTCGACCAGTTGACATTCATCGCAGAATGCAGGCAATGTATGGTGACAAAAGTGTGACGAAGACAACAGTAAATAACTGGACAACGATGTTTAAAGAAGGACGTGAGTAAACGAAAGATCTTCCGAGACCAGGTCAGGCGCATATTGTTTCGTTAACTCACGTGCCTCTTTAAACATCGTTGTCAAGTTTTTCACTGTTGCCTTCGACACACTTTTGTCACCATACACTGCCTGCATTCTGTGATGAGATGTATGTCAACTGGTCGACATCCTTCAGCTGTTATAAACTGAATCACCGCTCGCTGACCAACTCTGAACGGATTCCGTATCACACCCGCCATGTTTTCAACGGTCTGCTGATGAAATTTTGAGTTGGAGGATAATGACATTTTACAAACTTGACGGTTGGTATGTGCTGTTGACATCACAAGTGATGTCATCATACGCATCGTACGTATGTTACCTTGTTGCAGTTTGGTCCGGTTTCACTTGAAAACGCCTCGCATATAAATCGTTCTTTTTCTGAGTTCTGGGCAAATAATTGTTTCATATTTTCACCGATTAGCAGGTGTAAAAAGGTTGGGAAATACTGCTCCAGTCGAGTTGTTCGTGATTAGTCTATTCCCTCCCCCATGACCTATACAACTTGGGAGACTAGTGTGGAAGCTTACGCTGGCTTAGCTCCTGAGATCATTAAGACATGCAAGCTCCTTCCCAATTTCAAGGTAGCAAAAACTCAAATACAAGATTCATGGAAAGGAGCCAGCTAAAGCTAAAACCTATGCTTCATATTGGAGCTTGAAGTGAATTATAGAACATGTCTAGAAACATGTTTACCTCACGACGGTCTACACATTGGGGCTTGAAGGTGAGTGGACGCAAGTGCTTGGAAACAAGTTTCACTGGAAAAGGATCAGCTGCAGTGGTGGTCTATGCATCACACTGATCGATGCCCCGTCTCTCCACTAGAAACCGCTCTATTTCCCCCATTTCCATGTGTCTTATGAGCTTCTCATGACAATGGGGCCCGATATCAATACGCTACAGTCGACCCAACTGTAAATAAGTACACGTTTTACTCTTAGGAAAGTAAAGGCAGCGAAGAAGGAACTGGAACCTTATCCGATAAAAAAGATGATGCACAGTACACACTAACATCTCACCGTTAACTTTAGTCTGTACTAAGCAACAACATTTCCTCCATTTAAAAAAACCCATTAACAATGGTTTCACTTTTAATAACAGGAATTCACGTTTTTATTTAAGTGATGAACGTTAAGCCAAGCTTACATTCAGGGCCGGATTTAGGCCTGAGCTAAACAAGCTGCAGCTTAGGGCCCCAATCCGCAGGCGCCTCAAACAATTTCAGCTTAATGATAAATATGTAACACAACAGGTCAATGACCTATTTGTCTGCATACATGATTGCTAGTATTTACAAACAGAACTCTACACCAGCCTCTACACGCCAACTCACTACCCCTTTCTTGGGGAAGAAGAGGAGTGACTAGGGGAAGTCAAGACAAATACTCAGTGAAGATAAATAAAAAAAAATGTATAGGCCGCCGTCCATCGTAGACGATGATGGCATAATTAATGTTGCTAGCGATATTTTTTAGTAAGGATTAACTGCGCTACTTTTTATCTTCACTCTCTCGTCTCGTGCCGCCCGACCCCAGTAGCAAGTCAAGGACAAGACGACTAGGGGGCGACTACGAGATGCAGGGGACTCCGCATCAAGCACCCGTGAAAAAGACGGTGAAGTCCGGAGTCTAATCTACACCACCTGATCACGAGGCCGACGGATTAACCACTTCGCCACGGAATATAAACATGTAATCAATAAAGACATTCTAGTATAGGTTCTTTTGTAAGACCTTCTGGTGTTATTTTTTAATAATGGGCCCTCAAGTTTGATACAGTTTAGGCTCTCCCCAAGTCTAAATACGCACTTCAAAAATGTGCTGTTTTTGGTAGGAAATTGTGAAAGAAAAACATTGCACTGTATTTGGGTTAATACGATTTAAAGGCAGATTAGCAATGGAGCGGTTTCGTCGAGTTGAGAAGGTGGTTTGTCGCTTCTGGTTTATGTACCCTGCTCTCTGTTGTTACCTGTCTTTTGAGATCTCCAGTCTTCTATAGTGTTTTGTGATCTTCGTTTTTTCTTTGTTATCTCCAGTCTTGTTTCTGTGATTTCCAGTCTTTCTTTGTGGTCTCGTCTTTTTTGTGTGATCTCCAGTTTTTTGTGTGGTCTCCAGTCTTTTTTGTGTGGTCTCCAGTTTTTTGTGTGGTCTCCAGTCTTTTTTGTGTGGTCTCCAGTCTTTTTTGTGTGGTCTCCAGTCTTTTTTGTGTGGTCTCCAGTCTTTTTTGTGTGGTCTCCAGTTTTTTGTGTATGGTCTCCAGTCTTTTTTGTGTGGTCTCCAGTTTTTTGTGTATGGTCTCCAGTCTTTTTTGTGTGGTCTCCAGTCTTTTTTGTGTGGTCTCCAGTCTTTTTTGTGTGGTCTCCAGTTTTTTGTGTATGGTCTCCAGTCTTTTTTGTGTGGTCTCCAGTTTTTTGTGTATGGTCTCCAGTCTTTTTTGTGTGGTCTCCAGTCTTTTTTGTGTGGTCTCCAGTTTTGTGTGTGGTCTCGTCTTTTTTGTGTGGTCTCCAGTTTTTTGTGTGGTCTCCAGTCTTTTTTGTGTGGTCTCCAGTTTTTTGTGTGGTCTCTAGTCTTTTGTGTGTGGTCTCCAGTCTATTTTGTGTGGTCTCCAGTTTTGTGTGTGGTCTCGTCTTTTTTGTGTGGTCTCCAGTCTTTTTTGTGTGGTCTCCAGTTTTTTGTGTGGTCTCCAGTCTTTTTTGTGTGGTCTAAAGTTTTTTGTGTGGTCTACAGTCTTTTTTGTGTGGTCTCAAGTTTTTTGTGTGGTCTCCAGTGTTTTTTGTGTGGTCTCAAGTTTTTTGTGTGGTCTCCAGTGTTTTTTGTGATCTCCAGTTTTTTGTGTATGGTCTCCAGTCTTTTTTGTGATCTCCAGTTTTTTGTGTATGGTCTCCAGTCTTTTTTGTGTGGTCTCAAGTTTTTTGTATGGTCTCCAGTTTTGTGTGTGGTCTCGTCTTTTTTGTGTGGTCTCCAGTTTTTTGTGTGGTCTCCAGTCTTTTTTGTGTGGTCTCCAGTTTTTTGTGTGGTCTCCAGTCTTTTGTGTGTGGTCTCCAGTCTTTTTTGTGTGGTCTCCAGTTTTGTGTGTGGTCTCGTCTTTTTTGTGTGGTCTTCAGTTTTTTTTGTGGTCTCCAGTTTTTTGTCTGGTCTCCAGTCTTTTTTGTGTGGTCTCCAGTCCTTTTTGTGTGATCTCCAGTCTTTTTTGTGTGGTCTCAAGTTTTTTGTGTGGTCTCCAGTCTTTTTTGTGTGGTCTCAAGTTTTTTGTGTGGTCTCCAGTCTTTTTTGTGATCTCCAGTTTTTTGTGTATGGTCTCCAGTCTTTTTTGTGATCTCCAATTTTTTGTGTATGGTCTCCAGTCTTTTTTGTGTGGTCTCAAGTTTTTTGTATGGTCTCCAGTCTTTTTTGTGATCTCCAGTTTTTTGTGTATGGTCTCCAGTCTTTTCTGTGTGGTCTCCAGTCTTTTTTGTGATCTCCAGTTTTTTGTGTATGGTCTCCAGTCTTTTTTGTGTGGTCTCAAGTTTTTTGTATGGTCTCCAGTCTTTTTTGTGATCTCCAGTTTTTTGTGTATGGTCTCCAGTCTTTTCTGTGTGGTCTCCAGTCTTTTTTGTGATCTGCAGTTTTTTTTTGTATAATAGAAATGCGAGTTGTTATTGTCCCTTATGTGACAGCCAAAGGGATCACAGGCGTCCAAAGAATCAGGGATCCAATTACGCCACGGTTAAAATGGAGTTTTGATGGAAGTAAATTAGTCATAGGTCCCAAGACGTTTAGATAAAAGGGGACCCCTCTAACACCACCCCGGGGACAAATAACTTCAGAGGACATTACCAATGTGACTAATCTGGATTGACAAAAATAATTTACATCTCACTAATTTAGATCACTCTAAACCAGACAGGAAGGAAACGGAGATGAGTGAGAAACATGATTTGCCAATAGTTCAGAGTTTAACTGTATAATACACATTATTATGAAGTTCAATTATATGACTGCTGTTTTGGACACAGCAAACTTTGTTGGAAAAGTGTAACTTTCATTGCCCAAAATCAGTAGATCAAGAGAAAGTTAACTGCATAACCTAGACAGAAACTGACTGTTCTTATGAAATGAATGGCTTGGCTTCGTTCGTTCTCAATCTCCCACTTGTTGTGTTTGTTACAGAACCGTCAGTGTACGCATGGGTCCAGTCCATGCTTGGGTAGATTTTCGCTATGTGCATCAGGGTTATGTCTCTTCTTTCTTTTTCAGTCTGACTATTCTTGTTTCCAATACCTGGTATATTTTCTACTACTTCTGGAATGAAATACTGCTTCCAGGTGAGTTTGCGTACAGTAGGGATGGGCTTTGGTGTTTTATGGTGTTCATAGGGTCTTCGTTCATCTTTGCTTTGGCTATTTCTGCAAAGTTTCTCCGCTTTAGTTTCCCTTTTCCAAATATATTTAGTCTCTAATGCATTGGATGGTCAGTCAGTCTTTTGAGTTTCTCAGCTTGCTGCTGGGCTCTGCAGTCTCTTCTGTCGGTCATGGATTGCAGTTTTGTAATCTTTTCAAGTTCTACAATTGGCGTTGACTTCATGCCTCCTGTTATAACTCTCATGGCTTGGTTTTAAAGTTTGCTCAATTTTTCAAAGTTCGCCTTTGCTGCTGTTGTCCATGCCGCAATGCCATACTCGAGAACTGGTCTCACGCTTCCAGTGTACAGTTTCTTCAGTATTCTTTCGTCTACTCTCCAGCTTGTGCCAACAAGTTTCCTCACGATTGTCATTCTTTGTCTGGCTCTCATTCGGTTTCTCTCGATCTGACTTTTCCATGACATGCGCCGATCAAATGTGACGCCCAAGTAGTTTAGGTTGTCGTTTTGCAGCAGATATTTGCCGTTAAGACTTATTTTGGTGTTCTGCGGTTTATTTGAAAGAGAAAATATCGTACATGTTGTTTTTTCTTCATTTATTTTGACCAGCCAGGATGTACCCACTTCTCCAGCGATGTTAGGGGCTGCTGCATCCGATTGTTTGCTACCGTGAGATTTTTTTCAGAGGTCCACATAGCCAGATCGTCTGCAAACATGGAGCTGTGGACTCTTCTTGGTATATTCTCTGTGATGTTGTTTATATACACCAGAAAAAGTGTGGGTGACAGTACTTCCCCTTGGGGGTACTCCTTGCTCCAGTGTCACATTTTTGCTCATCTGCCCTTGTACTTGGACTCTGGATGTTCTATTTTCGAGGTAGTGGCTGATCCATCTGTACATTTTTCCAGATACTTCACTTTTTCGTAGCTTGACTTTAAGTCCCTCTTTCCACACCTTGTCAAATGCCTTCTCTAAATCCACACAAACCGCTACTGTATGCTTTTTCTCTTGGTAAGCATCCTCTATTTCCTGAGCTATGAGAGTGATCTGGTCCTCAGTGGATCTGTGTTGTCTAAATCCTGCTTGCTGTGGAATTAATATGTGTTTTGCTTCCAGGTGCCACATCAGTTGATGTTTATCAAGCGCTCCATCAGTTTACCTACACAGCTCAGTAGACTGACAGGCCTGTATCCATTTGGATCTGTTCTATCTTTTCCTTTCTTTGGTACTGGTATAAGTACAGCATCTTTCCATGCCTGCGGTACAATTCCCTTTTTCCAGCTTTGGTTCAGGACTGACAGTAACTTCCTCTTTGCTGTTTGGCCCAGCCCCATCAGCATTTCATTTGTTACCCCATCTTTTCCGGGCGATTTCTTTAAAGTTATAATGGCCTCATTCATTGTTAGTTTTGCCATCATGTGTTCCTCTGGTGCCATCTTGATGTTGTCGTGGCTCATTTGTTCTTCACTTTTATCTGTATGCCTGTCTGTAGGGACATCAATGTGGTTTACTCTGGCATAATGTTTTATAAAAGCGTTTGCTGCTTTTTTTCCCACTAAGCATGTTGTCACCCTGCTTGATGGTAATCTGTTTATTTGATAGTATTTCATCATTCATGGCTCTGACTAATTTCCATAGTTTGTTCCCTTCTTTATCTAGATTGAGGCTTTCTGGTTTTTTTTCCAAACTGTCTCTTGTTATTTGGTTCAGTGTTCTTTTGTATTTCGCAGTGATGGCCTTGAGGCAGATATTTGCTTCAAAAGATAGCTCTCTCTCTCTCTCTCTCTCTCTCTCTCTCTCTCTCTCTCTCCCTGCCGTGTTCCTAGCGTTTGAGACTTCACCCTCAGCTTTCTGCAGTTCATGATTCCAATATGGCTTGTAATTTTTCCTTGCCCCACTTGGGATGGTCTCGGTGGCTGCTTGCAGTTTTGCTTTGCTTAGGCTTTCCGCCATAGGTTTCATATTGTTATTTCGTGTGTTGATAGTTTCACACAGTCCATCTGTCAGCATTGCAAATCTGTCCCAGTCGGCTCGTCTGTAGTTCCAACGTGGCAGCGGTTTTATTTCCTGGGGGCCTACTTCCATTTCAATATCTAGCCTAATTGGCCTGTGGTCGCTACCGGCCAATTGGTCGAGAACCTGACGATCTATTTTGTGATGGATATCACCCGTGCGTGGAGAAGGCCAGGTCTGGAGTGGAGGTGGTATGCCATCTTCTGGAATAGAAGCTAGGACTGTCGGCCGGCCTATTGATAAGATAGAGATTTGTGTCTATCTCCCAGTTTTCCACTTCATCCCCTCTGATGTCTGTGTCTGGATATCCCCATCTCTCCGAGTGACTAAAGTCTCCAACCACTAGGCAGCTGGAGTCCTTGATTTCCATATTCGAGAGCGACATGTCTTTGTTGGGTGGGCCATACAGGTTGAAGATACGGATTTTCGTTTCTTGTGTCATTATGTCGACTCCAACAACATTTCTGCTTGTCCGATGTGATTTACAAATACTGGGCTACTTGGTATGCAGTTACGTATCAGTATCAGCACACCTCCTTTGTGACATTCTCTTTCAAGACGGAAGGTCTGGTATCCTATGATTGAAAATCTGTGGTTATTGTTGAGGTGCGTTTCTTGGATGCATGCCACGTCTATCTTGCCTTTGTACAGGGGATTTGTTAGGGAAACCTTTTTGTTAAGGACTCCCTCCGCATTCCACTGTAGTATTTTAAGGGTCTAAGGGTCTTGAGTTTTCGGTCAATAGCTCTTGCCCCATCTCCTTGTGCCTTGACTCCACAACACATGGGTGGGTGACCACCAGTAGCATCAGGTGGGCCCCTTCGAGACGTGGTGCCCAGCACTCACTCTGCCTGGTGGGACTCCACAGGATGAGCACCATACTTTCTTCTTTTAAATTGTGACGTCATCATACAGCGATTTACGTTCTACTGTTTCGTTAGGCCCGTGGCCCAGTGCATCCGATTTCAACAGGCGTTTCTGTAAGGTTGCCCTCCTTAGCCTTTGGCTGTCGCCAGCCCATCTGCAAGGCAGCAGTTGTTTGAGGTCAGAGTTGTCTCTCTTAGGAAAGTTTTCTTGCATGACTATCGAGTCTTCCCCACCCGGGTCGAAAGGGTGTGATGATGATGATATGGTGGACTTATGTACTAATTTTTCAAGTATCCCAGAAGAGAGGCAGTCCAGTGTGTCTGTGTCCCAGGATCGTCACGTCCTGCCAGAAACGTAGCATATACATGTGAGTGGGGTATCTCTTTGCTCCCCTTTGGTATTCTCGGCTCCTCTGCAGTGATGGTACGCCTAGCATTCCCCGCCACCTGGGAGGTTTTCACAAAAGGGCAGATGTGCAATGTCCCCTGGCCAACATCTCTTCTACGTCAATTGGGATGACTGATAGAAGACAAAAGTAAAGAACGAGGCAAAAATGCGTTTAGCCGGGAAACAAGCTTGGACATGTTTGAGAGATGTTGTTTGTCTGGTGTGCGAACAGATCTCATGGTACATGGCTGAGTCTCAACAGTTCGCAGTGAGGTAGCTGCTCTTCTGATTAGGACACCCCGACCGAGAACAAATGATTTCAGATCTCCACTCCGCATGGGGTGAATATCAGACCTCTTTCTGCGGCTCGACCAGATCGGGCTGAGGCGCAAGCCCCAGGTTCCAACCCTATCGTTACCTACCGACGCAGTGGTGTTAAGAATATCGTCGCATATCCTGGCGGGATTCTGACTTAGAGGCGTTCAGCCATAATCCCTCAGATGGTAATATCGCACCATTTGCGGTCCGAGGCTGAGTCTCAACAGTTTGCAGTGAGGTGGCTGCTCTACTGCTTACGACCGAGAACTAAGTCATCTACAAATGATTTCACACCTCCACACCGCATGGGGTGAGTATCGGACAGGTCCCCGCCCGCTTTTATCGACGGGACGGCAGAGACCTCTTTCTGCGGCTCGACCAGATCGGGCTGAGGCGCGAGCCTGAGGTCACAACCATATCGTTACCTACCGACGCAGTGCTGGAATATCGACGCCACCAAACGCTGTCTCGCTAGCTAGCCGGGGAGAGCTTCGTGGGCAAGCCGCGCTCTCACTCCGCCTGGCGGGACTGAGATCACTGTACGAACACTGGGTGCGCGCCAACCGAGAGACTCGCCCCAGATGGATGTATTATGAAAAAACTTGTTATAGTCAAATTTTTCCTTTCTGTTGATTATCTTATAAACCTGTATTAAGTCACCTCAAATTCTCCTTTTTTCTATACAATGTAATTCGTTTTTTTAATAGTTTTTCTCATAACTATAATTCTGGAATCCCACTATCAGCTTAGAGACGGTTTGTGGAAACCCTAGAGATTATTTGTGGAAACCCTAGAGATTATATGTGGAAACCCTAGAGATTATTTGTGGAAACCCTAGAGATTATATGTGGAAACCCTAGAGATTATTTGTGGAAACCCTAGAGATGGTTTGTGGAAACTCTAGAGATGGTTTGTGGAATCCCTTGACATCATTTGAGAACCCCTAAATATCATTTGAAAAATCCTTAGTCATCAATTGAGGAAAGTCATATAGATATTTCAAGGGACCACAATGGATCATTTGTGGAACCTTAAGGGACATTTTTGGGACTCTAGGGCTCTGTAAAACATCAGTCAATATACTCAACCTTAAAGAATGAAGAAACTAAAGAAGTCAATTGTTGTCAAGATTTATTTACACATGACACACATAATCATTTCAGACTAATTACTATCACGTTCATATTGCACAATAAAAATACTTCTATGTCTTGTAGCCTCCTCTACTATGTGACCTCTATGTGAAGAAAGAACAGGACCGTACCTAATTATGCATATAGTTAAAAATTCAATTGATGAAGATTGTGGATGGCAGTGGCAATCGCATCATGTAAAAAGAAATTGCTACAAAAACCCCCTCTTGATGTAAGCCACAGAGCAACATTTTCAGGTTAAGAACCCAACACATTCCACTTAAAAATTACCTGAACAGAATCGAACCACAACACACTCAAGAGTGCCAGCTGTGTACACACACACCCATACGAAACCGATTATCCTAATCTCTTTGAGTGAGTGCTCTATGCTCAACAATATTAGGAAAATGTATCCTCCTCCAAGGTACTAAACAACAACTAACAAACACGTGCAGATGTCATTACACAGCATTAGGCTGACGGGTGAGAGCCTGAATGCTGTAATAGTAATGACATGAGCCTTGATACAGTCTTACTGTAAATATTCTAACAACATTTGTCCCCCTCTGTTCCATATGAAGGAGAAATGAGATATTCTTCGTACGCACTTCTTCTTCTTCGTACGCAGAAATGAGATAGGAAATAGAGTATATATATTATATACACACAGCAATAAAGCACTTTCCTGCATGCACTACAAATTCTTTGCCAGCGGCGTTGCCAATTCGGGCAATTTTCTGCCAGATCTGGATGATTTATCAAGTCTAGGCATACAAAAACTGCTTTAGCGGACAGTAATTTAATTTTCTTTTATTATTTGATATCTTTATCAGTACTTTCAACTTTGTCTATATTGCTACCAGGATATATGAATGATTTCATGTCTTGTAGGAGTGTGTTTCTCAGCACAACCTGATTGTCATTAGTTGCACTAATTCTCGCCATATTAGTTTTTTTTTCAGTCTGATAAATTTCTGTGGCTTTTCATTAAAAATTGTAGCCTTAGACAAGAGTCTAATACTTTATCCTTGACAGCAGTGTCTGCTATGGCACGATACTGACCTTCAGACTTTCCCCGTGTGTGTTCCAGAGTTGTGTATCAGGATGCAAAGATAGATCCACAGCTCCTACTATGAGTCTGGTTAAAAACAACTGAGGAGAATTGTGCTTATGACAGAGGAACTGGAATCATGGTAGTCAATCAGGCATATTATGCCAGGTATCCAAAAGCTATCCTTCCGTTCTGCAGTCCATCTGGTCGGCCTCTAACAGACACAGACCCAGAGTTTTTAGGGTTAGTTTTTGGAATTTTGTTTGGCTACGAGTAGCAGTTGTTGCTACGGATCCAGCAGCATCCAGGCTCTCACCCTTCACACAATGCCATATAAGGGTTTCTGCACAGGTTTTTTAGTTGTTGCTTAGTACCATACAAGGGGTCGCTGTGTTCGAGAGGTAAGGCACTCACTTCTCATAGTGATGATCATGTTTCAAGCAACCCCTGTTCTCAAGGATATGGGACCAGAGTGCCTGCATCTTGAGTTACCTCCAGTCATCTCGACTTAAGTCTTGCCACTGGTCTAAGGTAGCTCAGGACTAGAGAGTGAGGTTGATGACCAGCTCAATTTATTCTCACTATAATTCAATTACAGCGCTAGTTTACAACATTAAGACAAAACCGTCTGATGATGTTGCCAGGATTGATGGTGATAGGCAACTAACTCTTAGTACTATACAAAGTGTTACATTTATCTGGCATTGGAGGAAGAAACATTTTCCTAACATTGTTGAGCGTTGAGTACTCAAAGAGAGGATGATCAAAAATTTTGCTTTGCTATTCCTCTTTTCCATGGAGGTATTTGGGATGTTTGTTTTAGATCTCCAACTACAGACTAGATTATGATTGGCTCTGTTCTTTCCCCTGAGATATGTGACTTTTATGAACAGCGAATCAACATCAAATGTTGCTTCAAGTTCGAGAAGACACTCACAAAAACTAAATACCCTAAACACGTTTATGGGAATCAGTGAATGAGCATTGTTACAAATAGTTTAATCGGGGGACGAGGTGGGCTAGTTGATAAGAGACACAGCTCACAATTCGAAGGTGCTGGGTTTGCTCCCCATCTCAGCACCCGCCGCTACCACAGGGAAGCAACCCTTAGAAAATGCAGTAGGAAGTAGACCCTTACATAAAATGCATGACCAAGTCGGATGTACTGGACCATCAGGCGCAAAATAAAACATAGTGCAATGCACACCGTCCTGGAGAATAGAGAAATAAGGCGGATGCAAAAAAAAAAAAAAAAGAAGTTTAATCGACATAAAGATGGTCGGTAGTCAACAGATGGCGACTCGTGTTCGGAACAACCCACAACATCATCAGACAATGCTTATACTGCCCAGGTTTGTGTCCCATCATCATCAGACAATGCTTATACTGCCTAGGTTTGTGTCCCATCACCATCAGACAATGCTTATACTGCCCAGGTTTGTGTCCCATCAGACAATGCTTATACTGCCCAGGTTTGTGTCCCATCATCATCAGACAATGCTTATACTGCCCAGGTTTGTGTCCCATCATCATCAGACAATGCTTATACTGCCCAGGTTTGTGTCTCATCATCATCAGACAATGCTTATACTGCCCAGGTTTGTGTCCCATCATCATCAGACAATGCTTATACTGCCTAGGTTTGTGTCCCATCATCATCAGACAATGCTTATACTGCCCAGGTTTGTGTCTCATCATCATCAGACAATGCTTATACTGCCCAGGTTTGTGTCCCATCATCATTAGACAATGCTTATACTGCACAGGTTTGTGTCCCATCAGACAATGCTTATACTGCCCAGGTTTGTGTCCCATCACCATCAGACAATGCTTATACTGCCCAGGTTTGTGTCCCATCAGACAATGCTTATACTGCCCAGGTTTGTGTCCCATCACCATCAGACAATGCTTATACTGCCCAGGTTTGTGTCCCATCAGACAATGCTTATACTGCCCAGGTTTGTGTCCCATCTGACAATGCTTATACTGCCCAGGTTTGTGTCCCATCATCATCAGACAGTTTGACAAATAGCAAAAGAATGCAACACCTCCATAGGATAGTGCCACGACATTATATCAGAGACATTATAGGGAAAACATCAAAAGAAAATGGCGTGAGTTGTAGAGAACAAACTCCTGGTTCCTCCGTCATGACCATGCGCCAGTCCACACATCAGCGCACACTCAGGAATTTTATTTAAAAACAGAGACAAACAAGTGTGCTTCCCAGCCAGCCTACTCACCTGACCTGGCCACAGCTGACGTTTTCTATATTCTAAACTGAAATCCAGTTTGAATGGATTGCATGGTCAGACTATTGAAAAAGTAAGTTAGCAGAAAGATCTTCTTTGGCGTGTCCTGAAAAGGATGTTATGTCTTAGTTCACAGCATGGCTGCAATATCTGAGTGTTTTTGTCCGACACATCCAATTTTAAGCTGGTTTTTTTGGAGTACCGGGTTTGGCTTCCCACTGCGATCCCTATTCTTTTAGCCAGACTATACTATGCTAGTGCAGCCTGTTTCCTGGCCGAAAAGGGTCTTGGTCAGCTGTTTGCTGACCCTAATGAAGGCAGCTATCAGTTGCTGGCTGCTGACTCACTGTGCTGTCACTGACAGATCTCAGCATGGTCCCCAAAGATGTTTACCAGGACTGCCTCCAGAAGTGAAAGTGACATAATGAACAATGTATTAAAGATGTCACAGAAATTGTAAAACTCATCCGAATCCAGATCTGTTTTTAGAATAATGTGGCGCAGCGTCTCCCGAATGTTTGGTAAAAATGTAGGTCTCCTAACCAAAGAGAATTTTTGCTATGCAACAATGGCTAACAGTAGTGTTTAAAAACCATTTTTTTCCCGATTGGCAGAATCTGAATTTTCTGCCTGCGTTCTGGTACAGACCTACCGATCTGAAGACTGTTAACAGAGGAGAGAAGTCTTTAGAAGGAGACAAATAACTTTTTAAACAGATTTTATATATATCATTGACTATCTGCAGTCATGGCTCTAAGCTTCTTGGGATCAAAAGTTGATGCGGTCATACATTTAAAAAAAAAACTTCAAAATATAGACATACACATGAGATCATTGATGTGTTCAGCAACAATGCTTGCAGACAATACCCTGATGGTGCCGACGACGACACCCAAATAATGAAATACCCTGAACATCTGGCTGGCTGATATAACATAGCAACTGCCATTCTGGATTTTGTATTTGTTCTCATTTTTCAACAAATTCATCGTCTACTTCTTTACTATCTTCTTTTTTATATAAATAACATTTTTTGTTCTTAGTCTTTCATATTTTGCCCGAGTGGTCCGCAGGGATCTTTGTGTATGACAAGGACAAGAATATCATCACTGCCCCACAGAGAGCATGTCGTAAGAGGCGACTAACTGTATGACATGGCATAACACCAGCCATGGTTAAGTGGTTTGTTCAGAGCAGCATAGATGGTGCCTAACAGGCTGCGATTCTACTTTGCTTTAGTGTTTGAGTCTATTAAGATGGACTCGCACATCGGTTAACCACCCTCTGTAAGTGCTTGTCCCAATGCTATAAGCACTTGTCCGAATGCTGCAGAGTATTAAGCTGCTCGAGCCTAGCCCGCTAAGCAGGAAATATTTCTCCCGGCTTCATCCAGCTCATACCAGAGCTGGGACCTGCATAGAGGCACCTGTCCCTGTAGAAATGCAGGTCATCTTTTATATTTTCTTCTTCATCATCTTCTTCTTCAACCTCTTCTTCATCTTCATTATATACTTGTACATTATTTTCTACTTCTACATTACTTCTACTTCTTCACTATTTTCTATTGCTTCATTATTTTATATTCCTCCTCATCTATTGTTTTATTATTTTCTCCATCTTCATTATCTTATAATTTCTCATCTTCTATTGTTTCATTATTTTCTACTTCTTCATTATCTCTTTCTACTTCATAATCTACTTCTTTTCCACCAAGTTCTCCTTCTTAATTATGTACTTGTAGACTGGACACCCCAAAGTTGCACCTTCCCAAGGCTTAGTAAGCTGCAAGAAGGAAACCACCCTCAAACTTACTACTAATAGCCAAATGAAAGTCCAAAAGGTAAACTGAGGAAGACATAGGACTGTGTCGTCTAAGGACTGACCAGATGGATTTACAGAACAAAAGGATAGCTTTTGGTTACTTGGCATCAGGTAATGTCTGATTGAGTACCAGGATTGGTTACTTGGCATCAGGTAATGTCTGATTGAGTACCAGGATTGGTTACTTGGCATCAGGTAATGTTTGATTGAATACCAGGATTGGTTACTTGGCATCAGGTAATGATGTCTGATTGAGTACCAGGATTGGTTACTTGGCATCAGGTAATGTCTGATTGAGTACCAGGATTGGTTACTTGGCATCAGGTAATGTTTGATTGAATACCAGGATTTCAGTGTTGTGTCTTTTTCTCAGAGATCAAGTCTATGTGAGAGAGTCAGTTCTTCCTGTCTGTCATGGTCTGGTCTGACTGTAAGATCTTGTTCTTTCTGAGTGTTTGTATGTTTTGAGAGAGAGAGAGAGAGAGAGAGAGAGAGAGAGAGAGAGAGAGAGAGAGAGAGAGAGAGAGAGAGAGAGGAAGAAACAGAGAGAGAAACAGAAAGACAGTGAAAAGTGGAGAAAGAGAGGAAGAAGATGAGAGAACCATCTGTCTGAATGTGTGCAATAACTATAGTTGAGAGTGAAAGACAGAGAGAGAAATAAAGAAGATGAAAGGGAGGAAGAAAGTAATAAAGAATGAGAGTGATAAAGAATGTTACGGTTAAGAGAGTGACAACTTGTCATGCAGGTCATCTCCCATGCTGGTCCTCTCCTCAGCTAAGGACTCCATGGGAAGGACCCCAACGCCGACACCTCCCTCGTGAGCTGACATACTCTTGACAAACTTCCATTCATCTGTATTTGGGTCGTACACCTCTACAGAGTTGAGGTTGGTCTGTCCATCATACCCACCGATGGCATACAACTTCCCGTATGTCGCTGCAACTGCCACCCGACTCCTTTTGACCTGAGTGAAAAACAAATGTATTTTTAAAATCTCTCATTGTTCTGTTCTTAAGTATCGACTTCACTGCACCCTTAGGTGCCAAGTCTCTTTCAGCAAATGGCTAAGGGTGTGGCACTGATGGTTTCTGTCGCTCGCTGGCTGTACATACTCTTGTTTCATCCTCTCATGTGTCGCAGTATGCATGCCCGATCCTCGTTTGATTTCAAAGTTCTGCAGTCTGTGACTTGCTGATTCATCTATTGCAGTATCCTGATCGAACAGACAGCCATTGGTAAGCTCAAAATGTCAGCCCTATCCAAAGTACCTATAATGTATACTTGCTTAACCAGGTCATCAGCTCTTTCGTTGAATGGAACCCCAGCATGACCAGGACAGTAGATCCACACCAGCCCCTGGAGGTTTGACATCTACAGCTGCTGTCCATCAATGCCTCAGCCAGCCCTTATGTACATTCCAAAGTAAGGATTAGAAGTTTGACATGATGACTGCCTCTGTTAAAGAAGTCTCAGATAGCCATCTAAGAGCTGAGGTAACTGTCTCCTTCATTCTCAAACTCAACATTGTTGGATTAGAAGTTTGACATGATGACTGCCTCTGTTAAAGAAGTCTCAGATAGCCATCTAAGAGCTGAGGTAACTGTCTCCTTCATTCTCAAACTCAACATTGTCGGATTAGAAGTTTGACATGATGACTGCCTCTGTTAAAGAAGTCTCAGATAGCCATCTAAGAGCTGAGATAACTGTCTCCTTCATTCTCAAACTCAACATTGTTGTTCATTATGCCTCACTTTGTTCACCAACAATTTTACGTCTAGCAGCGAAAGCTCAACCTGATTTCCCATTGCACAGCATCACTTTCCTGACTGTTAGCACATGTCAGTCAACTGGTTAACTCTGCTTTCCCATTGCACCACTCTCTGCATCCGCTGTCTAGCGTTATGATGACCATGGTAATCTGTTATTCTATCACCAGTATGGACCAACTCTTCTCTCTGCCTGTGTCTTCCATAACATACTTGCCGTTACTCATTTATTTATATCTTATAAAGGTGTTGTACTATAGGTGGTGTTTTGGTCATTATGTTTCACCTGACCTAACTAGGGTGCTATAGAGGATGTAGTCAAAGGGGAGAGTTTGGGTCAGAGAAGTGGGAATTAAGTAGTGGAAAGCCAAACATTAGAATGATGCAGCAAAAGCAAAAATAGACAAACAACAAAATTGCAAACTAAAATGTTTTTATGCAAATGTGAGAAGCATAGTAAATAAAAGAGAAGAATTGAAACTGTATGTAGAGGAAGAAAAACCAGATATAATAGGATTAACAACATCATGGACATATGACGACATTGCAGATGGTGAATTTGAAATAGAGGGATATACAATGTTAAGGAAAGATAGGATAGTTGGAGACAAGGCTAAGGGGGGTGGTGTTTTATTATACTGTATAAATTCTATTAATATAACGAGCAGAGAGTTTATCATGTGGTAACAAAAATGAAAGTGTATGGGGAGAAATAGAAAGTGGGGGTGAAAAAACAGTGATTGGAGTGTGCTATAGATGTCCATCAAGTCAAAAAGAGGAAGATGAGGAGCTGATTAGTAGCATAGTAAAGGCAAGTGATAGGAAATTATTATTAATGGGGGATTTCAACTTTCCAGAAATAAAATGGGATATGGCAGAAGCACTTGTAGAGTCAAAACCTTTTGTTAAGTGCATAACTGAAATTTTTTAAATTCAACATGTAGTAGCAGCCACCAGAGGCAAAAACATACTCGACCTAGTTTTTACTACAGAGGAAAATATGATTGAAAACATTACCGTAGGGAAACTGTTTGGCTCCAGTGACCATCAAATCATCCGATGGGATCTTATTGCAGGGAAAGAAGTAAACACAAACACGCGAACATATGACTACTCTAATGTAGATGTTAAGAGGATGAAAGAGGCAGTGAACCACATAATCTGGGAAGATATTGTCGGAGGAACAGATGTTGAACAGGAGTGGGAGAGTTTTAAAGCAGTTCTCGAAATGCTAAAAGAGGAATGTGTTCCATATAGGGAGGTAAACCCCAGGCGTAAAAAGTGGATCACTAAAATTGTAGTTAAATGTAGAAGAGCTAAAAATAAAGCATGGAAAAAATATATAGAGGCAGGTAAATCAAAAGAAACATATTTAAAATATTTGGACAAGCAATAAATATCTCAGAAAGCGAATAAAACAGCAAAAATAGACTTCGAAAAGAAACTTGCTCAGAGGATCAAGACTGATAGTAAAAGCTTCTTCTCTTATGTTAGAAATAAACAAAGATCAAAGGACAAAGTAGGCCCTCTCATAGACAGCACAGGAAAAAAAATAAGTGAAAATAGGGAGGCAGCAAATCTACTCAATCACTACTTTGGCACAGTGTACACAAAAGAGGACTGCTCCAAGATCCCAGAGCCTGTAGATATCTTTCAAAGAGACATGGATACAGCAGGATTAGGATCAATCTGTATTACAGAGGAAATGGTTTAAAAAAAATTGGAGGGGTTGAAAGTGGATAAATGTCCAGGTCAAGATGGTATTCATCCAAAATTGCTGTTTGAAATTAGAGACCAATTAGCAAAACCATTGGCTATATTATGTTCTCAATCACTTGCACAAGGGATTGTTCCACGAGATTGGAAAGATGCGGGAGTGATCCCCTTATTCAAAAACGGCAAAAAAGCAGGTCCAGCAAACTGTGAGCTTAACGAGCATAGTTTGTAAATTGTTAGAGTCAATAATCAAAGAAAACATTGTAATGCATTTAGATAAATTTAATCTAATTAGAAATAGTCAGCATGGGTTTACCAGAGGGAGATCATGCTTAACAAATCTATTAGAATTCATGGAGGTTACCAAAATGTTAGATAAAGGGGAGCCAGTGGACGTTATTTATCTGGATTTTGCAAAGGCCTTTGATAGAGTACCTCATCAAAGATTATTTCGAAAGTTAAAATCACATCGAATAGGTGGGGAAGTTGCCAAATGGATTGAAAATTGGTTAACGGGAAGAAGGCAAAGGGTGGGTATAAATAAGGAGTACTCTGAGTGGTGTGAAGTGAAAAGTGGAGTGCCACAGGGCTCGGTTTTGGGACCAATTTTATTCTTGATATATATAAATGATTTGGACATAGGTATGGGATCCATTATTGCAAAATTTGCTGATGATACAAAACTATGCAGTAGTGTCTCATCTAAAGCAGAAGTGGATATATTGAGGTCGGATTTAGATAAAATTCGAGAATGGTCTGTAATCTGGCAAATGAGAACAATATTAGAAAGATAGACAAAGAAAGGGACTTAGGGGTTATAATAGATCATACATGTAAGATGAGGGAGCAAGTTCAGGTAGGAGTAAAAAAGGCAAATGCAATGTTAGGGATAATAAAAAGAAATATTAAACATAGGAGCAAGAAGGTGATAGTCAAACTGTATAAAGCATTAGTTAGACCTAGATTGGAGTACTGTGTACAGGTGTGGAGTCCTTATCAGAGAGGGGATATAGACATGCTGGAGAGAATACAAAAAAGAGCGACAAAGCTGATAGTGGGATTCCAGAATTACAGTTATGAGGAAAGATTAAAAAGAACCGGCCTACGGTGTCTAGAAGAGAGAAGAATTCGTGGTGACTTGATACAGGTGTATAAGATGATCAGAGGAATGGATAAGGTAGACTATGACAAGTTTTTTAAAGTACAACCACCAACAAGGACAAGAGGGCACAGCTACAAGTTGACTAAGGAGAGGTCCAGATTAGATATTAGGAAGTATTTCTTTAGCCAGAGAGTTGTGAATGCTTGGAATGCATTGCCAAGTGAGGTGGTGGAGGCTGGGACGGTCAATGCATTTAAGAATAGATTGGATGCGTACAGCTTCTAGAGCAAGATGATGTAATTGGAACTGGTTGTATACAGACTCTGCAGAGACTTCTAAACCAATATAAAGACGTTAAGTTTAAGTTTAGAGGTGATGTTTTGGTCAGTATGTTTCACCTGACCTAACTAGAGGTGATGTTTTGGTCAGTATGTTTCACTTGACTCTAGACCTGGTGTTTTGGTCAGTATGTTTTACCTGACTCTAGACCTGGTGTTTTGGTCAGTATGTTTCACCTGACTCTAGACCTGATGTTTTGGTGAGTATGTTTCACCTGACCTAACTAAAGGTGGTGTTTTGGTGAGTATGTTTCACCTGACTCTAGACCTAGTGTTTTGGTCAGTATGTTTCACCTGACTCTAGACCTGATGTTTTGGTCAGTATGTTTCACCTGATCTAACTAGAGGTGATGTTTTTGTTAGTATGATTCACCTGACCTAAGTAGAGGTGATGTTTTGGTCAGTATGTTTCACCTGACTCTAACTAGATCTGGTTTCTTGGTCAGCATGTTTCACCTGATGAGTAACATGAGATGACGTTCAAACAGAACTTGGATGAGAATTCAAAATGAGGCCAAGATGCAGCAGTGCACCAGCTGACAGGAGCCAATGACTCGCAGCTGGCTGCTTGTATCATGGTCAGCGAAGCATAGCTAACCAAGACCTTATTCTGCCTCTATGTGGCAGCCCTGGAAACAGGCTGCACTAGTCGCTAGTACAGTCTGGCCAAGGAATACATATTGCAATGGGAAGACAAACCCAGTACTAAAAAACGCCAGCTGAAATCGGATGTGTTGGACCGAAAGGTGCAGATATTGCAGCATTGATGTAAACTACGCCACATACTTTTCTGGACGGATGTTGAAGAAGAAAAATTCAAAACAGAGTTTAATAGAGAGCTCAAAACAGTTTAATAGAGAGCTCAAAACAGTTTAATAGAGAGCTCAAAACAGTTTAATAGAGAGCTCAAAACATAAGTTGAAAGAAAGCCTAAAACAGAATTTGAAGGACAGTCTAAAACAGAGTTTGAAGGACAAACCAAAACAGAGTTTAAAGGAGAGCTGAAAATAGAGTTTAACCCTACCAGACCTGAACCTAACTGTCCCCCATACCTGGGCTCCTGATCATTAAAGAGAAAAAAACCAACATGATATAGAAAAATGTTAGTTACATGCAAACAAGTGGTTAGAATAAGATGTAACTTGGAGACATCGTAGAAAATAGGTCTACCTTTCATTTAGCGCCAATATTCCACCTTTGTGTGCCAATCCACCCAGTAGGATGAACCTTGTTTTACACAGAGGTACTTCTTGCAAAGTGAGCACCAGATGTTGCTCCTCACCTTCTTGCATGGATTGTCTTTGTAAGACACTCCAGGATTTTGCTTGTTGTACCTGGAGTGCTTTTCCATGCACACAACAGATATGATTCAATGATGTCCCAGGGGGAATCTCTGGAAAATGATTGCCTGGGGTCATCCGTTGAGGGCAGGGTTCTTCTTCTTCTTCTGCGTACACAGTCAGACAGTAACCATTATTTTTTCGAAAAAAGCGGCGGTCATCCTGAGGCTCTCGCTACTGCCATAGAGCTTGTCTTGCAGTTCCACTGGTAATGGCCACATCTGCTCTCTCTGATCCTCGTATGTCGGGCAGTTTTGCAGCAGATGTTCAGTGGTCATTTTACCAGTACCGCACGGGCATTCGTCGGTACTCCCTATCTTCAATTTGTTGAATAGGTGGTACCTCAGTCTGTTGTGGCCAGTGCGAAGTCTGAAGACAACGACCTGCTCTCTTCGGTTCAACTGGTAATAGGCATCGTTTTTGGTGTAACCAGTATGTTCGGTTTCCCATTTGGTCATGTATCTGGCTTTGATAAGCCGTTTTGACTCTTCGTACGTCATACTGGTATCTGTTTGTGGTAGTCTTGCACCTTCTTTTGCCAGTCTGTCTGCCTCCTCGTTGCCTTGGATGTTGCAGTGTGCCGGGACCCACTGTACCACTACCCTTTTTGGTGCGGACTGCTGGCACAGTTTGCAGAGTGCTGCTCTTAAGTCATTAAGCTCAGTGTTTTTCTGGCTTTTTAGCGCTGTGACTACGGCGAGAGCATCTGTCAGCAGGACTATATGGCTCTCATTTTCACTGTGTGTCACCATTTCTTCCACTGCCGCCCTCAGTGCCTCTGCCTCCGCTCTGAAATTGCTTGTGTACTTACCAGTAGCGAGTGTAAGTGTTATTTTTCTGCCATTTGGTAGGTTCAGGAATGCTCCTGCCCCTCCGTTCTGTGTAGTGTTTGTTACAGAACCGTCGGTGTATGCATGGGTCCAGTCCATGCTTGGGTAGCTTTTCGTTATGAAGCTTAGGGTAGTGTCTCTCCTTTCTTTTTCAGTCTGGCAGTTTTTGTTTGCAATGCCTGGTATATTTTCTACCACCTCTGGAAATATATCCTGCCTCCAGGTAGGTTTTCGTACAGTAGTGATGGGTTTTGGTGTTGTTAGTGCGTTTATGGGATCTTCGTGCATCTTTGCTTTGGCTATTTCTGCAAAGTTTCTCCGCTTTAGTTTCCCATTTCCCAAATTGTTTAGTCTTTGGTACATTGGGTGGTCCGTCAGTCTTCGGAGTTTCTCTGACTGCAGCTGGGCTCTGCAGTCTCTTCTATCGGTCATGGATTGCAGTTTTGTAATCTTTTCAAGTTCTACAATTGGCGTTGACTTCATGCCACCTGTTATAATTCTCATGGCTTGGTTTTGAAGTTTGTTAACTTTATCGAAGTTCGCCTTCGCTGCTGTTGTCCATGCCGCAATGCCATACTCGAGAACTGGTCTCACTCTTCCAGTGTACAGTTTCTTTAGTATGCCTTCGTCTGCTCCCCAGCTTGTGCCAGCAAGTTTCCTCATGATTGCCATTCTTTCTCTGGCTTTCATTCGGTTTCTCTCAATCTGACTTTTCCATGTCATGCGCCGATCAAATGTGACTCCCAGATAGGTTGGGTTGTCGTTTGGCTGCAGGATTTTGCCATTTAGACTTAATTTGGTACTTTGGGGTTTTAATGAAAGCGAGAATATTGTGCACGTGGTTTTCTCCTCGTTTATTTTGACCAGCCATGAGTTCGCCCACTCTTCCAGCGATGTTAGGGCCGTCTGCATCCGATTTCTTGCTATGGTGAGATTCTTTTCAGAGGTCCACATAGCCAGATCGTCTGCAAACATTGAGCTATGGACTCTTCTTGGTATATTCTCTGTAATATCGTTTATATATACCAGGAAGAGTGTGGGTGACAGTACTCCCCCTTGGGGTACTCCCTGCTCGAGTGTCACCTTTTTGCTCATCGGGCAGGGTTCCTTTTGTGAGTGTCGGTGAGCTGATGTCCTGTATCCACCAACAAGTTGCAGGCTCAGTTTCTGAATATATCTAGTGAAATAAACTGGCTCTTTGAAGCAGCTTGCTGCTTTGAAGCATACAAGATGTAAGAATTATAACTGGCCCACATAACAAATTTTATGAAAAGCCACCGGGGCCAGCGGTAATGAGGACGAGACCGATGAAGACGGGTCATCTGGTCATTTTTGTAACAGCCACCCATATATTTATTATAGTCCTTCACCAGCTGTGGCATCTGTATTTCTTGCACACTGCCATCTTTATTTCTTCTGTTTATTACTCCATTTTGGGCTGGATCGTGGTAGTTCGAAATAAATGTGATGGGCTTTCTGTCCTGCCAAACTAAACATGTTACACTTTCTTGACATAGATAGCGACTGTCACCCATAGCAAGTTTTTTTAACACTTTTCAGCAACTTAGAAAACTGCTTCCTGTTTTGCTGCAGAGTTCCCACAATTCCTGGGTGTAATTCTGACAGTGCATATTTAGCAAGGGTTACAGAGTTGTAGAACTGGTCCATGACATGCACATGAGATTTATTTTCCATTGCACATGAGGTCAGGAGACGAACGACTGTATTTCCTACCGCGCCCAAGTCTTTTATAGGCATTGGTGCAGCACCAGTGTAGATTTCTGCATTCAAAATGTAGCCAGTCTCAGCTTCACAGATGGCCAAGCGGTTTTTTGTCGGGATCATCCCCTCATCTATGCTCAAATGTTGCTTTGGCAGATAGAAGTTGAGAAACTTGGGGAGCAGACTTTCCAAGAAAGGCCTAACTTGATATATTCTATCTGTGTCTTCCTCATCAATTATGTGTAAAAAACTCCAAAGAGCCAATAATCTGTCTCGAGTCATAACATTTTGAAATCCGGGAGTAAACCCAACAAAGTCAGAGCCCTCATTTGTCCAATAATCCCGATAGCTGGGCTGATACATAAATATTCCATATAGATCCTCAGTCCAAGAAAAGCCTTTATTTCTTCCACTGTGGCATCCTTGAAATTTTTGGCATTGTAGGAGTTGGGCTTTGCTATATGCAATTGGTGTGCCCGGAGGTTTTCTCTGTCAAATTTTGACAGAAAATATCATCCAAAAACAAGGATGAAAAGTCAATCGGTTCACTCTCCTCTGAGATATACCCTGGAATGTTCACTGGGCCTTTTCCATCCTCATCCTCATTGAAATTCAGATCTGTATTTGGTGATACAAAATTCCTTGTCCAACCTTCATCACCACCTAGATCTCCCCCATCAGATGTTTGAGGGACACTCCCCCCCCCCGACCCCCCCACTATTAATCTAGCTCTAGATCTACAAGGTTCAAGATTCTCCTCATCAATCGAGCTCTCACTGTCTGTTTCACTTGAACTGGAAAAGTATTTTTGATTAAATTCTGACTCCTCAGAGTCTGAATCAACCAAATTATCGATCATCTGTTGGACTGTCATACGCCTAGACTTACTTTGCTTTCCTGTTGAAGTGCTTGGTTCATCAGCCGCTCGTTTCATTGTCAATTTTCCAAATTTGTTCATGTTAAGCCCCACAAAATCAATTCAAACATGGGGGCAGACATTTGCAATGACTAACCATGAGGATTGACCACGATTGGTTGGTTATTTTTAGATTCTTACGCATTTTATTCACGTACTACCCAAAGTACCGTAAATTCGGTCCAGCGGTATAGCGGCAGTTAAGGAAATTACCGGAAAAAGGGTAAATCGGTCTGGTAGGGTTAAAGTGGAGCTCAAAACAGTTCAAAGAAGAGCTAAAAGTAGAGTCAAAAGAAAACTATGAGTGACGAGTTATCCTTCTCATGGAAAGGAACAGCTGGCCAACTATACCTGCATTGGAGTGATCAACTCCCAAGTCTGAGTGTCAGGGTCGAACCTCTCCACAGATCTCAGGAACACGCAGCCGTCATACCCTCCCACAGCATAGACCTTGCCATTCAGGGTAGCCACGCCGAGTCTGCAGCGCTTGGATTTCATTGGTGGAAGCTGCGTCCATTCACCTCGGGTCGGGTTGTATGACTCCACCTACACAACATAAACAAATTTATAAATCAGATAAACCGTTGCATAAATTAAATAAAAGACTCAGCTAGTGTTTGCATGTGGATTCACCAAAACGAGGGGGCTTTAAATAAATACATTAAAATTGTGATATAAATTTAAAACGCCATGTCATTGTCATGTAAGTTGGTAATATTGTTGCTAAGGACTTTAAGAGTCTTCTGCAGGTGGTAGCAGGATGCGGACGAGTCACATGACATTTCATAGTTATTTAAAGATGGTCGTCCCACTAATGACATGCACCATGTAGGAGCAAAGTTTTTCTATCTATTTTTTGAGCATTGGAGTGGTGAAATCTATTGAAATACATTGACAAATACATCACACACACACATATATATATATAAATTATAATCAATTGCGGATCTGTCACAGGTAGTAGCCAATTTGTTTTCATTGTCGTATTCATGTCCAGCGCTTTCAAATATTAAGAAATGGCTACTTTTATCTCAGAAGCGTGACTTTTTTCTCGAAGACTATCATCTGGTCAGATAAAATATACTGACAAAAACCCCTATCTCACTTCCATGCTGGTCTCCCTGGAAACTAGATATTTTCATGGCAGCCTTGATTCCCATAGTAGTGAGCCACACACAGATGAAGCCAAGCATAGCACAGCCATCTAGAGGACCCAGGTCCACTTTCACCATCATACTCAGAATGTTACTGGAACCCCCCACTTAATGTAATTTTTCAGGGCAAACAAAAGAGTAAAACTTACTTATTGTGGGTATTCAACAAAATGAATCTAGGAGATATGACATTTTATATAGGAGATATGACATTTTATATAGGAGATATGACATTTTATATAGGAGATATGACATTTTATCTTGGAGATATATCATTTTATCTTGGAGATATGACATTTTATCTAGGAGATATATCATTTTATCTTGGAGATATGATATTTTATCTAGGAGATATGACATTTTATCTAGGAGATATGACATTTTATCTTGGAGACATGACTTTTATCTTGAGACATGACGTTTATCTTGAGACATGACTTTTATCTTGAGACATGACTTTTATCTTGAGACATGACTTTTATCTTGAGACATGACTTTTATCTTGAGACGTGACTTTTATCTTGAGACGTGACTTTTATCTTGAGACATGACTTTTATCTTGAGACATGACTTTTATCTTGAGACATGACTTTTATCGTGAAGGAATGACTATCAAAATCTGTTACCTTGTGTTATTAATAATAATATAGTTGTCCACCACAGACTGCTCAGGATTGGTTGGCAGGAAAGAGTGCTCAACTCTGAAGTCCTCAGCAGGGTTAGACTCTCTGGCATCCATAAGCTGATCAGATGGACAGGGCATGTTGTTCGCATGTCAGAAGAGCGCCTTCTTAAACAACTGTTGTATGGTGAGCTCATGACAGGACGGCGCTCACAGTGGGGACAAAAGAAACGATACAGACACTCTAAGAGTTTCTTCATTGATGTTGCTGACTGGGAGCTGCTTGTTCCGAACCGCTCAACCTGGCGCACTGCCATCACACATGGTGCTTGCACTGCTGAGCAAAGGACCATCATGGAGGAGCAGGAAAAGCAAGCTGCACGCAAGGAAAGAATGCAAGACTGCCCAACTAAAAATGCTGTTCATGTGTGCATACATGGGGTAGAGTTTGTCATGCTCAGATTGGACTGTACAGTCACATCTGAATAAACTTATCTGACGCTGTCGCCATCTTTGCTTGCGTTGGGCAACTAACTAAGTCGTCCACCACAAGCAAAGATGGTGGCAACATTAGATATGTGCATCTGCCGAAGACGGTTGTGTCAGACCAAAAAATGCAAATATCACAGTCAAGCTGTAAACTAGTGACACAATGCATTCTGTTCTCTGGACTGCAACCTGCTACTTGCAAAGCCATGTTCAGAGCTTGGTAGCGGGAGATTGAGAACGAATGAAGAAGAAGGAGATATGTGCAGTTAGATCTGATTATATAGTCTGATCAGAGCACAATCTATTTCATGTAAGACTAAGACTACACAATTTCTCTTGTAGGACTGACATTATGACTTGCTCTTAAAAGGATTTAAGGAAGGATGATTTGGTATGTCATTAACCTCAGCCTTTTGTCTTGAGCTACCTTGGTCTAGTGGCAAGATGTAATCAAGACGGCTGAAGCTAGCAGAAAATGCAGATATTTCCTCAAGGTTTGCTCCTGAAGTTTTTACTGCAAACAGGTAATTCGCACGACAGCATGTAAAATTAATTGCTATGGAAACCACTACTGCAATAATGAATAAAGTGCTCGACACAGACTTCCTTTTAGAAGTCATTTGCAGAGCTGGCAGTATGCTTAATTAGGAGCACTAACAAGAAATACCACTTCAGCCATTCATCTGCGACCTGTTGTTGTTCACATCTATTTCCCAACATCACTTCTGTGGTTGTCCTTTTTAATCATTCCAGTTCATCTTGTTGTCAGAAGCTGCTTACACTGAGTTCATCTTGTTGTCAGAAGCTGCTTGCACTGAGTTCATCTTGTTGTCAGAAGCTGCTTACACTGAGTTCATCTTGTTGTCAGAAGCTGCTTACACTGAGTTCATCTTGTTGTCGGAAGCTGCTTACACTGAGTTCATCTTGTTGTCAGAAGCTGCTTGCACTGAGTTCATCTTGTTGTCAGAAGCTGCTTACACTGAGTTCATCTTGTTGTCAGAAGCTGCTTCCACTGAGTTCATCTTGTTGTCAGAAGCTGCTTACACTGAGTTCATCTTGTTGTCCGAAGCTGCTTACACTGAGTTCATCTTGTTGTCAGAAGCTGCTTGCACTGAGTTCATCTTGTTGTCAGAAGCTGCTTACACTGAGTTCATCTTGTTGTCAGAAGCTGCTTGCACTGAGTTCATCTTGTTGTCAGAAGCTGCTTACACTGAGTTCATCTTGTTGTCAGAAGCTGCTTACACTGAGTTCATCTTGTTGTCAGAAGCTGCTTACACTGAGTTCATCTTGTTGTCAGAAGCTGCTTGCACTGAGTTCATCTTGTTGTCAGAAGCTGCTTACACTGAGTTCATCTTGTTGTCAGAAGCTGCTTACACTGAGTTCATCTTGTTGTCAGAAGCTGCTTACACTGAGTTCATCTTGTTGTCAGAAGCTGCTTACACTGAGTTCATCTTGTTGTCCGAAGCTGCTTACACTGAGTTCATCTTGTTGTCGGAAGCTGCTTACACTGAGTTCATCTTGTTGTCAGAAGCTGCTTACACTGAGTTCATCTTGTTGTCCGAAGCTGCTTACACTGAGTTCATCTTGTTGTCAGAAGCTTTTTGTACTGAGTTCATCTTGTTGTCCGAAGCTGCTTACACTGAGTTCATCTTGTTGTCAGAAGCTGCTTACACTGAGTTTATCTTGTTGTCAGAAGCTGCTTCCACTGAGTTCATCTTGTGGGTTATAGTGGGTTTTCTTATAGCCTGGCATGTACTAAAGAAGGTGGGCATGGATTTTACTTGCTGTAGTGCAATGCTAGAATTTTAAACAGGCCCACTACTATTGAGATCACAGTGACAATCTCCACCATCCATGAAGTTGTTTCTATGAGCCATTTTCCATTTTTTCAATTGAATGCCTGACTTTATCCCCTTGGAATATAGACATTTTTACAGATGGTGTCTGACAGAAAATAAATGTTCATTAACTATTTTTGTGTAGATATAAACTTTTTTCAGGGCTTGAACTGTCTTCACTAAAACGATGCTATTGTGCAAATGAATGCACCTTATTAGGGAAAAATTTCTAAGATTTTCACACATGGATTATCTTCATTGAAACTTTGCAGCAACCTACATGTTCAGATAGTGATGTGCCAGTTTGGTCTAGTAATGCGTAGGGATACCACTACAGCTGGTTCATTTACAGGGAGCTTGGATCTGAACATTTGCTGTGGCTATTTCATAGCAATGGTTTTATATGATGAGGTTGCTATCCCCATGGGCAACCCTCTTTAGTTACTTTTACCAACATGCTTGGAAAGTTTCAGTTGTAAGTAAGATGCAAACATCTGACAGTGGGTGATGATGACGATGAAGAAAAAAATAAAAAGACTTACAGAATCAAAGATAGATAAGCCATCATGACCACCGCAAGCAATGACACATCCGTGTAAGACAGTCACACCAGCTGCACTCCGATGTTTGTGCATTGGCTGCATCTGTGACCATCTGTTAGGACAATACAAAGAATTGATAACAAGAGATGGCCTAATGTGACTGTCCGTTGGGACTATACATAAGATTTATAATGCAGATGTAGATTCATTTGTGACCATCTATTGGGACAATACATAGAATTTATAATGGAGATATAGATTCATTTGTGACTATCTGTTCGGACAATACATAAAATTTATAACAAGAGATGGTATAATGTGATCATTTGTTTGGACTATACATAACATTTATAACGGAGGAGATTGATCTGTTTGGACAATACACAGAATTGATGACAGTGAGACGCCATAATGCGACCGTCCTTTATGGCTATATATAACATTTATTATGGAGAGATAAGTTTCATTTGTGATCATCTGTTGGGACAATACCAGATATAACTTATATAATGGAGAATTGGTTTCATCTGTGACTTACATCGAAGGATGTAATGAACGAGATAACAGTCGTCAGTGATTCATAGCTGATTGCTTGTGGGGGTGAAATTTTGAAGTCTATCCATGACCACTTGTTGGATGGTGACACAGCAATAGACGAATCAGCACTTTACAGACTGCAGAACTTTGAAAACCAAACCAGGGTTAAGTGGAATGGGATGCGTGAGAAGACAGAGCAGGAGTGTGTACAACTAAAGAGCTACAGGAACCATCAGTATCCCCAATTTGCAGATAGGGACTGAACACCTATATTCATACTCAGAGTGTAGTCAAGATGATTCTTAAGAACTGAACATTTTAACAAACTAATATAAAAACACACAGGTGTATTCCGTTATAATGGGGGGCCCTGTACTAGACCACCTCTGAAAATTGTTGTAGAATGAATGACTACCCTTTTACACTTGCTAGTGCATATAAATGTCTAACAGCATGCTTCATCATCATAAGCACCTCAGTCTCTGTAGACAATTGCTCGTGGGACCCTGTGAGTAGCTTTTTCAGGGCGCTGAATATGGAGACCCTGGGCTGCCCAAACTGCATGATCCCCCTCTCGGCCTCACTGGTGTAGTCCAAAGCATAACAATTTGGCACTAGCTCAGCTGCAGGAGCTGCTGGAATGAGTTCACAATTTTCAAACCATCCGCTTTAGGTGCTACCACTCAAAATTTTTTTGTCTGGGTTTATTTCTGTAACCCTACCCTCTCCCGAGGTTTCTACAAGGTATTGGAGTCGTTGTCCGCAGATGCTAGTTACTCGAGACATCTGTTGATACTCTCATCATCTCAGGACTATCCAACACTCCCTGGCACTTGTGGGTTTAAATTCAGAGTTCCAGCTCTCCTAGGTGAGCTGCCTGAGCAGGCTAACGAGCTTCATCTACCTGGGTTTAGAGTCAGAGTTTACCTTCTCTTGGATTGGCTACCAACCAAGGCTAATGAGCTTCATCTACCCAGGTTTAGAGTCAGAGTTTACGTTCTCTTGGATTGGCTACCAACCAAGGCTAATGAGCCCAATCTGCTCACCTAGTTATACTGCTGAGTACTCTATCACGCCCCACAGCAGGCTCTGTAAGAAACAGCATGCTGTCATGCGAACAATAGCACTATACGCCAAAAAAACAAACCGATATGAAAGTAACATGAATTCCACATTGCTTGCCACACAAAAATTTGTTGATCCTTTCCATATGAAGACATGATGAATGTAAAAATATTGAGTAAACAATTATTCTAAAACGATTTACAGTCATTCAGGCTTTATTTATTGTTTTATAGTTGACAACAGCTTTGAGAACAGCTGAGAGAGTAGAGCTGAGAGAGTAGAGCTGAGATCCACGGATGTGTTTTACGATGAGTGCCATTAATAAAGTTTGATAAATTAATAGCTATTTATGTTATTGAATGTTGTTATTTTGTTATATATAGTCATCTGTAACAGTGTTAAATGAGATTTATATACTTCTTCTTCTTTGCTGTTTGTCTTTAAAATGTTGTTTTGTTATGTTGTGGTACAGTTTACAGCAAAGCTGCAACTCCTGTGCCATATATCAGGCTTCAGCACGGCATATATTTGTAACGAGGTTTGCCTTTCCTCTTTAATCTCCATTCTCTCAGCCAGGCTGCAGCCTATTTCCGGATATGCCACTTAAAGGCAGAATAAGGTCTTGGACAGCTCTGGTTCGCTGACCCTGCATCTTCAGTCCCATAGGATTTATATGACAATTATGATTCGTTTAGTAAACTTGGGCCGTTGAGTGCATTTGATAACATAAGTATGAACACTAGCTTATGCCTAGTCTAGGTCAAGATTGTTTTGTTATTTTATAAGAGAGTGACTTATTACTGTAGTAAAAATTAGTTATGTGGTCTACATTACACTTGTTTCTATTATAGTGTACATAGTTTAGCATTGTTTTGACATTGGTAACTTAGTTTGACATTGGTAGCTTAGTTTCTTCTTCTTCTTCGTACGCTGTCAGACGTCAACCTGTATTTTTTCGAAAAAAGCAGCGGTCATCCTGAGGCTGTCGACACTGCCATAGAGCTTGTCTAGTGTTGCCACTGGTAATGGCCGCATCTGCTTTCTATGATCCTCGTATGTCGGGCAGTTTTGCAGCAGATGTTCAGAGGTAATTTTCCCGGTACCACCCGAGCATTCGTTGGTACCACCTATCTTCAATTTATTGAATAGGTGGTAACTCAGGCTATTGTGGCCTGTGCGAAGTCTGAAGACAACGACCTGCTCTCTTCTGTTCAACTGGTAATAGGCATCGTTTTTGGTGTAGCCGGTATGTTCAGTTTCCCATTTGGTCATGTATCTGGCTTTAATAAGCCGTTTTGACCGTTAGTTATCTAAATTAAGGCTTTCTGTTTTGTTTTTCCAACTTTCTCTTGTTATTTGGTTTAGAGTGTATTTTTGGCTTTGAGGGCGATATTTGCCTCCATAGATTGTTCTCTCTCTGCCATGTTCCTAGCATTTGAGACTTCATCTTCCGCTTTCTGCAATTCATCATTCCAATAAGGCTTGTAGTTTTTCCTCGCCCCTCTTGGGATGGTTTCCGTGGCTACTTGCATTATTGCTTTGCTTAGGCTTTCCACCATGGGTTTCATATTGTTATTCCGTGTGTTTATGGTTTCACACAGCCCATCTGTCAGGATTGCAAATCTGTCCCAGTCGGCTCGTTTATAATTCCAATGTGGGAGCGGTTTTATTTCCTGTGGGCCTACTTCCATATCAACTTCTAGCCTAATTAGCCTGTGGTCGCTACCTGCCAATTGGTTTAGCACCTGGCGGTCTATTTTGTGGTGAATATCCACCGTGGAAAAGTCCAAGTCTGGAGTAGAGGTGGTATGCCATGTTCTAGAATAGAAGCTAGGGCTATTCTTCGGCCTATTGATAAGATAGAGATTTGTGTCTATCTCCCAATCTTCCACTTCATCACCTCTGTTGTCTGTGTCCAAATATCCCCATCTCTCCGAGTGGCTGTTGAAGTCTCCAACTACTAGGCAGCTGGAGTTCTTGATTTCCATACTCGAGAGCGACAGGTCTTTGTTGGGTGGGCCGTACAGGTTGAAGATGTGGATCTTCGTTTCTTGTGTCATTCTGTTGACTCCTACAATTTCTGCTTGTCCGGTGTGATTGACAGCTACCGCGGGTAGCTTAGTTTGACATTGGTAGCTTAGTTTGACATTGGTAGCTTAGTTTGACATTGGTAGCTTAGTTTGACATTGGTAGCTTAGTTTGACATTGATATCTTAGTTTGACATTGATAGCTTAGTTTGACATTGATAGCTTAGTTTGACATTGATATCTTAGTTTGACATTGATATCTTAGTTTGACATTGGTAGCTTAGTTTGATATTGGTAGCTTAGTTTGACATTGTTAGCTTTGTTTGACATTGGTAGCTTAGTTTGACATTAGTAGCTTAGTTTGACATTGGTAGCTTCAGTAAACTGAGTCAGTGGCGTCACTAGGAGATGTGAAGAGTCTCGGCTGCAACAGATGATATTATCAAGTGAAGAATTTCATCTTTGACACAGAAGAAGCGTTAAAGATGTCCATTCTTAAATCGACCAAGCCCCTTATAATGAGGTATCAGAAATTGAGCTTATAATTGGCAAAGGAAAAGAATGCAGGTATAGTCTTGAACAGAGGTATGTCTGTTCTAACAAATAACTCACATGTTATTGTCAGGATCATATGACTCGCATGAATGTAGAGATGTGACTCCATCATATCCACCACAGACAATGACTCTCCCATTCAGGTTGACTGCTCCGAGAGCGCTAACAATACAAAAAAATAATGAAAACGTCAGTGACAACAGTTACGCATACCTAGAATCTAATATATTAGAAGCATACTACTTCGTGCCAAAAAGGAATCAAGTGACAAAATTCAGACTGCGAACGGATCGATGCAGACTCAAAACTAATCTTTCATAACAAATAAAAAATTGGTTAACCATCGTATACATTTACCCCCCTTGGTACTGTGTATGTGGACTTAAAGGCAGCAGTTGATTCAGTGGACAGATCGGCACTGTGGAAAGCCATACAAGTGTAGCAGAGAGAACAGGGTCTTGCTCTATCTAACTTAACTAAGGCCGCTTTTCATCTACACACCTTAATCTAAAAGAATCTAACACAATTAACCATAAGATTAGTGAAACACAAATTTTTAATTCCTTACTACACTGGCACTCTTCTATTCACTACTCACTCACTCCTATCCAGGGATTACCTAGCCTAACAATCTCTACCCCTACACTTAAACTATTGTCAACAGTCACCTTTCCCGTGCTTGGCCTGCCGTGAGTAACGCGAGTCCGAATTATGGCTGGAACAGCACCGGTGAGTACTTCGTGTTGCGACCTCGACACCCAGGTAGATCGCCCTTGGTCTTGTTCCTTCGTTCCGCTTGTCGAATTACGTCGTGTATGTCAGGAAAAAGCTAAGTCAGCAGCTGCAGGCTTGAATTGACGTGTATTGACTAGGGGCCGGCTGGCCACGTGATAATGTGTCGCGAGTCAACACACGTTGGAGATGGCAGCATTCACTCCCACAGCGGGCAATTATGGCCAACTGCTCGGAGGATCATCCATGTAGCTGGTGCTGGTCACACCCCAGCTTAAATGAAATGGTACTCACAAGTGTAGACTTGGAATACCTTGAACTGGAACTCAGACGAGACTCATTCAAGGTGTCGGGTGCTCGAAAGCCTCGTGTAATTGAGTCGGACCTGGAAAGCCTTGCAACTCGTGTTGATGACCTCTTAGGGTGCAGCGCTCAACTGTCTCCCTCTTCAATGAATGGCTCTTCGAAGAAAATCGCGTAAAATAAGTCGCACAGTCTCTCTTTGCACAGGTAGTCTGCAAATGTCTCCTCCTTCAAATCGCAGTCTTCTCTGCCAATGTCCCCTAGTCTATCTTAACAAATCGTACAGTTTACCTGCAAATCATACGCTCCCTCTCTCTGCAAATGTCTCTTCCTTCAAAATCGCAGACTGTCCGTCTCTCGTCTAATGCTTCGTGTTCCCCAATCGCGTATAGTAAGAAAGACTCCTGCTCCTGGCCCCGCCAGGCTTTTATTAACACGAGACTATTTTCTTAGTCGGCGCTACTTTCAAGATGGCATCGCTATTACTCCGCCATCCGTCGCGGTACTTGCCGACTGAGTGGTCAGGTCCGAGTGGGAAGAATGTGGGGAGACAAGATTTGTCTGCCCAGACTAAATCTGTCACACAAGGTGTCGGAACTCCTGCTCCGCTTCTAGACGATTAAAGAGTTGTATACGAATACCGGTGCCAGAAAGAATCTGTCTCAGGGGCACTTTCTCTGAAAGATTCCTTACATCCACAGGGGCCAGACAGGGCTGCGTCCTTGCTCCTGATCTCTTTTGTCGGGCTGTCGACTGGCTCCTGGACCGCCTCAGCTCTCAGGACCATCACTATTGACCAAATGTGCATCACTGACCGCGTCTATGCGGATGACATAGTCCTGCAAATCTCAGATAGCACAGCGCTGCAACAGTCTATTGAGTATCTGGATAGTACGACAAAAAATATGGGATTATCAATCTCATGGGCGAAGACCAAAATTCAGTATCTTGGCTCTGATACAAGGTCTCAGAAATAGTAGTTCGCAGTCACACACCGGAGAGTGTAGACGAACTTTCTTATCTAGGAAGCACAATGTCTTCTGATGGACGCAGTAGCCCAGATATGTCTAGACAGACTGGCCTTGCTGCTTCAGTGATGAATGATCTCTGTCGTGTGTTGAACAATAGTAGATTATCCCTGAGTTCGAAACTGCATTTTTACCAGTCGTGTGTGATTCCAGTGCTAATGTATGGAGCCAAAACCTGAACTCTGCTGAAAAAGGACATTTCAAGACTCATGTCCTTTCGTATGCACAATCAGCAGCGTATTCTTAGAATTCGTTGGTACGATCTCGTACTTAATGTCGAGCTCTATACTATGGCTAATCTCCCAACTGTATCGGAAATTTCTGGATTTGAGGTATAAAGGTCGCTTGCTCCTGCAGTTGTCATGGACAGAAGTCATGACACTAAATATAATAAGTCCCACGCCAAATTAAAATACAAAATAAAGAACAAGTGAAGACAAAAACATGTATGCACCTAGGAAGCACAATTACACCACATGGTGGAACAGACAAAGACATCAAAGGCATAATGAACAAAGCCAGAATACCCTCGGCAAACTTAAACAATGTTTGGAAGTCTTCACAGTACAACACAAACACCAAAATAAAAATATACAAGAATTGTGCAATACAGACTAAGTTGTTATTACCACCCGATAGAAAAGCAAAAAAAAACAAACTACGCTGCCTTTCAAACCAAGGTTTAGAACACACATCCTAGTGGTCAGAAGATCAATATACAAACCACTCGATCATTCACTCCTACAAAATGAGAGCAATATATTCTAAAATATGTAAATGAAATGCTGTACCTCCGTTTACATTTCATGGGAGCCACTCTGCTCCATTGTTTGGCGACCGGGTCATATACCTCTACTGTGTCCAGGCGTTCCATACCATTATATCCTCCTATGGCATAGAGCAAACCTAAAAAAAAGCAAAGATCAGTTAGTGCAGCTGAGAAAAACTTCAGAAATGAGGAGCTTAAATCATTCAATCAATAACTTTTCAACACCCTGAGGAGCATAGGTCTTCAACAAACAACTGCAAAACATGTCGTATCATGAGCAAACAGTGCCAGCCCATCATCCCTCAGCTTAGCTTCTTCAGAGCCAGGTCATTGGGGAAAGTCCAGATTTTCTAACAGTTGAAACAAATCTGAACCTGTCTGTAGTCATGGGACAGAAGAGCCAGGTCATTGGGGAAAATCCAGATTGTCTAACAGTTGAAACAAATCTGAACCTGTCTGTAGTCATGGGACAGAAGAGCCAGGTTATTGGGGAAAATCCAGATTGTCTAACAGTTGAAACAAATCTGAACCTGTCTGTAGTCATGTGACAAAAGAGCCAGGTCATTGGGGAAAGTCCAGATTTTCTAACAGTTGAAACAAATCTGAACCTGCCTGTAGTCATGGGACAGAAGAGCCAGGTCATTGGGGAAAGTCCAGATCCTTTAACTGTTGAAACTATCTGAACCTGTCTGTAGTCATGGGACAGAAGAGCCAGGTCATTGGGGAAAGTCCAGATTCTCTAACTGTTGAAACTATCTGAGCCTGTCTGTAGTCATGGGACAGAAGAGTCAGGTCATTGGGGAAAGTCCAGATCCTCTAACTGTTGAAACAAATATGAACCTGTCTGTAGTCATGGGACAGAAGAGCCAGGTCATTGGGGAAAGTCCAGATCCTCTATTGAAACTATCTGAACCTGTCTGTAGTCATGGGACAGAAGAGCCAGGTCATTGGGGAAAGTCCAGATTCTCTAACTGTTGAAACTATCTGAACCTGTCTGTAGTCATGGGACAGAAGAGTCAGGTCATTGGGGAAAGTCCAGATTCTCTAACTGTTGAAACTATCTGAACCTGTCTGTAGTCATGGGACAGAAGAGCCAGGTCATTGGGGAAAGTCCAGATCCTCTATTGAAACTATCTGAACCTGTCTGTAGTCATGGGACAGAAGAGCCAGGTCATTGGGGAAAGTCCAGATTCTCTAACTGTTGAAACTATCTGAACCTGTCTGTAGTCATGGGACAGAAGAGTCAGGTCATTGGGGAAAGTCCAGATCCTCTAACTGTTGAAACAAATCTGAACCTGTCTGTAGTCATGGGACAGAAGAGTCAGGTCATTAGGGAAAGTCCAGATCTTCTAACTGTTGAAACTATCTGAACCTGTCTGTGATCATGGGAAGAGAAGAGTCAGATCATCAGGGAAGGTCAAATTTTCTAGCTGCCGAGACATAGTCTACTGTATCCATCACTTAAATGATTCATTATGGAATATTTAGGACTTCTGGATACATGTCATTTTCTAATATAAAACTGCCACACAGTATCAGATGCTTGAGACCTATTTATATTGTCTGCTTTATTGTGTAGCTGTAAAACATGGAGAACAACAAAACAATGATAATGGCACACACCTTCATAAATGGGTACCTGGGCAGAATGTAGAGATTGAAATGGTATGATAAAATCACTAATGTGGAAGTGTTGGAAAGAACCAAACAGAAACCAGTGGAACATGACATGAGGAGAAGGCGCTGACATTGGATAGGACTCACATTAAGGAAATCAGTTGATAGCATTACAAACAGTCTGGTTTGTTAAGAGCAGCATAGATGGCACCTAACAGTCTGCAGGTCTTCTTTTCCCAAGTGTTTGAGTCTATTAGGATGGACTCGAACATCGGTTAACCACCCTCCGCAGCACTTGTCCCGACGCAGCGGAGTAATAAGCTGCTCGAGTCTAGCCCGCTAAGTAGGAAATCTTCATCCCGGCTACATACAGCTCACGCCAGAGCTGGGACCTGCACAGGAGCATCTGCCCCTATAGAAGTACAGGTTGACTAAGACTAAACAAAAACCGATAATTATCAAAGTAGAATTGAAACCTAAGAGCAGCAAAGATGGGTCTACATGGCTTTTCTGTTTTAGTTAATTATAGATGCCGCCAGACCATGGATTTGCTGGGAATTCCCACTAGTCGACAACTTACACTTGTGTTTATGGGAACATGATGTTGTTTTCCATTTGAACTAGTTAATTTGTTCGTTTTGTGTGTTTTCTTCCGTCCAATTATCCTGGAATGGACATCGGCTATATGAATAGACGTACGCTTAAACATGTATCATATTTCACGGCTGAATTTCATGAAATTGGCACTCTTCGTCCTAGCTGAAGACAGTGTCAGATTTGTTGTATGAAATTTAGACACAATTTTAATGAACTGCCACCTGGAGAGAGATGGGCTCCGTCAGGCGTGTGCGGCCCAACAGACACCATTGTTGTACGACAGGATCTAGTACTACAAACTGTAATAACGGTGCCTCAACGACCTTCTAGGTTATGGCACTGATGATGATGAGACTTGAAACCTACTCTACAGATAACAATAAATGATCAATTACTGGAACAGGTCAAGAGCTTCTTTTATCTTGAAAATATAAAAATGGAAAATCAGAGGTGCGAAATGGAATTCAGGATCAACATGAGTCATACATTGACATCGAAGCAAGTCACTCTTGATCAAATGAAACATGAATGAAGGTGGTCTGGTGTTATGTTTAAGATATTTTGGCCACATCAAAAGAGTTCAAAAACAATACTGGAAGGAAATGTGTTAACAGATGCCTATGAAGCATAATGGGCATAAAGTGGCAGGGCATGGTGAGAAATCGACTGGTGGGAAATGAGCTAACAACAGCTACTGGAATAACAAAGTAAGAGAAGAAAATGGGGCTGGATAGGACATACGCTGAGGAAGGCACCACCCAACATCGCCAGACAGGTTCTCACATGGAATTCGCAGAGGAAGTGAAAGAGAGGTAGATCTAAAATACACAGAGAAGAGATTGTGAAAGGAAACTACGAATAAATGGTTAGACCTGGAAAGAGTAGCCAAGGTCCATGAATGCTGGTGAGATGTGGTCAATGGCCTATACCCAGAGAGGAGAGACGGGATGTGACTGATTGACAATCTTCTACTGTCTGCTTCACCACTGTGCAAACATGTGGATTAATGAATAAAGTGCTGAGCTTGTATTACAGGACTGTCCCCTGTACGACCAGTTAAGGAAGATACACTGCCCAATGATGCAACACTAAACTTAAAACTGGTGCTAAAGAAAACAGTTAAGTTCATCATAGGAGCCTGTGTAAACATCAAACATATGATCACAAGAAGAAGCTCTGGCAATCATCTGCAAAGAATAAAAGAATGATTCATAAGACAACAATTAAAGGCTACCTTTTAAGACTGCTACACCGACTCGACTTCTCATGGTGCTCATAGGTTCTCCAGCCACCCACTGAACAGTCAGAGGGTCAAATCTTTCCACTGTACTCAAAGAGTCACCGGCTGACGTCAGTCCTCCCTGTTGAGTGATGATATTTATCAAAATGGGATAATAGTTGCCCACTGGAAGTAAAGATGGTGACAGCATCAGATATGTGTAGCCAGATGTGACTGTACAGTTCGATCCTGGCGCAACAAACTTTACCACACGAGGGGCATATGTAGACACTACGTGTAGTTTGGTTGTCTTAACTTAGCGTTTTTATACTGGTTTAGAAGACTCTGTAGAGTCTGTATACAACCAGTTACATTTACATTACCTTGCTCTAAAAGCAATGCACATCAAATTTATTCTTAAATGCATTAACTGTCACTACCTCCACTACCACCCGTGGCAATGCATTCCAAGTATTCACCACTCTCTGACTAAACAAATATTTCCTAATATCTAATCTGGACCTCTCTTCAGTTAATTTGTAGCTATGCCCTCTTGTTCTTGTAGGTGGCTGTATTTAAAAAAAACTTGTTATAGTCTAATTTATCCATTCCTCTGATCATCTTATAAACCTGTATTAAGTCACCTCGAATTCTTCTCTCTTCTAGACACCGTAGGCCGGTTTTTCTGAGTCTTTCCTCGTAACTGTAATTCTGGAATCTCACTATCAGCTTTGTCGCTCTTTTTTGTATTCTTTCCAGCATGTTTATATTCCCTCTATGATAAGGACTCCAGACATGTACACAGTACTCCAATCTAAGTCTAACTAATGCTTTATACAGTTTGACGATCACTTCCTTGCTCCTATGTTTAATATTTCTTGTTATCATACCTAACATTGCATTTGCCTGTTTCACTGCTACCTGAACTTGTTCACTCACCTTACCTGTAAGATCTATTATAACCCCTAGGTCTCTTTCCTTATCTATCTTTCTAATATTGTTCTCTCTCATTCTGTAATTATGTTCCATGTGAATGACTGTAGATTTATCTACATTAAACTCCATTTGCCAGCGTACATACTATTCTCGAATTTCATCTAAATCCGACCTCAAAATATCGACTTCTGCTTTAGATGAGACACTACTGCATAGTTTTGTGTCATCAGCAAATTTTGCAATAATGGATCCCATATCAATGTCCAAATTGTTTATTTATATCAAGAACAAAATTGGTCCCAAAACCGAGCCCTGTGGCACTCCTCTTTTCACTTCACACCACTCAGAGTACTCCTTATTTATGCCTACTCTCCGCCTTGCAAAATGGGGTAGAGATAGTGAACAAGAGAGTTTTCCAGGCTGTAAGAGAACAGAACCAACCAAACAATGACTGTCAGAACCTTGACTGGCTTGGGTAGTTTTTCGCTATGTACCTCAGGGTTATGTCTCTTCTTTCTTTTTCAGTCTGGTTGTTCTTGTTTCCAATACCTGGAATGATATGCTGCTTCCAGGTGGGTTTGCATACAGTAGGGATGGGCTTTGGTGTTGTTATGGTGTTCATAGAGCCTTCGCTCATCTTTGCTTTGACTATTTCTGCAAAGTTTTTCCGCTTTGGTTTCCCTATTCCAAATCTATTTAGTCTCTGATGCATTGGATGGTCTGTCAGTCTTCTTAGTTTCTCTGCTTGCTGCTGGGCTCTGCTGTCTCTTCTATCGGTCATGGATTGCAGATTTGTAATCTTTTCAAGTTCTACATTTGGCGATGACTTCATGCCTCCTGTTATAACTCTCATGGCATGGTTTTGAAGTTTGCTCATTTTACCAAAGTTCGCCTTTGCTGCTGTTGCCCATGCCGCAATGCCATACTCGAGAACTGGTCTCACTCTTCCAGTGTACAGTTTCTTCAGTATTCTTTCGTCTGCTCCCCAGCCTGAGACACATGTGCAACCTTTGTCTGTCTGCTTCACTGCTCTGCACGGTGCTAAAGAGGAGTTCCAAAACAATGGTAAAGTTCATTGTGGGAACTTGTCCGACGGTGTCTTCTTGTTGTGGGTCATCTGCTTCAGGTCTACTCTCAAGTCCTCCTCGGTTTCTTCATGTTTCACACTTACCTACTTTCCGTGTTCAAGCACCCTGTTATACAGTATGCAGCGACATGGATTGCCTTGTCATTATCTTCCATCATGTCGCACCTATTGCATATTTCCTGGAGGCTGGGGCACGTCATCAGGTGGTCTGTGTCCTATATTGGGCAACAGTCATATGTGTATTCCCATTGTTTCATATTCCTCTTGTACTGTGATACACCAGTTCAGAGCCTGTTCAGCAACTACCATGTTGTGTATGGTAGATGATGTCCGGGGGCAGGTTTCTCCAAAAGTTCCATCTCTGGGACCTGCATCAATTCGTGTCATCTTTCGATACGGCAACTTTCAGGGTTTGTTTGTATGGGCTGTGTTGATTTTAGGATGCTATGTCTGGATTTGAATATTGTGCTCTGTTTCTGATGTCCAAACATTGGGTGCCTTGGGTCGTGTTCCTGTTTTTCTCATCCGATTTCTGCTGCGACACTTCTTCGAATCTCGGGCGGTACTATGCCAATTATGGAGTATATTTTATCAATAGGGGTGAGTTTTAGACACCCTGTTTCATACTACCAAAGGAACTTCCCCAACAGGGACATTAACTCAGTATGAGAAGCTTTGAACAGCACCTTGATGAGATTGCTATACCCACCCACAAATTTCTTTAGTCCCCTTATGCGACATGCTTAGAAGGTTACAGTAGTCCTATTCATTTCTACTGCAGTTACAACTCTGGTGTTTGATTGTACTCACCACAGCAAATATAAAGCCAGGTATGTCAGTACAACACCTGGGACGTGTTTTGAAGGTCTGCATGAGTAGTCTTCTTTCTGGCATCAGGTGGTAATCTCTGGCTTCATCAAGGAGGTCTCTGTATGGACAGATGTTATACACATGTTATAAACAGTGGAATCCATCTCATTGCAGCATCCTTGGCAGTGAGAAGGCTGAGTGGAAGGTAGAAAGTTCACTTAACCCGTCATATGTGTAACTTTTTGTGTGTGTTGTTTACGTCTTTGACTGCTGTGGGCCACTGAAACCTAGACAACTACAACGTTGCCGTCAATATTACTAGCATTTTCTTTACACAGTCGGTTCTCATGCAGATATCATTCAAGAACTCTATGAAAACCCCGTTCCAGCATCCTCATTAGTGTACATCTTAAGGGACAGTCAATCCACAAGTAAACAGCAGGGGGTGGAGGCAGAGGGAGTGGTGCTGCAGCCGGACAGAAGTAGTGACACCAATGACCCTGATCAGTACTGGCCTTCTGGTCTGGAAAGCGATGGCCAGTGATGACCCCAGTCCCCTCCAGCGCTAGGATGACTGCACAGAGGAGACTTCAGACTGTCCAGTCAGCATGGTACAAACATTACATCTCAGTTTAACTGCTCATGCATGTGTTGTCTCGACACCGCAGGGCGAAGCTGGAAGGCATCTCCCAGCTTGGGTATCTTTCTATGGAGAACAAATTGTTGCCCATGCAGCAGACCACCCTTCTCTGTGAATCTAATTAAACCAGGGGAATGACACCACCTGATACATCCTGGAATTGGAACGACACCACCCGATACATCCTGGAATTAGATATGTCGCAGGAGTTGCCAGAATAGTGACGGTACTACCACTAGACTGTCTTAGGGACACCAGCTCCTATTTTTCCTCAGGGCTTAGTCCTGATGCCTCTCTTGTGAACAGGTATCCCACGAGGCATTGGGGACAGTGAACAGTGTTTACGATAATAGTTTCTTAGATCTGCCTAGCTCTCATGTCCAAATGATCAGTTTTCAAAACTTTTGACCGGTTTTTGATTATTTCATGACACTATTGATTAATGATGCTGTATATAACGCTTTCATGGCCATTGGGTTACTTTTGTCCCCCCAAAATATAATTATAAATGTTTTTACTATGTTTTTGAATAACACCACAAAAACACATCCACTAACTTTGAATCCTAATCATTGATTTTTACATGAGAACATGTCAGAATGCCCAAAGGGTACAGAGGAACAAAAGGGATAGGGATCCCTGATGGAACTCAGTATGTCTTATTGTTATGTTCCAAGTTGGACCAAAAGGATAGTGAAAGTTCTACCTTGTGGATAGTGAGAGTTCTACCTTGTGGATAGTGAGCATTCTAACCCATGACTAGCAAACACTCTAGCTCATATATGGCAAGTACTCTATCTTAAAAATTAAAAAAAGTACTCTACCACATGCATAGCAAGTACTCTATCACAAGCATAAAAAGTACTCTACTACATGGATAGCAAGTACTCTACTATATGGATAGCAAGTACTCTACCACATGCATAGCAAGTGCTCTATCACATGGATACCAAATGCTCTACCAATGCATTACTCATGATACAAAGCAATCTAGAAGAAACGAAAAGAAGTAGTTTCCTGTCAAAAAAGAACTCAAACAAACACACATCTCACCGACATTGCAAAGAGTTTTTGATAATATCCTCAGTGGCCACTTTGTCGCTTAGGTACTGCGGCGTCAAAAGTGGGAGTCTGACTTTGACCATCAGCTCAGGCACATCAGCAACACGTAGATCTGGGAGATGTTTGATCCAGCGCATGACTGCCTCAAATACCTGGTTGACGTCAGGAGAAGATCAATATGAACTGCGTGTTTTGTTTGTGCTTTTCCTTTTAAATCCTGATAGGTTTTTCAGTAGGCTCGCCACCATGGGGTTCAGTATTGATCCCCATTTCATTGGACAGGTTGCTGTAACACATTCCATTTCCTGGTGTATGATGTGGATGTGTGGTGGGGGTCTTGGTCAGCATGTCTCACCTGACCATGCAGCATGTCTCCCCTGACCCTGCAGCATGTCTCCCCTGACCCTGCAGCATGTCTCCCCTGACCCTGCAGCATGTCTCCCCTGACCCTGCAGCATGTCTCATCTGACCCTGCAGCATGTCTCACCTGACCCTGCAGCATGTCTCACCTGACCCTGCAGCATGTTTCACCTGACCATGCAGCATGTCTCCCCTGACCATGCAGCATGTCTCCCCTGACCCTGCAGCATGTCTCACCTGACCATGCAGCATGTCTCACCTGACCATGCAGCATGTCTCACCTGACCCTGCAGCATGTCTCACCTGACCCTGCAGCATGTCTCACCTGACCATGCAGCATGTTTCACCTGACCATGCAGCATGTCTCCCCTGACCCTGCAGCATGTCTCACCTGACCATGCAGCATGTCTCACCTGACCCTGCAGCATGTTTCACCTGACCCTGCAGCATGTCTCACCTGACCCTGCAGCATGTCTCACCTGACCCTGCAGCATGTCTCACCTGACCCTGCAGCATGTCTCACCTGACCCTGCAGCATGTCTCACCTGACCATGCAGCATGTCTCACCTGACCCTGCAGCATGTCTCACCTGACCCTGCAGCATGTCTCACCTGACCATGCAGCATGTCTCACCTGACCCTGCAGCATGTCTCACCTGACCATGCAGCATGTCTCACCTGACCCTGCAGCATGTCTCACCTGACCATGCAGCATGTCTCACCAGACCCTGCAGCTTTCACCGGACTTAGCACACTAACTCTGCAGCGTTAATCTTGTACCAATGAAGGCTTCAATATTGGATTATTTTGCTTTCCTTGTTTGAAATGCTTGAGTATTGCAAGAATGGTTGTGGTTATTCTAGCTCAATGGTTGCATCTCAGTTTCTCCTTTGTGGTTCAGCACACATTGAATTACAACTCCTGCAATCTGTCCATTGTTGATGTCACTCACAGTCTGCCATTGCTTTATTTCAATATGTCCACTATCTATATCTATTGTCCCTCACTGGGTGCTTTCATAACCAGGATATCAGCTTTGTCTTTTTCATTAATGCCAGCACAACTAAACTAAATTGATTTTTAAAAACATATTTTCAAAAGAATACATAGCAACAAGGCTTCTAACTATGCAAAATCTATGAACAACATTTTTTGCATAGATACAATTTTTTTTCTCCAAAGGTAAACAATTTAACAAGACAAAAATATAACAGATGTCAATGTCGCTTTGCTACCTTTTGGAATGAAGAGTGCAATTAATTAATTATTTTTTTTATAAAGACGACAATTTAAACTCATTCAAGTCTGCGGAGCCGACTCATTGGCTCTGGGGAAAATGTCATTAAACAAATTACCCTTTCTCCATTCCAAGTTTTTTAAAACGTCTTAATTATGCTTATTCCGGAAGTCACAACATTATGCTTTGTAGTTAATTAAGAAAGATTCGGTATGTGGTATGAGTTCTCTTCGCTAAAACATGTAGCAGAACATGGTGATTCTGTAGAAACAAATTAGAATGTTCAACTTGACATGTTATTTCCCCTGACAAGATGAAACTTTAAGAACATTTTTCCTCCTGGATAGAAAGTCATTGTTTTGTTAATATATTGATATATAGTTGAGAGTAAAGTTTTATTTTGTTCTTGTTGTTTAAACAAAGATAGATAGAAACTTTTAAAATACAGTAAACAGGTGATTATAAACAAAGAAACAACATTGCAACTTTTTTTTTTAAAACAAAGGGACATTGCAACTTTTTTTTTTACACAGAGATAGTGACTTTTTCTTTTACAAAAAGATATTGCTACTTTTTTAAAATAGAAAAAATGCTTCTATTTTTTAAACAAAGAAAAATGGTTCTACTTTTTTTAACACAGAAATATTGTTCCTTTTTAATACAAAGAAATATTGCTACATTTGTTTGCACACAAAAAAAAATATTGCTTTTTGCAATTGCATATGCCTTTAAAAAAACAACCCCCCCACTCCTTGTCAGGGCATTAGCAGATGAGAACTCTTAATCTATACATAAGTAGAGTTACCTGCTCCTCGCTGTTAACGTAGAGCTCATCCCTGGACAAGATCTCCAAAACCTCAGACTTGGACAAAGTCAGGAAATCTGATGACAAGGCCACCTAAGGAGGTTTTAAGATATGGTTAATAAGAGAATTAGAATGAGATAATGTAGTAGTGTCTGAGATGTTTATATCACTGATACAATTTATGTACAAAAACACTGTTTGTAGAGTGGTACATGAAGGAAAACTGGCCGATAATTTTGAGTTATCAACGTGAGTCAGACTGGGATGTCTATTGTCACCACTCTTGTTCCTGATGGTGATAGACTGGATTATGAAGATGTCAACATCAGCTGACAAATGGCGGTTACATTGCCATTCAGTAGGAATCTGTGGCGTGCAGAACATTAGTTAAAGTACCATTCAGTAGGAGTCTGGGTTTAACAGAACATTAGTTAAAGTACCATTCAGTAGGAGTCTGTGTTTAACAGAACATTAGTTAAAGTACCATTCAGTAGGAGTCTGTGTTAGGCAGAACATTAGTTATAGTATCATTCAGTAGGAGTCTGTGTTTAACAGAATATTAGTTAAAGTACCATTCAGTAGGAGTCTGTGTTTAACAGAACATTAGTTAAAGTACCATTCAGTAGGAGTCTGTGTTTAACAGAACATTAGTTAAAGTACCATTCAGTAGGAGTCTGTGTTTAACAGAACATTAGTTAAAGTACCATTCAGTAGGAGTCTGTGTTTAACAGAACATTAGTTAAAGTACCATTCAGTAGGAGTCTGTGTTAGGCAGAACATTAGTTAAAGTACCATTCAGTAGGAGTCTGGTGCACACTGAACATCAATTAATCTGATTCTAATCAAATTAATCTTAATTTGATAAAAATCCATATCTAACACTGGTGTTTTGCCGTGCCACCTTTTTTTTTTTTTTTTTTTTTGCGTTCGCCTTATTTCTCTAATCCCCAAGGCGGTGTGCGTTGCACTGCGTTTTTATTTTGCGCCTGTCGGCCCAGAGCATCCGACTTCAGCATGCATTTTATGTAAGGGTCTGCTTCCTCCTGCATTTTCTAAGGGTTTGCTTCCCCGGGGTAATGGCCAGTGCTGTGGATCGAACCCAGCACCTTCTGGTTGTGAGCCGTGTCACTTAACCACTAGGCCACGCCGTCCCCTGCCGTGCCACTTAACTACAGTGATCTTGTTTTAAATAACTTTACTCATGGTTGAATATCCGGGGAATGTGCAATTTTCACATAATATTTTGTTTTCAACAATCGAACGATATTTACATGTGAATTTTCTGTTGTGGAATTTGGAATTCAAAACCAGAGAAATGATTTATTATTTAACAAGGCCAATGATCACTCATCTGGATTACATGTGAATATTCAATACACTTGGCGAACCCTGTGGTCTTGAGGTAAGGTGTTCACCTTGGGTGCAAATCACGGTGGAGACTGGGATTTTGTCACATGGATCATCTGGTAAATATTTCCCTTGATCTCTGATTAGTGGGATCAGACACCCTTGTGGAATACCCCGAGGAAGCAAACCCTTAGAAAATGCAGGAGGAAGCAGACCCTTACATAAAATGCAGGCTGAACTCGGATGTACTGGGCTGACAGGCGCAAAATAAAAACCACAGTGCAACGAACACCGCCTTGGGGAATAGAGAAATAAGGCGAAAGCAAAAGAAAACAGAAAAAAAAACAGAAAAAAAAGACACCTATGTACAGTGGTCCGCACATTAAAAATACCATAGCAGTCGGAAATTGAAAAGAGTAGGCCCATTTACAGATGCTCAAGCAAAATTCAAGTTAAAAAGTGACAAAAATTATTCTAGGGATATTCACCCCACAGAGAATATGTCGCAAAAAAGGGGACTGTGTAGCTATAACTTCAGGTCTTGAATATGTGGTTAGCGGAGCAGCTTAGATGGTGCCTTACAGGCTGCGGCTCTACCTTGCTCTAATTTACGCTTCCATCTCCACCAGTCTCAAAAATAGGCAATCGTATATTCCCGGGGCTAACAGATGCTGGGATTGACCTAGCAAGTCACCAGTGGATTTTCATTTGCCACAAAATATGAAACAAAGGAGGTCACACCTCCCCATGACATCTGACGACATAAGTGGACTGAAGATAGATAGATAGATTCAATACACCCAATTTGACTTTGACTTGAAAATAAATGACAGCAAAATTGATAATGCTTTAGATGGGATAACGCCACAATATCAACACGTGCAGTGAGTAAAGCAACAAAAACCTTTTAAGTGATATTTTCTCCTTCCACAATGACATTTAAGGCTTCATACTTATATATAATTTCTGTTATGACTACTTTACGTCATCGATAAATAGGCCCTAAACAAAATATAGACATGGACAAAGAAATGGCAAATCACCATCAATGAAACCAAAACCACTTACACAATCTATTACTTCCTTGTCTTTTTCTTTTCTCCTATTATCATTACCCTTTTTCTGTACATTCTGTTATTCTCTTTCTCTGACTCCCTGTTCTGATTTCACTGCAAGCCTCTGCTGTAGTTAGTTACTGAAGGATGTCCTTGAATTTCAATCGGAGGGTTTCTTTATCCTCTTCTAATTCTTCTATTCATCCTATTGTTTTCTCTATAAGCCCCTGGTATTTCCTCCTATCAATGTCTCTATAAGCCCATGGTACCTTCTTTTCTAATTCCTCTTATTGTTGTCTCTAAAAGCCCCTGGTATCGCCACTTAACATCTGACTCTATTATTTGTAGATTATAATTCTCTATTCTATTTTTCTCCCCATGTGTTGTTCAGTTTCTTGCATGGTGTTGGATATTGCCTTGATGAGACAGCTCTTTCAGCTACTCTCTTTATTTTCACTAGAAAATGGTTGCTGCTTATATCCGGTCCTATGAACACTCTAGCTTCCCTCATGTACTTAAATACACTTTTTCTCACTATCCAATAATCAATGATGGATTTTTCATTTCTTGCTGGTTCACATCTTGTGTAGGCATGGATACGCTTGTGCTGGAACCTTGTGTTTGTAGTAACAAGATTTTGTTCCCTGCAAAACCTTAGTAGTTGATTTCTATTGCCATTTAGGAGTTGTTTTTTTTTTGTGTGCCTTATTTTGCTTCCCTGGGGTAACGGTCGGTACTGTGATTGGGGAGCAAACTCAGCACCTTTGGGTTGTGAGCTGTGTCACTTAACCACTAGCCCACGCCGTCCCCATCATTTAAGAGTGACTAGCATGATCCTCCGAGGCGTAGTTCACTTTACAGGAACATTCACGTTTGAATTATCTACATGGAAAAGTATATGTATAGATAGTGATCTACCTTATAGTGAACTCCAAGGGAATCACCAAGCCCCCAATACAGCTGGTCTTTTGACAGGAAGTCTGTGTCCCAATATTTGCAACAGCTGTTTTGTGGCAATGGTTTTACATGATAAGGTTACTAGCACAACTTCGATTAATCACGGTTTATGACACCCTTTGAGTTAATAGTTGGTCATTATAAGTGAAGATGGTGACAGTATTCGACTTAAGGTGTGTCTAAAGTTGTGACATGTGTAGTGATTAGATTTAAGTGAGAAAGAGTTGTGCTAGCTAGAAGACAAGGCGAAAGATGGAGTACCATAACCACTATGTGGTACCCGAGCGACAGAAAGAGACCTCGGGGATGGCCCCACACTCGCTGGCGAGATTCACTAGCACAGCACAGCACATACGACCCCACAAAAGACAGGCTACTGTACCACTGGACGACATGCGCCTGCGACAGAAACAACTGGATCCTGAGTTGGGACCCGCCCAAGGGTAACCACCCCTTGGCGAAGCACGGTCAAACTAAGAAGAGTTGCGCTGGTAGTCAACCTAACTCTCTCGTCCTGAGCTATCCAGGTTTAGCGGTAAAATGCAGTCTTGATAGCTGAAGATATAACTTAACTTAATGTCTTAATACTGGTTTAGAAGAACCTGCAGAGTCTGTATACAACCAGTCACATTTACATCACCTTGCTCTAAAAGCTATGCGCATCCAGTTTATTCTTAAATGCATTAACTGTCCCCGCCTCCACTACCTCCCCCGGCAATGCATTCCAAACAGACACCACCATCTGACTAAAAAAATAAAAATATTTGCTAATATCTAATCTGGACCTCTCTTTATTCAGCTTGTAGCTATGCCCTCTTGTTATTGTGGGTGGCTGTATTTTAAAAAAATTTGTTATAGTCTAATTTATCCATTCCTCTGATCATCTTATAAACCTGTATTAAGTCACCACGAATTCTTCTCTCTTCGAGACACTGTAGGCCGGTTTTTCTGAGTCGTTCCTCATAACTGTAATTCTGGAATCCCACTATCATCTTTGTCACTCTTTTTTGTATTCTTTCCAGCATGTTTATATCCCCTCTATGATAAGGACTCCACACCTGTACACAGTACTCCAATCTAGGTCTAACTAAAGCTTTATACAGTTTGACGATCACTTCCTTGCTCCTATGTTTAATATTTCTTTTTATCATACCTAACATTGCATTTGCCTTTTTCACTGCTACCTTAACTTGCTCACTCACCTTTCCTGTATGATCTATTATATCCCCTAGGTCCCTTTCCTTATCTATCTTTCTAATATTGTTTTCTCCCATTCTGTAATTATGTTCCATATTGGATCTACCCATGTGGATGACTGTACATTTATCTACATTAAACTCCATTTGCCAGCTTACAGACCATTCTCGAATTTTCTCTAAATCTGACATCAATATATCTACTTCCGCTTTAGATGAGACACTACTGCATAGTTTTGTGTCATCAGCAAATTTTGCAATCATGGATCCCATATCAATGTCCAAATCATTTATATATATCAAGAACAAAAATTGGTCCCAAAACTGAGCCCTGTGGCACACCACTTTTCACTTCACTCCACTCAGAGTACTCCTTATTTATACCCACCCTTTGCCTTCTTCCCGTTAACCAATTTTCAATCCATTTGGCAACTTCGCCACCTATTCCATGTGATTTTAACTTTCGAAATAATCTTTGATGAGGTACTCTATCAAAGGCCTTTGCAAACTCTAGATAAAAAACGTCCACTGGCTCCGTTTTATCTATGATTTTAGTAACCTCCTCCATGAATTCTAATAGATTTGTTAAGCATTATCTCCCTCTCATGCTGACTATTTCTAGATTAGATTAAATTTTTCTAAATGCATTACATTGTTTTCTTTGATTATTGACTCTAACAATTTACAGACTATGCTCGTTAAACTCACCGGTCTATAATTTGCTGGATCTGATTTTTTGCCTTTTTTGAATAAGGGGATCACTCCTGCATCTTTCCAATCCCGTGGAACAATCCCTTTTGTAAGTGATTGAGAACATAATATAGCCAATGGTTTTGCTAGTTGGTCTCTAATTTCATACAGCAATTTTGGATGAATACCATCTTGACCTGGACATTTATTCACTTTCAATCCCTCCAATTTTTTAAAAACCATTTCCTCTGTAATACAGATTGATCTTAATCCCACTGTATCCATGTCTCTTTGAAAAATATCTATAGGCTTTGGGATCTTGGAGCAGTCCTCTTTTGTGTAGACTGTGCCAAAGTACTGATTGAGTAGATTAGCTGCCTCCCTATTCTCACTTATTATTTTCCCTGTACTGTCTATGAGAGGGCATACGTTGTCTTTCGTTCTTTGTTTATTTCTAACGTAAGAGAAGAAGCTTTTACTGTCAGTCTTGATCATCTGAGCAAGTTTTTTTCCGAAGTCTATTTTTGGTGTTTTATTCGCTTTCTGAGATATGTTCTGCTTGTCCAAATATTTTAAATATGTTTCTTTTGATTTACCAGCCTCTATATATTTTTTCCATGCTTTATTTTTAGCTCTTCTAAATTTCACTACAAATCTAGTTATCCACTTTTTACGCTTGGGGTTTACCTCCCTACATGGAACACATTCCTCTTTTAGAGTTTCTAGAACTGTTTTAAAACTCTCCCACTCCTGTTCAACATCTGTTCCTACGACAATATCGTTCCAGATAATGTAGTTCGCTGCCTTTTCATCCTCTTAACATCTGCCTTAGAGTAGTCGTATGTTCGCGTATTTATGTTTACTTCTTTCCCTGCAATAAGATCCAAACGGATGATTTGATAGTCACTTGAGCCAAACAGTTCCCCAACGGTTACGTTTTCAATCATATTTTCCTCTGTAGTAAAAACTAGGTCGAGTGTGTTTTTGCCTCTGGTGGCTGCTTCTACATGTTGAATTAAAAAATTGTCAGTTATGCACTTAACAAAAGGTTTTGACTCTACAAGTGCTTCTGCCATATCCCATTTTATTTCTGGAAAGTTGAAATCTCCCATTAATAATAATTTCCCTTCACTTGCCTTTGCTATGCTACTAATCAGCTCCTCATCTTCCTCTTTTTGACTTGATGGACATCTATAGCACACTCCAATCACTGTTTTTTCACCCTCACTTTCTATTTCTTGCCATACACTTTCATTTTTGTTACCACATGATAAATAATCTTTGATCGTTATATTAATAGAATTTATACAGTATAATAAAACGCCACACCCCCCCCCCCCCCCCCCCCCCCCCCCCCGGTCTTGTCTCCAACTATCCTATCTTTCCTTAACATTGTATATAACAGGATCCAGTGGATAACCATGGTGTTCTAGTGTCTAGCCAAGCTCTATGCATTCTACAGGGTTCTGCTGTGTGTTGTCTTCCTATCCATTGAACCAGAGTAGCCTGCCGAGTCCAGTCTTCACAGGTTAGGTAGACAAGCCCTAGCTCACGAAGGGCCTCCGAGCTATCATGACCTGGTTTTTCTTTTCAGCGTTCATCCCGAAAAAGACATTGTGTCATAGTTTACGTAGTGGACATATCTGGCTTCAGTTGACTTTCTTGGGCACTGGGTTTGCCTTTCCATTTTGATCCCTATTCTCTTAGCCAGACTACACTATTGCAGCCTGTATCCAGGGTCGCTGCTTGGAGGCGGAAAATGGTCTTGGTCAGCTCTGATTCACTGACCCTGATGCAAGTAGCCAGCTATAAATAGTTGGCTGCTGTCAGTTCATTCATTGTCCTGCAATCTTCGTTCCACTGACCTAGTTTAGCTCCCAGCAGAAGCGGTGTCACTGCACATGGCTGTTGTGTATACTACATATAGTTAGAGTCATAGGTGAGAGCTGAATAACAGGTGGGAACCAAGGGTTGGCAAACCATTTCTAGTGAAAGCACAACAATATCTTCCCACCTGTGTTACTACCACCATATACTCTGAAGGTTACAGTGGCCCTATTATTTTCAACTCGGGTACCACTCAAATGAAAGGAAACATAGACCCAGTCGAACAGCATGTTATACCTGGCGAAAGTTGTTCTGGATGTACTTGTTAGCAGCCTCAACCAGCACAGAACATAAGTATTGGTCTGCGAATGCTCTGATTGACAGACAGGAGGTGGGGTCAAGCCTGTTGAGATGAATTTTGTATATATCTAAGATATCATCTATACAATAAACTACATATAGGAACTGCCAGTCAGTGCAACTGTGGTTGTGGTAGAATGACCCACACAAATACCACAGTGAATCAATTTAATTTTAAAAAAAAACTTCAGTATGACTTTACTCCCATTGTTGGAGTAGTCGATGAGTTTTAAAGGCTGGGAACTGCAGGCTGCCTCACCACAGCTGTCACTACGTTGAGTGCTGGCTGCGTTTGTTTATTTCACTCCCAACAGAAAATAAACATATTCCTTACTAAGAATTCAATACACTGCCTTTCTTGTTAGCAGGCAGGCATTGAAACACATTCCTCAATCAGTCAATTAAAACCTTTACTGCCCCTTGTGTAGGTCTTCAATAAATTCACACTTCCTGTCATGTGCTATTTGAGTCAGCTGAATCCACATCCTTCAACTCTTGGATATTTGCCTCAAACATGAATGAGTAGATCTGCTTCTATTTTTCTTGCCTCTGGGGTTCCAGAACAAAGACTGTTTGCTATCCTATCAATACATTTCCTTAATGCAACATCTTCTCTTCCTATCCTGGCCCACTGGTAAAAGACATTTAGAGTGATCTTGCAACATCATGGGCCTACAGTGACAAACATAGCTTAGACCAGTATAGATAACTTAGCTCCCCACAAAGGCACGTCGATGAAAATTAACTAACTAAGCAGTGATCAGCCTGAGGTTATTTGTGTCTCCATAGAGCATGTCCAGGAATGTTACTGGCCAAATGTGCTTTCTTTGCTCCTTGTACATTTGACACAAGTGTAGCAGATTTTCAGCAGTTATTTTATCAGTGCTGTAGACACATGCAAATAATCAATCAAAACTTTTAAGTTCCCTATGATACACAGGTATTCAACGACTACACACTGTCTTCCTGTCCTGTGTCATCCATTCCAGCTCTGTCCATGTATTTCCTATTTCCTTTATGTGCTACTTAGAAGAAAACAGGTAAGTCAGTCATGCAGATTCCTAGTGGCTTTCTCTGCATTGTGTATTCAGCCCTCTTGACAGAAGTCCTTTTTCTGTCTTGGATGGTTGAGGTAGCCAGCCCCATCCATTCCCAACCCTCTTTAGTCCCCTGTCACGACAAAATAAGTATACTTGATCTTAAACATGTAGAACAACAAAAACAGCTACCAAAATGGTATAGTATATTGGTTAGGGCATCTGCACACAATAAAAAGAATGAAATAGTATAAGATCATTAATATGCAACAGTTGGAAAGAACAAGACAGACACCAGTGCAGTGTTGGATGGGAAACACATTACGGAAACCAGCTGATAGCATTACAAGACAGTCTCTGTTCCCCAAGGCAAGAAAAGTAGAGGTAGACCAAAACACACACAGAAAAGAGAGCTTGAGACAGATATAAAGGAAGGAGAGAAGATGTTGACAGAGCTTGAATGGATGACCCAGGAAACGATCACTTGTTGTATATTTGTTGAAGACCTGTGCTCCACATGGAGCTGAAGAGTGAATAACTAAGTACTAGTAGCATTCAACATCAGGGGCCAAAGATGCAGCACGGTGAAAGAGCTGACAGCAGCCAACAACTTATAGCTGGCTACGCGCAGCAAGGTCAGCAAACCAGAGCTAAGATCATATTCCGCCTCAAAGAGGCGGTCCTGGAAGCAGGCTGTCCTAGTGTAGTCTGGCTAACAGAATAGGGATCATAGTGGGAAGGCAAACCCAGTACCCAAAAGAGCCAGCTGAAACTGGATGATGTGTCGGGTCAACAGATGCAGATATCGCAGCCTCACTATAAACTACGACACAATGTTCTTTATCAGGGAGAATGCAGAACAATAACAACAAAAACCAAGCACAAAGAATGACAAAAGCAAAGATGGGACAAACACAAGAATAGATGAACTAAGAATACCTATTCTTGAGGTAATTACTGCATGCCTCTTTGACAGCCTGCATGTTGAGGAAGCTAGCCACAATCAACAGAGACTGCACATTGTTGATATCTATAACCACTCGGCCCGTGTAGGCAAAGTTTATCAGAGCCTCCAATGCACTGAGGACAGAAACAAGCAGGTTAGTGATGTTCGAAGCTACTTTTGCTAGTGAACTCTTGATGTTTCTTTGATAGTGGGTGACAGCGGCTGTGCTTGAGACGGTGGACCAGGGTCCTCCTGTCTGTAGTGAAATGTGAGGCACCTCAGTAGGCTCTGTAAGAGTGTCAAATTGACACTACCACAGCTGATCTGCCATTTTCTCATCTCATTTGTCTTGCTTTCTACGTTTTGGACCAGTCCATGCATTCGGTTTCAGGACGTATTTAAAAAAAAAAAAAAAGTTTACTTCCCATTGGGGTACTGCTTTGCTGAATTTTAATATATGATTTGTGTTAACAAAGTATCCGACCTTAATTTTTCCCACGAAAACAAATGGAGCATTGGTGAAGCATGCACAGGCATGAATTTTTTTCCGTCTCTGACTGCGCCAGTCGCTGGCAATCAGCCTTTTGGTGTTTTCAGGTTTTCCTTCACCAGGTGCGCAGCAATGTTGAAGTTACGTTGACCATTTTATTTTACTCCTGTGGGGATGTAGATCATGAGTATGCACAATAAGGTCAAAACATTACCAAAGAGTACTACCTGGAGGTCATCTGTCACCCTCGTGATGCTGTTCCGACACAAATGACCGGACCTGTGGACAACAGGAACGTGCCAGCGTCATCATGATGACGTACCTGCCCATTCTTCGCATCTGATTCAGACTTTCTTGGCCAAACACAACATTTCCCTGGTTCACCATGCTTCCTATTATACTCACATGGCTCCTTGTGATTTTTGGCTGTTCCCCAACCTAACAATTCTGCAGAAAGGGTCCTGATTTATTTCACAAGAAGACATTATGCGAAATGCAACGACCAAGCTGTAATCCATTCTCAAAGAGGCCTTACTGAAATGCTTCCAACAATGGCAGGACTTCTTTGAGAAGTGTGTGGAGTCCCAAGGAGAGTACTTTGAAGGGGATTAGATTTCAAACCTCCAGGTGAGTAATTGTATTTTTCTGACCCAAAGGTCAAATACTTTTTTGAACACATCTCATATGCATGTTTTGGTTATGAGCCATGTTACTAATCACTTCGTTAGGCAGGGATATTATATTGTATAAAAGCCTACCTAGGTTCAACACTCTCCATAGTGATCTCAGCTTGCTTAGTTTCCACCATGTCATGTGTGAACATTGCATGGAAGTATGGTATTGTGGCCGCAAGAATGACACGGTGAGCTGAAAACTTCTGGTCTGCAACCTGTGACAGAAAAAGGATCAAAGTTAAAAAACTATTAAATTTTCTCTTAAATAAAAGTGCCTCGATATAGTTGAATTATGTGTGTATAACCATTGAGAGAACCAGACAAAGTCACTATAGCATAGACGTAAAGTGCTCGCATGTCAAGAAATGATGAACAAAAGCATGAAAGGGTTGGCGTTCAAAACCAACATGTTTCAAGCAATCCCTTGTCTCAAGTGAGGTGCGATCTAGTGCAAAGTCCTATTGGAGACAAATAACAAACTATGAAGTTGTGTGTACACATTGTCATGCGAAATAACCTCTGGCAGCTGAAAATCGCAAAGAACAGTTATGTAGAAAAATTATGTGATTTCTACCTGATAAAATGCACCTACAGGCAGATATATGCGGAACATGACATGAGCTAGGACTAAGGAAACCAGTTTGTAGCATTACAAGACAGCCTCTGTTCTAGAATCCCGAATGCAAAAGAGAAGTAGAGGTAGACTAAAAGACACATGGAGAAGAGAGTTCGAGACAAAAAGGAAACATGGAAGACGTTAACAGAACTGCTACGAATGGACAGGACGGGAGAACATCGTGCGCATTTGTTGAAAACGTGTGCTCCATAGACAGCTACAAAATGTTGATGATGGTGGTAATGATGATGAGTGAGAGAATGTCAGAGTAGCAGATAGTAGAGAACATGATTCTCACTGCAAACATCGCTCACTATTATCAACACGCTCCTTTCAACCCAGCTGTAAATGGGTACTGCTATGGAAGGAAGGCATGACGAAGGGAACTGGTGACCCTACCTGATAAAAACAAATGCGTAGTGCAATAAAGTCTCTAACACTTCAACCACAACAGTAGTGTATCCTATAGAACTATCATGATAAAACTAGCATCATGTAGCTGTCACTAAGTCCAACACTGTATTGAGGTCCAGTCGTTTGTGTCGAACAGCATCACTGAGGCAACGGATGACCTCTAGGTAATATTCTTTGGTAATGTTTTTACCTTTTGGTGATACTAGTAAGGCACAGCCCCATGAGAATGAAAGAAAACGACCAACATGACTTTGACATTGCTGCGCACCTGCCTCGCATTTTTCACTCTTGGAGATGATGAATGTCTTCACTGTGACGACTGCAGTTTGGCTTCTGGGCCATCCCCATAAACCCACAACTCATCACCACTAGGATATCACCTAGCTTTTGGAAAAATTTGATGGAACACCACTTTTTAATTCTTTCCATCATTTCGTGGTGAATGAAAACCTGACGGGAGCTCACTACACTCAACACTGAATGACTGACTGCCAGTGGCTGACGCAATCTACGGCGGAAAATAATTCACACATGTGCATAATGGCCCCATGCACCTCCCTGCTGAAAGGCAACATTCATGCTTGATTTGTTTCAGCAGAAAAACACACCTCATATATATATCTACATATTTATAAGTAGTGCCTACAACAATGAAAACAACAAATATTCATATAAGCACGAAAATGTATAATAAATGCTCTACTAGTCTAAATAAAACTTGGAAGTTGTATGGATGGAGAGTGTGTGACCTAGGGCTTGTGAGCTTGTTTAAATAATCCCAACATATCAGGCTCAAATCACGTCACGCCCATTCTAATAGTAATAGTATACACTATATGTAGTTTTTCCATGGTATGATCACTTTTTTCAGTCTACTGACTTTAAAAATTGGGAACTGACGAGGTCAAGGGAAAATTTCAGAGCCACTCTCCACTGTGAGAGCTACTGCCTTGTCTACACCTACAGAGTTTGTGCTGTCTTCGGCAATGATAGTGCCGCAATAATACGGGCTGAGCACATTTGGGTTCTCCTAGGCGCATAGAAGTCGGTTCTAAAAGTAAAAGCAATTTTCCAGTCGATTATAAACTCTGCACCGGCGTAGCAGTCACAGTATGTAACATGATGTTAAATCGTCTATATCTTTTCTCTAACGAGCTAGTACCCGTCAGTAGTACTAGTAGTAGTACTTAGTAAGTAGTAGAGTAGTACTAGTAGTAGACAACAAGTGAACAAGTAGTAGTATTTGGGCACAACATTCCAATTCATTATAGTTTGTTTCAGTTTCTATTTATCTATCGCCTGCATTACTATCTCGATCAAAGTTTTTCTATCAGTACATGAAGCTCTTCGCCCTTTTGCTGAAAAACACAATCTGAGGCATTGAATTGATTGTTATTCATTATTAGTATATTATTTATATTTATTGAAAATGATTGGAATTTGGAGTCGACTCACGACTGATGCGGACCTGTGTGTGGGTCTCAACAGTGTCGCAGATACTTAATTGTAAATATAACACATTTTCTAATGTAGAAAAAACACGTATGTACCTTAAGCGTGACATCACAAAGCTGTCCCTGCCTTCTTATATCTGCAATAGCTGGAAATGCACTCATGGGAAGTTCTTTCTGATAGAAAACAACAGTATCGTCTGCCATGTTTGTTTATTATGTGAAAGAGCCGTGCCAGGTTTTTACACAAAGGCGGCTGAAGTTTAATCGATCAATAAATAAAAGCCAATGTTACCTGTGTCAGGAAGACGGTCAAAGAACAGTTTTATTACAACATGTATTTGTTTCCACAAAAACGTGAACAAATAATGACAGGTTAAGGTTTGATAATTTGACAGGGTTTTGTTGCTACGTTCTTGAAGCTGAAACAGTTTTGGTTTGATGTGAAAGAATTCTCAGTTATATTGCAACATTTACGTTACATTTATCGTTTCAAACAAATATTTGGTCCTCTAATAAAAATATTTATAACTTGTTATCAGCAACAACAAGCTACTGTCAGAGTAAATGGTGAAAAATCAGATTGGTTCGAAGTACAAAAAGGAGTAAGACAGGGATGTATCCTCATGTGATCTTACCGTTCACCTCTCTTCTTACCTCACACTTTGTTTTACTCTGTCAAACAGTCACACTCTTACACAACTTTCATACTCAGCAGAGTCTTCTAAGCCAGTATAAAGACGTTAAGTTAAGTTAACCTTGAGGGCGAGACCATTCTATTGTATTTTGGTTGGGTTGATTTCTGAGTGCGCCCTAACTAGCATAGGTACATACAGACGCATCCAAGCACTGGTTAAGATATCCTTATATCACCTAAAACGATACGGTCTGGTGTGAAAGTGCGTGCCTCCGCCAGTATAATACAGAGAGGCAAATACTTTAAAGAAAAACCAAAATGTATCCTCTCTCCAAACCTATTTAACATTTATGCAGAGTACACAATGAGGAACGTTAGAGAGGATGCGAATATCGAAAGTTATTATCCCTTCACATTTGGCGGAAACAAGATCCCAGAGCTAAGATACACAGACGACACCGTGATACTATCAAACAGTGCAGAGGTGTTAGAGCAGCTAATTATTAAGAAGATGCAGCGAAGATAAAAACCTCTCTCTGTTAACATAAATAAAACAAAGAAAATAACCACCGACAAAACAAGAAGTCAGTACAAATTCAAATCAGGGGTGTGGCACATCTGGAAAGAAATGCAGAGGAAGAAAATACAGAGGCTGATCAATTGAATGAATTCCTTTTCGCAGATGATCAATGCCTACTCTACGAAAGTGAAGACGATCTGCAGCAACATCTGACTGGACTCAACTTTGTGTATGAAAGATACAGTATGAGAATTAACACAGTCAAAACAGAAACTAGGCAGATAAGCAGATCGTCTGAAAACATGAACATTATGATAAACGGAATAACAATTAAACAAGTGTTTGAATTTAGGTACTTAGGCAGTGTTTTCACATAGATTGGAGGTCTAGACAGAGACAAAAAGAATGCTGATTAACAGCATGTTTATGTTAACCCTCTGTTATCAGTGCCAAACATGGACTTTTAACAAAATCTCTGGAGAAAAAGATGATGACATGTGAAATGAGATGCCTTCGGCAAACAACCAAAGCAACTGATAATAATAATAGCTGTCCATCGTTGTCGAGGAGGGCCTCCGACATCATCCTTGTCAAAGATTTCCCTGTTGGGTGTGGATGCGCATGTGGCTGAACAGGCCAATGCGAGCACGAAAACATCTGCTACATAACATGCACACGAGGTTTGTAAAAGGTGATGGGTGTTCTCGCTGCTCGTAATTCCGGGTCTCGCGTCTGCTCTGAGCTTTCACGACACGATGTTCCTCGCCGCTAGCTACACCCGCTTTGACATGCTCTTCTCCAGTCAGATAGTTTTGCGCAAGACATTCCTAGGTGGTGATATCTATCTGGCAACTTTTCAGTGAGTTCCTCAGACCGTCTTTAAAACGTTTCTTTGGGCGCCCTTTCTCGCGCTATCCCTTTCACGGCTCGACGAGGTGTTCAGCCCATCCTAGTTGTGCTCTTTCTAGCAGTGCATTGATGCTGGGCACGTTAGCCCTCGAGAGAACTTCGATGTCAGTGGCACGATCTTTCCATCGAATGAGGAATATTTACCTCAGGTCCTCTGTGTGGATGTGGTTTAACTTCCTTGCGTGTCTAAAGTGCACAGTCCAGCTTTCACAGGCGTAGAGTAGGGTTGGAATAATGGGGACACGTTAGACTTTGAGTTTGGTCTTGACGCTGATACGACGACGTTCCCACATCATCGAGCGCATTCTACCAAAAGCTACGCTAGCCCTTACTATTCTGCGTGCCATCTCATCATCGAGGCTGACTGATTTCGACAGCGTGCTGCCCGGATACGTGAATTTATCTACGACATTCAGCGTCTGATGCTGACTATAGTCTTTGGTTTTGTGTATGGTATGCCTAGTGTTGGTTGGTACATGATGCTACGTTATGCTACGTTTTATTGGCATTTATGGTCAGGCCAAAATTTTTGCATGCGGCAAAGAACCGGTCCATTCCCACCTGCATGTTCAGTTCTGAGTTGCTGTTCAGCAGAGCGCATCAGTCAGCAAACACAAGCTCTCTGATTATGTCGCCAGCCACTTCGGTTTTTGCCTTCATTCTTCTGAGATTGAGTAGCTTGCCATCAGTGTGGTACTTTATGGTATGTCAATTGGCTATCTGGCCGGTGGTGGCTTTGTTCAATGTGTTTGTTGAGCTGGTTGAGCAACAAGCGCGCTAGAATCTTGCCTGCTACGGAGATAGCGAAATTCCACGATGATTTTCGCATTCCTGCCGGTTGCTTTTTCTCATGTGTATGAAAGAGCAACTATACGAGACAGAATGCGCAATGAAAGATTCAAAAGTATTTAAAGCCGAAAAATCGAACTAAAAACAAGCTATTGAACATTTTTACCTACAAACCCTCAACCCCCAACCCACAAGCATATTTTCAAAGGTGCTTACCTAACTCCCGAGCCAACCAACCGCCACTTATATAAATATATATTACGAGGTGTGTAAAAGGGGGGGGGGAGGGGGGGTTGTGTGTGTGAGTGTGTGTGTATTTTGTCATTGTAAGAACCGACATCAGTACACACCGGGCAGACTCGCGGTGAAGTGTCGAAGTTGATGGTTTCTGTATCTCGTTGGTTATACACACTCCTTCAATGTGCCCTCTCTGCTGAATCGGTGCACAATTTCAAAACCCTGCAATTGCTGGTTCGTCGACTGCAGAGTCCTACACCCAAAAGCTGGTGTTAATCAACATCAAAATGTCACCTCTATCTGTTGCCAAATGTCGCCATGGCGGGTGTCCCTGGGACCAGGATGTTAACTATATTCTTCATGCAAACCCCAGCATGGCAAGAACAGTAGAACCAAACAAATTTCCGACGGTTCGAGGCTTCTTTGCCGGCTATCCACTCATGCCACAGCCAGTCTGTTTGGACCTTAAGAAACAAATTGTTAGATTCAGAGACGGTATCAGAATCCTGGGCATTTTCATTTATTAGTTGTTTAACTTCGAGATCCGCCTTCCCATTGCACCAGTCTCTGCATTCACTTCCCAGAATGATATTGACCTTGAGGTAATCTGTCGTTTTATCTCTAGTGGGAATCTATTGTTCCCCTTTGTGAACTCTAATGTGGTCACATGACCAAGCTGTGCCGTCCATGACATCATTTCCTGATTATTTTACGCTTGATAGATGCAAGGTTCATGTGCAGTGGGTACTTTTGTCTTTGGCAGTCTTTGGTTTGAGCCAGTACGTATTTAGACATACAGAAGTCCAAGCATGAATCTCTATTTTTGGTGTATTCCTGGTGCACCCAAGGACCAGTCGTATTCCTTCGTCCTGAACGCGTTCCAACTGTAACCATGACAATGTGAGGATCACCAGTAGATAATTAATAATTAACAGAACCAACTGATTTCATAGGATGAAAACCAGCCATTGCTCCAAGTTGATAGCTGTCATTTCCTTGAGTACTACTTGACTCCTCTTGGATATCTGAATGATTTGATCGAGTGGGTACCTATAAGACACGCTTTGATCAAAGGTCACTTCAAGATATCTCACGCTATTGCACCTCTCAATGATACATTCATCGATGGCTTTGTTAGGGAGATCAGTCTTTACTATTGTCGTTCAAGGAACATACAGAGGAAACAGTCCTCAATATGTAGGCATGGAAGTTGCTTGAAAAGGGTCATAACAACACACCGGCTTGTCTGGGTCGATCTGGGAGATTAACTCCCCTTACCAATGTGGGATTATCAGCTTCGTCATCACTGTTATCCAAATTCAGCGCAAGTTACATCACCAAGACAAAACCATTTGATGATGTCGTCATCGTCGCTTGCGATGAACAACTAACTGTATAAGTTAACCACTCTCCAATCTTGATTATTGGTTTGCACCTCAATGCCCTGCAGCTCTACATCTTCAGTACTACAGCTGGTCATATTAATTCACGTGTGAGGAATTTCGTACCTCGCATACATCGCCAGCCACAGTCTGTTTGGCCCGCATGTGTTGTTTTAGCACATGTAGCATGGAAACTTGACGGTGACATTCCCCTTTAATGTGATCTTTTGGACCATGAGAATGTCACAATTTTAAACCATCCTTTGGATGATCGCTGCACGTTGATTGGCCCAGGCTGTTTTTGTAATGTTACTGTGCGATTTCTCAGTGATTGGATGCGATAATAAGACGCTGTGTCCTATAGTATTCATTCTAAACGGATTATTATCGTTCTAAAAACTGTAAGGGTGCCATTTTGGAGTGTGTTCAATGTTGATTAAAGGACATCACCCTGACGACCACCCAGTCAAGTGTTAAATGATCTCAAGGCTTATGTCCAAGGGCTTAATGACTGTAAGGGGAACAGTGGCGAACTTGGACTGTCCAGACCACAGGCGGGGCGACATCATACAGATAAACTTCCTACAGGATATTCTGTGCCGCTTCCTTGGTTTGGTGGTCCCACTAGGGTGACTCTTCATTTCCACCATCAAATACAATGAACATATGGACAACTTTAAACACAAGAATCATTGGGGAAGTAACCGAGATCATGCACTGTCGTCGATACATTCAATAAATGGCGATAAGAAGTGTGGACACAAAAGAAGAGAGAAGAGAAGCGGATTAATGAGGAATGGGAACGGACAATATAGAAGGGAAGTAGATATAGAATGGAACGGACAATATAGAAGGGAAGTAGATATATACAAGAAACATTTACGGAGGTGTTTAATATACCACAACCAACAATAACAAGAGATTGATGAAGAAATCACACCACCTACTATAAAAGTAAAGATCCCGACTTTACGCCAATGGGAATATAGTGTCAAGCCCATATTATCTTGACCAACGTGGTTACCATCGCGCCGGTCGCCCTTACTTTCCCAGATTATTCTGGTACCCACCTTTTAGGCTGGGTGGACCCCGGGACCGTTTTACGATCGGGAAACATCCCGCGCCAGATGGGGACCGAAAACACCGAACCTTGTGAAACAAAAAATTGTTTGGTCTCAATTGATTCAAATTTATTGAAATAGTTCCCTCCACTGTTGATACACACCGCTCCCAACGTAATTATAATTTATGTAATGTGTACTGGAACCAGTTGTTTTTAGATAGGGGATATGTCTCGCAGCGAATCTGTCCTGGTCTCTTCTGTGATCGGATATCAGTGTTCCTTAAGAGCGGATTTCAGCTTTGGTAGAAGAACACTTCTGCGGGGGCCAAATTCGAAGAATGGGACGGCTGAGGAACAACATACATATCAAACTTTGCCAGATGTTACGGATAGTGACGTGTGTACATATGCGTTGTCGTGATAGGCTTCCCGAGTTTGTTTGTCCATGATACAGGCCTTTTTCTTCGTATTGTCTTTCTCAAACGCCTCTTAACATCCAAGTAATACTCTTTATTGATCGTCTGACCATGTTGAACAAACTCATAAAAGAAAAAAAAAGACGATCAACAGAGCCTTCACATTTGAGTGACTCTCACGTGCTTCTTTAGGTCGAGTTGATGCCGCTCTAACCCACTGTCATGACTGCTATCGACATCTATCCATAACCCCATTTTTCTTCGCCTGTGGTATTGGAAAAATAACCCCTGAACATCTGCTGCAAAACTGGTACACATTTGAGGACCAGAGAAAGCACATGTGGCCAACACCAGTGCCAACACTAGACAAGCTCTATGGCAGTGTCGACAGCCTCAGAATGGTCGCTGCGTTCTTTTAACAAATTCAAGTTGACGTCTGACATCTTACGAAAAAGAAGAAGAAGAAGAAGAAGAAGAAGAAAAAGAAGAAGAAGAAAAAGAAGAAGAAGAAGAAGCAGAAGAAGAAGAAGAAGAAGAAGAAGAGGAGGTATGTTTTATCTGACCCTTACGTAAATCTTGTCCCCCTCGATATTGGAAGTTAGCGCTTTCATTGCTCAAAACATACTGATCAGACATGTTAGTCAGGGTCAGGTAAAATATACTGACCAATACCCTCACATCGACTTTCTCGTTGTCACTCGGAGAGAGAGAGAGAGAGAGAGAGAGAACGAGAGAGAGCAAGAGAAACATTCATGGTCAGAGAGAGCGAGAGACAAACAGAACAGGACATAGAGACTGACAGATGACATACAGTGAAGCAGACAGAGATACAAAGTAACAGAGACAGGGAGACATAGACAGACATAAGGACAGACAGAGAATTAAAAAGAGAGTGACAGAGAAAGAGAGAGAGAGAGAAAGATAGCGAGAGTGAAAAGTCAGAGAGAGAGAGACAGGCAAAGATAGACAGTGAGACGGTCATAGAGAGATATATAGCTTCAGAGAGTGACAGAGAGACAGAGAGAGAGAAAGAGAGTCAGTGATAGACAAAGTCAGAGAGAGAGACAGGCAGAGATAGACAGTGAGACTGACATATATATATTTATATAGCTACAGAGAGTGACAGAGACAGACACATAGACAGACATATTAAGACTCAGAGAGATTGAGGCAGAGTGACATAAACAGAGATATAGAGAGAGATGGACCGAGAGGCAGAGTGACATAAACAGAGATATAGAGAGAGAAGGACCGAGAGGCAGAGTGACATAAACAGAGATATAGAGAGAGATGGACCGAGAGGCAGAGTGACATAAACAGAGATATAGAGAGAGATGGACCGAGAGGCAGAGTGACATAAACAGAGATATAGAGAGAGATGGAGAGGCAGCGTGGCATAAACAGAGATATAAAGAGAGATGGACCGAAAGGCAGAGACAGATAGAGATTTGCAGAGGAACTAACGTCAGGCAAAACATACTGATCAGACATGTTAGTCAGGGCCAGGTAACATTTACTGACCAATACCCCCACATCGACGTTCTAGTTGTCCTTCCTGGAAACGAGCTGTTCTCCTTGAAATCAAGGGTAACGAAGTAGGGTTATAGACGTGATCCCTGTAGTAGTGAGCGACTCACAGAGGAATCCAAGCTCCTGGAGAATAACGGCCCTTCTTCGTCAGCACGTTCGGGATGTGAGGAAAGATTATGCAATCTTCCACTCAACCCACTTTTCAGGGTGCACAAAAGAGTAGTTCTACTCAGTGTGGGCATTCCACAACAACAACAACAACAACAACAACAACAACAACAACAACAGACAATTAGTCTACTCTTGGTGAAAAAATCCCAAAAGGGAGCTACGCTATTTGTTCTAGAAATGTTCTGTTGGATATAGTAAGCCATTTTCATTGTAAGATTTCTCTTATATTATTTCACATGTTGCCGTTATTGATGGCTCATTATAAGAAGCCCAAAGTATTTTGCCTAGCTTTTGCAGATGTGTTTTCTGTAGTAATGAGTTTACATGATAAATCTGCTAGCAAATTACTTGTATGGGGTAACCATCAGTAGGATTCCTGGACAAACCCCATGGAGATACCAATAACATCGGGCTGACTACTATTTTCTTTAGCAATGTCGACGTTGAAGTCTGAAAGGTTATGATAAAGGTTGCTAGCCTCATATACAATCTCACTATACTCACCTTTTACGAGCATATATGAAAACACACCCAGTTTGTCGATCAGACCTAGGCTGTAGCCTTTGGATCCAGAGCTCTTAGAGGCACAAGGTTCCTATGGGTCTATGTATAAGTTAGAAAAAATATATGATATAAGTTTTTTTATTATGTACCAAAATACAATGTTTGTATTTTGAAATCGCATTTACGTTATAAAAGGATGGTTTAACAGGCATTATGCACACACAGAACATTCTAGATAAGCGGTTTTTAACATGTGGTCCACGGGCCCCAGGTTATCCATGAGGTCCTCTCACGAGGTTCGCGAAGACTTAAAGAAATAAAAAGAAAGAGACGATAACAAATACATAACAAAGTTAATTTAGATAACCTTCATACAGTTGGATCATTGTTGATTAAACAGACGCCTCAAATGAGAACTTGTGTTGAGAAAGCAGGTGACTGAGCATCACTCCAGAACTGTCGTCCGTAATCGAAGAATTCTGAAAACACCACCACTGAGCCGAACATCAAAGAATGAGAACCAGACAAAGTAAAAATATACGACCGGAAGATAGATGTAAATATCCCGTTATCTGATTGATCGTGTCCTAGATCGCTAGAGGAATGAAACTCGGTAAGACGATTGGCTGAGAAGATCTTGGGAAAGATATGATAAATTAACGTGACCTTTGAATTTTTGCTAAAATACATTTTGGCTGAACATCAGAAGGGATCGTTAGTTGAAACGTAAACAAACTGACGATGGTGATGCAAGTCCTTCTTGTTCAATGTAAAATTACATTTTTTCCAGCCATCCTAAAAAGAATCGTAGTTACAGCAAGGGAAATCAGACAATTGGCTTCACGAGTACAGACCCAGAAGATAGCAACTAACTCAGTGTGTGTTATGTTGCGACATATTGTCCAACGAAGCAATGAAACTGTCAAAATAGCGAAGACATCTCCATAGAAAACATTAAAAAATATGGACCAAAGAGCAAGCAACTTTAGTAAGGAGCGAGAGCTTTGTCGCAATAAGGAAATGGTAAAAAGAAAAGACTGCAACTGGCTATAACAATGTAAATGCAGTGAAGGCCTCATTTGAAGTTGCTCAATTAACAGCAAGAACCGGAAAACCAAACACAATCCCTAAAGAACATATATCTGCAAAAATCATTGTTTCTGCTTTGATCAACGAGAAAGCTGCCAAGGAACTTTCCTTAATACTTTTGTCCAGTTACACAGTTATAATCGAATCTCAGTTTGTCCGCCACTATCAATAAACAGTTGTTAGAATAAGTTTTCATGTCCCCTTATTTTGCTCAGCAACTGGACAGAAGCACAAACATAACAAAGAGACCTTATTATGCTATTTTAGATATGAGCACCAGATAATTTTTTTTAAGACTTACTTTTCATCTCCTTTTTGGTACACACTACTTTTGAAGAAGTATGTAACAGTTTGCACGAGTTCGTTACATATCAAGACCCGGATTGGTTGAAATGTAATGAATTTAGCACAGACTGGGCACGTGCAATTTTGGAAAAGCACACTGTACATTAATTACTAAGGGGCTACCACACAAAACTAAAGCAGACCTTGAATAATTCAGTCAATTTTATTTAAAAAAATAAATTGCTTAATCCAATGCATTTTTTAAAAGAACCTTTGCAAAGATATGGACAGTTAACACCTTAACTGTTATTACATTGGGAAACTCGTTGACTATTACGAAGTAATATTCTGACTCATTTTTGAGAATTGAGAGACGAGGTAAGGCTATTCCTGACTCATGTTTGAGAATTGAGAGACGAGATAAGACTATTCCTGACTCATGTTTGAAAATTGAGAGACGAGGTAAGACTATTCCTGACTCATGTTTGAGAATTGAGAGACGAAGTAAGACTATTCCTGACTCATGTTTGAGAATTGAGAGACGAGGTAAGACTATTCCTGACTCATGTTTGAGAATTGAGAGACGAAGTAAGACTATTCCTGACTCATGTTTGAGAATTGAGAGACGAGGTAAGACTATTCCTGACTCATGTTTGAGAATTGAGAGACGAGGTAAGACTATTCCTGACTCATGTTTGAAAATTGAGAGACGAAGTAAGACTATTCCTGACTCATGTTTGAGAATTGAGAGACGAGATAAGACTATTCCTCTTAAAGCAGTATTTTCACATCATCGATCGTTTGACAGATTTTTCCTGGTTAATAAAATTTGCATATTTGTCAGGTTTCTTCTCTCATTTAATTATTCTCAACTTGAATGTCCAAGGAAATGAAGTTTCAATTTTTTATTTTTACGTTGAAGGCAAGATCGAAGCAATGATTAAAAAGTTGAGATTTTGGTAACGTTGTCTATTGAATCGTAAATATGAGACATTTCTAAACATCACAGATATTCTTGGTTACACCAGCAAAGAGGAAAGCATATCACCCACTTATCGCACACCATTTGAAAGTTTGCATCTTAGTTTCCGAGAATACTTTCCTTCTCCTGGTGCAAGCAAAAACTGGATTAGAGACCTATTTTTAATTAAGGTGAAAAAATTAGTAAAGGGGCTTACACCAGCAGAGAAAGACAAGCTCAAAGAAATATTAACAGGTGGTGTTCTGAAATTACGTTCAAGGAACAGTGCTTTGCAAATTCCTGGGCTCACTTACAAACATATTTTCTGGAACTATCAGAAAGAACTTTAAAGGTATCGTTGCTATTCGTAATGTCCTACTTGTGTAAAAAAATCATGCTATGCTCTCGTTTGTCTTACAAATAAGTAAAGAAACAGTTTGAAAAGCATATCCAGAACTTAATAATACAAGTTTCAATTAGTAACCCCGATGTAACAAAGCTTTTAAGTAAAATACAGTGTCAGTCTTCTTATTAAAGTTAATCAACAGTTAAAATGAATTTATAACCAATTGTAACACTGGAGTAGGACCTTTTTCTAAGCCTCAGATGGTTTAAATGAACATGAGAGGTTAATTAACAGCAACATTATTTTATTCATAACATTTTTACTAGAGTGCAGTTCAGACATTTTGTATGTCTTATTTTTCCAATATAGTCGCCGTGACTGGCAACACACTTTGTCCACTATTTTGTGGATGTCCATTACCTCGCTGTCAGCTGCTTTCCCACCCATCTGCTACACACTTTCCTATAACCAAGGTCATCATGAGCAATTTTGTGTGCAGCGCCGCCGTTCGTGTTGAAATCTACGGCTATTTCATATATAGTGACTCGACTGTTGACACGGACTAGCTGGTCGATCTGATGTTTCACTGTGTCAGTTGCCACGCTTGCTGGTCTCCCATACGCGATTAATCAATGACGTTTTGTCTTCCGTTTTGAAATCTTTCTACCAATTCATACACTCTCCTCTGACTCAAACAACTGTCTCTGTAATGGACTTTAATTCTTCTGTAGATTAATCTGTAGTGTGAGTTTCAGATTCTTTCAAATTGGACGGTAAGAGAATATTTTATTTTAATTGTAATATGCTTTCTTACTTATTAACAAGGCATACATACAAGGCATGGACGGCACGTATTGTTAATAAGCAAGAAAGCATAATAACATGAAAATAAAATAACCATAAAATCAAATCAAAATAAGTGACAAAGATGCTGAGCAGCGCATGAGCTGCATTGGTCAGCTACTCATAGATTACTGCTAACGTCAGTGCCAGAGTTGCCAAGACCCTTCTACACCTCTACGCGGTGATCCTGGATAACAGACTGCAGCAGAGCAGACAGGCTAAGGAGAATGGATTGAAGAGGAAATGCTGATCCGGTACGCAAAAAATGCTTGCTGAAGTCGGTTGTGTTGGACCGAAAGGTGCAAATATCGCAGTCAAGCTGTAAACTACGACACAACGCATTCCGTTCTCTGGACTACATTCTGTTACTTAAGCCCTTTCAGGGTTTGGTAGCGGGAGATTGAAAACGAACGAAGCCAAATCAAAATAAAATAAAATCAAGAATCAAGGATAACAACACATTTTCATTAACATTTGCAATTGCGCACAAGTAATTCATTCCTGAATATTTTCATGTATGGAATTTTTTTTGAGTTCACGGCAACAAATGATATTTAAAAGGAGGGGAGGTGGGGTGGGGGGCGTGGGGGCGGGGGGAGGTCTGCGGTAACGAAACGGTGGACTAGCAAAATAGTTGAACATATACACCCACAACGCTTTAAGAGTACGTCCCAGCAGATATAATGCCGTATCTTTATTGCGCTTGCACACTGCACTTATATATTTAGTATTATCGCTATTAATCTTCAGGGATTGCGGCGCGCATAGACCTACACATAGATACAGAATATAATAATGTGCACGCATAAATCTGGTTTGCAAAAGCTTAGAAAACAAAATTTCAAAATGACAGCAATGGACGCCAAACTCTTGCAGCTTGGTGTTCATGTTGCAACGCGCCTGCCTGGACTAGATTTGCGAGATAGGTGAAGTTCAATAGCCTTTTGAGCAATTCGAAACATCTCTGCATCTGTTTTGTGTAGATTCAATAAGACACAGCCATAAAATACGGCTTGAATAACTATGTAATCATGTAATCTCTTGCTTTGTAGTTTCTACCCTACTGATGTATGGGTTTGATAGGATTGCAACTAAACAATGCTGCTGTTACCTATGTGAAATCTTGCCATTTGTAAAATGAGAGTTTGTAATTTATTAAAAGTAAATATCCCGTTACGCTATGTGGCGCATAAGAAATATGATGTTAGGTCCATATTATTTTGTAACCCACTGCACTTAGTGGTCGATGTGATAAGCATCACGCCGGCCACCTTCACTTCCTGGACTGAACTGTAACCGATTTACGGCTGGGTCGACCTGGGAGCCATTGTGGTCTGAAAAACCATTTCCGTCTCAACTGGGGAATGAGCCCAGGACCACTCAGATGCGAAGACAGTGCGTTAACTACTACGTTACGCAGGTATATTCACGTTTTCGACATGGTAACTTCCTAGCCGCAGTCACCTTGCGGGCAAACAATGATCGGCATGTATTGGGTTGTCTTTCTATTATAGTTAAGACCTACTGCCCTGCTTGCGTCATTAAGCTCATTTAGGCATCGCTCAGCCTACCTGACGTTGTAACTGAAGATGACCCAGCATACCATAGGTAGATGAACATTTTTCCAGGTATGTGCAGCTATGTTTTTCCCCGCTCATCTCATTTCATAAGAATGTGATGTACTATGGCCATCTGTAGTTTGGACAGATGACCATCGCTGTACTGTGTTTTGTGTGTACTTTATGACCCAGTACATCTGAGGTCAACACTATTTATGTAATGAGTTTTATTTTGTTAGTGGCAGTACCTTGCTGAAACTGAAGATTTGCATGTTTCGGTTGTTCTGTTTATTTCCTAATAATCGTTTTAACTGCACGTCCGGTATACTCATAGGTGCCCAGACTCTCAACAAATTGCAAAGAATGTGGATACTGATGGTTCGTGCAGCTGGTTGGTAGTACACACTCCTGCTCGGTCCAGTCATGCTCGACCCTATTTGATTCCAAATTTCTAGTCTGTGAATTGCTGATTCATCTATTGCAGTGTCATCATCTAAAAGGCATTCATTATCTAACAATCGATCATTATCTAACAGGGGGTCATTACTCAACAGGGGGTCATTATCCAATAGGTAGTCATTACTCAACAGGTGGTCATTATCTAAAAGGTAGTCATTACTCAACAGGTGGTCATTATCTAAAAGGTACTCATTGCTCAACAGGTGGACATTACTCAACAGGGGGGTCATTATCCAAAAGGTAGTCATTACTCAACAGGGGGTCATTATCCAAAAGGTAGTCATTACTCAACAGAGGGCCATTATCCAAAAGGTAGTCATTACTCAACAGAGGGCCATTATCCAAAAGGTACTCATTGCTCAACAGGTGGTCATTATCCAAAAAAAGGTACTCATTGCTCAACAGGTGGTCATTATCCAAAAAAAGGTACTCATTGCTCAACAGGTGGTCATTACTCAACAGGGGGTCATTATCTAAAAGGTACTCATTGCTCAACAGATGGTCCTTACTCAACAGCTAGTCATTACTCAACAGGTGGTCATTATCTAACAGGTGGTCGTTACTCAACAGGTGGTCCTTACTCAACAGGTGGACATTATCCAACAGGCCGTCATTACTCAACATGTGGTCATTATCCAGCAGTTGGTTATTACTCAACAGGCGGTCATGATCTAACACGCAGTCATTATCTAACATGCAGTCATTACTCAACAAGTGGTCATTATCCAACAGGTGATCATTATCTAACATGTGGTCATTATCTAACAGGTGGTCATTATCCAACAGGTGGTCATTATCCAACAGGCGGTAATAGGTGGCCATTATTATTAACATTTTGAACATTCTACTTGATACTCAACCTACGGTCGTTACTGAAGGGTTTGCTCCTATTTTGGGTTGTCTTCTCAAGTTCCGCTGGGGCCGCCATTTGAAACCCTTTCCTGTCCTCCTCTTGAGCTACGCCAGTGAAAATCCAGTGTTTGAGAACACTTCCACGATGTATAATTTTTGGCTGTCTTCTTGAGACTCAGCCACGATTGTTATTCGATGACACTCTCCACCGAATCCTATTTTTGAACCGTTCTCTCAAGGATCCGAGTTAACGCACTAGCTTCCAAGCCGAGCGATCAGGAATCGGTACCTAGTTTGTGCGGCATTTTGCCCGATACTTCCTAGAGGTGTTGGTGAGCAACGTCAAGTAGATTAGTCTCACACGACAGGTAAACAGTTACCAGCACCGCGAAAGGCAGGATGCAGACTCTATACTGATCGGTAGGCTAAATTTCAACAGGTAAAAACCTCGAGAGTTTCTCCTTCCACAGGTCTAGTAAGCCGCTGGAAGGCAGTAACACACAAACTTGCTACTAATAATCCAATGAAAATCCGAAATTCAAACCGAGCAGATTGGCTTACAGAGACAACGGAATGTTTTTGGCAACACTGCTTTCATCATCATGCAGGGTGGCCATTGCAGAATGTCGCTCTTACCATAGCCGCCCTGTAAGACTTTAAATCTTGTAACAGTTCTTGTACGACATTCCTAGTATGGTCGGCACTACATCTTGTACCGAATACATTTCTCGGCAGAAAATAAGTTGGTTTGGTCATCCCAGGAGAATGCACCGCCATCAGCTTCCACTGATGGCCTACAGCGCTGGTAGATCTGGCTACATGGTAAGGGGGCTGCCGCGAGGCAGGTGGATAGTTCACATTAGAGTAATAGTGCAGCGACACGGCCATATGACAGAACAGACAACTTAAACTCTCCGCGACGCTCAACGGCACAAGTGGAAAGAAAACTAACTAACTTTGTAACTAAATAACTAATCAACCAGTTCTCTGGTCACTATAATTTTCAGAACATACAAGGGGCTTGTCATAAGTCTTTACCCTGACCATGAAGGAGTAAGAGAATAAAGTTGAAATTTGGCACAGATCTCATTACTTCTCAATGTAGCCCACACCTAAATTTATACATTTCTGCCATCTCTGCGTGACCTTGAAAAAAACTTCAGAAGAAAGTAACCTATTTTTCGAACTAAACCAATTATCACAAGCCATTATGATATCTTCGTCACTGTATATATATTGCCCATCAACCGTATTGCCATGAGGCAGGTAATCTTTCAATATGGCACCTTTGACGTCCCCAAAAACAGTCGGCATTACTTTTCTTGCAGATTTCTGTGCTCTTGGCTTGACATGTGTTGGTGAGCCCTGGGTTTTCCACTGCATGCTGGAAATTTTGGATTCTGGGTCATAATGGCCAAGTCTCATCTACAGTCACCATGGTCGGCAACATGTTTTTCGACCGACACATTTTGAGCAACTGGTCACAGTAATCAACCCTCGTTTGTTTCTATTCACATGTCAGCAGACTCGGGACCCAGCAGGCACACACTTTTCTCATGTTCAGTCTGTTGTGTAAAATTCTAAAAACTGTACTTTCATTCAGTTTTCCTGACCTATATATACCGATATCTCTGCAATTGTCATTTTCCTATCCTGGTCAATGATTTTCTTCACTCTTGCAGCATTTTCATCGCTGCACTCTGAGGATGGTCTTCTTGATCTTGGAAGATCAGTAACATGGGAACAGCCACACTTAATCTACCTACACCAGTTTTTTACAGAAGCATACGAAGGACAGAATTCCCCAAAAACTGGTTCTATCTCCCCGTGTATTTCTGTAGGTCTTTTCCCTGCAACATCAAGAATTTATCACAGTTTTGGCCTCTGATTTCTCTATTGTTCTGACACACCGTTAGAGTGTAAGATCCGGTCAATAAGGAGAGTTGCGCCATTTACCATACCGGGTAAACCCGTCGAGGAGGGAAATCTATACTTCTCATAGACAGTACAGGGAAAATAATAAGTGAGAATAGGGAAGCAGCTAGTCTGCTCAATCAGTACTTTGGCACAATCTACACAAAAGAGGACTGCTACAAGATTCAAAGAGACATGGTTACAGCGGGATTAAGATCAATCTGTATTACAGAGGAAATGGTTTTTAAAAAATTGGAGGGGTTGAGAGTGAATAAATGTCCAGGTCAAGATGGTATTCATCCAAAATTGCTGTATGAAATTAGAGACCAACTAGCAAAACCATTGGCTATATTATGTTCTCAATCACTTACAAAAGGGATTGTTCCACGGGATTGGAAAGATGCAGAAGTGATCCCCTTATTCAAAAAAGGCAAAAAATCAGATTCAGCAAATTATAGACCGTTGAGTTTAATGAGCATAGTCTGTAAATTGTTAGAGTCAATAATCAAAGAAAACAATGTAATGTATTTAGACAAATGTAATCTAATTAGAAATAGTCAGCATGGGTTTACTAGAGGGAGATCATGCTTAACAAATCTATTAGAATTAATGGAGGAGGTTACTAAAATCATAGATAAAGGGGAGCCAGTGGACGTTATTTATCTAGACTCTGCAAAGACCTTTGAAAGAGTACCTCATCAAAGATTATTTCGAAAGTTAAAATCACATGGAATAGGTGGGGAAGTTGCCAAATGGATTGAAAATTGGTTAACGGGAAGAAGGCAGATGGTGGGCATAAATAAGGAGAAAAAAAAAACAGATGAGTTGACCATTTTTTCTTATATGTTGATTTGTTAGTTCAGTGTTGTTGTCCCTGATGAAGGCCTATTGGTCGTAACGTAGGTTTTGTTTGTGTTCTCGTCTCGGTGCGGTATCTGACCATACCCATTAAAAAATTTTGATTAAGCTCAACCTTAATCAACTTTTACTAGTTTTTTTTCATTTTTTTTTCCCATTATACACATCCACAGAACCGCTGCAGCCTCGCCTTATTTTAATTGCATAAATAAGGAGTACTCTGAGTGGTGTGAAGTGAAAAGTGGTGGGCCACAGGGCTCGGTTTTGGGACCAATTTTGTTCTTGATATATATAAATGATTTGGACATTGATATGGGATCCATGATTACAAAATTTGCTGATGACACAAAACTATGCAGTAGTGTCTCATCTAAAGCGGAAGTAGATATATTGATGTCGGATTTAGATAAAATTCGAGAATGGTCTGTAAGCTGGCAAATGGAGTTTAATGTAGATAAATGTACAGTCATCTACATGGGTAGATCCAATATGGAACATAATTACAGAATGAGAGAAAACAATATTAGAAAGATAGATAAGGAAAGGGACCTAGTGGTTATAATAGATCATACAGGAAAGGTGAGTGAGCAAGTTAAGGTAGCAGTGAAAAAGGCAAATGCAATGTTAGGTATGATAAAAAGAAATATTAAACATAGGAGCAAGGAAGTGATCGTCAAACTGTATAAAGCTTTAGTTAGACCTAGATTGGAGCACTGTGTACAGGTGTGGAGTCCTTATCATAGAGTGGATATAAACATGCTGGAAAGAATACAAAAAAGAGCGACAAAGATGATAGTGGGATTCCAGAATTACAGTTATGAGGAACGGATCAGAAAAACCGGCCTACAGTGTCTCGAAGAGAGAAGAATTCGTGGTGACTTAATACAGGTTTATAAGATGATCAGAGGAATGGATAAATTAGACTATAACAATTTTTTAAAAATAAAGGCACCTATAATAACACGAGGGCATAGTTACAAGCTGACTAAAGAGAGGTCCAGATTAGATATTAGGAAATATTTTTTTAGTCAGAGAGTGGTGTCTGCTTGAAATGCATTGCCAGGGGAGGTAGTGGAGGCAGGAACAGTTAATGCATTTAAGAAGAAACTGGATGCGCATAGCTTTTAGAGCAAGGTGATGTAAATGTAACTGGTTGTATACAGACTCTGCAGGGTCTTCTAAACCAGTATAAAGACGTTAAGTTAAGTTAAGTAAGTCCAGTACAAATTGAACGAGCTACATTTTAACAACATTAGCAAACCAAACCATGAGAGTTATAACAGGAGGCATGAAGTCAACGCCAATTGTAGAACTCGAAAACATTACAAATCTGCAATCCATGACCGACAGAAGAGACAGCAGAGCCCAGTAGCAAGCAGAGAAACTCAGAAGACTGACAGACCATCCAATGCATCGGAGACTAATTAGATTTGGAAATGGGAAACTAAAGTGGAGAAACTTTGCAGAAATAGTCAAAGCAAAGATGAGCGAAGACCCTATGAACACCGTAATAACACCAAAGCCCATCCCTACTGTACGCAAACCCACATGGAAGCAGCATATCATTCCAGAGGTGGTAGAAAATATACCAGGTATTGGAAACAAGAACAGCCAGACTGAAAAAAGAAAGAAGAGACATAGCCCTGAGGTACATAGCGAAAAACTACCTACGCATGGACTGAACCCATGCATACACCGACGGTTCTGTAACAAACACAACACCGAATGGAGGGGCAGGGGTATTCCTGAGCCTACCAAATGGTAGATAAATAACACTGTCAGTGGCAACTGGAAAACTCTCAAGCAATTTCAGAGCGAAGGTAGAGGCATTGAAGGCCGCAGTAGAAGCAATGCTCACAGAAGAAAGCAATGAAAGCCAGATAGTCCTGTTCACAGATGCCCTGGCCGTTGTCACAGCACTAAAACGCCAGAAAAATACTGAACTTAATGATTTAAGAGCAGTACTCTGTCAACTATGCCAGCAGTCCGCACCAAAAAGAGTAGTGGTACAGGTATAGTGGGTTCCATCCCACTGTAACATCCAAGGCAACTAGGAGCCAGACAGACTGGCAAAAGAAGGTGCAAGACTACCACAACCAGATTCTAGTGTGACATACGAAGAGTCCAAAAGGCTTATAAGGGCCAGATACATGGTCAAATGGGAAACAGAACACACTGGCTACACACAAAATGACGCCTACTACCAGCTGAACAGAAGAGAGCAGGTCGTGGTCTTCAGACTCCGCATAGGCCACAACAGACTGAGGTACCATCTATTTAATAAATTGAAGATAGGTGGGACTGACGAATGCTCGTGTGGCACAGGGAAAATGAACCGCTGAACATCTGCTGCAAAATTGCCCAACGTACGAGGACCAGAGAAAGCACATGTCGCCATCACCTGTGGCAACACTAGACACGCTCTATGGCAGTGTCGACAGCCTCAGGATGACAGTTTCCTAGACAGATTGTTGTTTGAATACAATTTTGTTCTATATCCAGCTCTTTAACACTGTCCTGGACGGTTATCAAGACCATAATCTACGAGCCTTTCTCTTCAATTCTACTATTCTCCCTACGATGTGCTACGGTACTGAGACATTAACATTCACAAAATCACTGGAGGACAAATTGAGAGTGCCCTATACTGAGAGACGCTTGGCTGGATTCACTCTATGAAGCCAACGTATGCAAAAGCTCCACAATTCCGACATACGACGATTGTTCTTGATGAATGATTCGGTAATTTATGCAGACACGGCAAAACATTGATGGGCAGATCACATGTTGCGACGAAACGATGGTAGATGCACGGCGACAGCAATCTGGTACGCACGAGTTATAAAGCGACAACGGGGAAGACCTCCAATGCGTTTGTCAGACTCCCTTGCTGTGCACAACAACATCCTAGACGCCTCTGGAGGAGAGCTTACCGTGCACTGGACTTCCATGGCCCAAGACAGGGTTAGCTGGAAACAAAGTAGGGACTTGAGGAACGGGTCATGAAGATCAAGATCCATCTCTTCTATAATGTGTGTATTGATCGCTATCCATATATTCTGATGAAGATCCAGTTCTTCTATAATGTGTGCATTGATCGCTATCCATATAATCTGATCAAGATCCAGTTCTTCTATAATGTGTGTATTGATCGCTATACATATATTCTGATCAAGATCCAGTTCTTCTATAATGTGTGTATTGATCGCTATACATATATTCTGATCAAGATCCAGTTCTTCTATAATGTGTGTATTGATCGCTATACATATATTCTGATCAAGATCCAGTTCTTCTATAATGTGTGCATTGATCGCTATCCATGTATTCTGAGAACTTTCCTGCAACATTTGAGCTCGAACGATTCAGTTTTCTTCTTTGGTGTTTGTGTGACTGTCCGTGCTTGACATTCGCAAGCTGCTACAGGCAAGATGCATATACTCAGAATTTGCGTTTTTATTTGTTTGTTAAGTGTTCTTTCACGTGTTCATCTACCCTCTCTGTTATCATGCCCATTCCTCTACTGTCTTCTCTTTGACAGCCTCCGTTGTTGCTTTAAATGATACACGTATAAGGATACATTAGTCTGCTTGACTGGATACCAGTATTCAAGTATTCCAGGTTACATTTACTTACTTACTTAGTCGCTCCTCTTCTACCGTGAGGTGTAGAGGTTTGCCAGAGAAAACGCCACACTGCTATATCTGCCGTCTTTTTCCTGCCATCTTTCCATTCCAGCTCTCGATCACTTAGGGACTGCCGTATGTTGTCTTCCCAACGTACCCTGGGATGTCCTTGTATGCGGGGGTATGCGTCCTTGACTTTTTATCTCCCATAACTGCCTTGGTATCCGATCTTCTTCTATTCTACAGACATGGCCAAAGTACTGTAGTTGGGACTGCTCCACTTATGTCTGCAGGGGTTGAACTTCAAGATTGCTACATATTGTCTGGTTACGGATCTTGTCCATTTTCGTCACTTGAGCCGCCTTTCTTAGATACCTCATTTGTGAAGTTTGTAGATGCCTTTCTTGGGCTGTAGTCATTGCCCATGACTCACATCCATATGTCAGGTCAGGCACATAGGTCGAGCGGTAAACATTGAATTTTGTTTTCCTGCTTATTTATCTGTTGCTGTGGAATCCCCTGTTTATTGCATGGAAAATACCAGCTGCTGCCCTTTGTGCAGTTAACTCCTCTTTGATTCCACCCCTGCTGTCTATTACCACTCCTAGATATTTCAAGTTGCTGACCTGCTCCAGTGCTCCGGTTCCCAGGGTTATCTGATGTCTCATATCATCTCTGGAGATCACCATTGTTTTTGTTTTGGAGTTGCTGGTGTGCATTCCTCTCTTCTTCAACTCTTCTTCCCAGACCTGCAAGTTGATCTGGAGATGTGCTTCGGATTTCGTGATCGGGACCATGTCATCTGCAAACGCTAGTTCTGATATGTAACTTGATCTCATCTTCCAGTACCCTACTTCATACTTTTTTGTCCGTTCCTTGCAGGCTTTGGTGATTTCATCCATGAGGAGTATGAAAAGGTACGGTGATAGAATGTCCCTCTGTCTTACTCCGCTAGTGGTCTTGAACTCTCCTGACTTTTTATTTGATGTCTGCACATAATTCTGCATATTTTATAGAAACTCTGTATGGCAGAGATCAGGGATCCTGGGATGTTCTTCCTTGTAATGCACTCCCAGAGTTTGTCCCAATGAACTTTATCAAATGCTTTATCCAAATCCGAAAAGCAGAGATGCATCTCCTTATCATATTCAAGAGCCTTTTCACTTAGCTGTCTGAGTGTAAAGATAAATACCTTGAGTACTTCTGTTTGCCTGAAACCCACATTGAGTTTCGTTCATATTTGGCTCTGCTAGACCTCTTAGTTGCCGTTCTAGAATCCTGAGTAGACTTTCCCGGGGACACTGAGAAGGGAAATTCACATTGTCGATTGTCACCATTTTTAAGTATTTGTATTATTATTGCAACCTCCCAGTCTCTTGGTATCTTCTTGTGGCGCCAAGCTGCCTTGAGAATCTTCAAGAATAGCATCTCTCCTGCCGCTCCCATGTATTTAACCATTTCTGGTGTTATACCATCATGTCCTGCTGCTTTACCAATCTTAATTTTCTCCAATGCTACCGTTAGTTCTTCAATTGTGATATTATTGTTCCACTCCATGGCTCTCTCTTCTTGAATTGGGACTGTTACTTCCAGAGCATGGTTTTCCTCAACACCAAGACGATCTGAGAAATATTCTTTCCATCTGTTCATTACCTCTTCTGGGGAAGTAAACAATGCACCGTGTTTATCTTTTACATATTTCACGGGGCATTCCTTTTCCTTCCTCATGTTCTTTAAGGTCTTGTAGAACAGTTTCTGGTTTTCTCCAGCATTATTTTCCAGTTTCTCTCCAAATTCATCCCAGAATTTCTATTTGGCCTTGCGCACAGTCTTCTTTGCTTCTGTTCTAAAATTTACATATTCTTTATATTTCTTTGTTTGTTCTTCTTTATTCCTAGCCCCTAGCTATTGCTTCCATGCCTTTTTCTTCTCTCGTATTATTCTTTTCACTTCTTCTGTCCACCATGGTGTATTCTTTCCATTCCACCCTTCTTTGGGTTGACCGCATGCCTCTACTGCAGCCGCTTTGTGAATGTCTTTGAATTTTACCCAGAGGGTTTCCATATCTTCTTCAGATTTCTCTATCCTTCCTATTGCTGTTGTTATGAGCCCTTGGAACATCTGGTTCTCGTAGTTTGTAAGCCTTAATTGTATTTTCTCCTTGTGTGTTATATTTCATGCTTGCTGATGGGTGTTGCCTGGCTGGATACATTTTTTCGATTTATCTCTTTATTTTAAATAGGTAGTGGTCGCTTCCTATCTCTGGTCCTCTGAACACTCTCGCATCCTACACATACTTGAAATCAGTTTTCCTCACTTTTGCATAGTCAATTATGGCTCTTTCCTTTCTTGCCGGCTCGCATCTTGTGTAGGCATGGATTCGCTTGTGTGGAAACCTTTAATTTGTAATGACAAGGTTTTGTTCTCTGCATAATCTCAGCAGTCGTTTTCCATTGTCATTTAAGATATCTTCTCCATACCTACCGATCACTCCATCCCATCTAGAATAGTCGTTTCCAACTCTTGCGTTGAAGTCTCCAAGGAGAAGTATTTTATTTTGGCAATCGTCAACGGTCTTTTGAAGGAGCTCATAAAATCCATCTTTTATGCCAGTGCTCTCATCTTCGTTTGGTGCATACAAAGTGACGATATCCATTTTACTATCCTCCTCTTGTAGACTTGGAAGCATCAGTCGTTCTGAAATGAACTTCCATCCTTTAATGTTTGCTGTGTTATTACTATCCGCTATACAGCCAACCCCTGCTTTGGTTCTTTCAGTCATGGGAACTCCGCTGTAGTATAACATGTTGCCGGCAAGGCCCTGTCCCTTTTTCTTTGTTTCTGTAAGTACCAGGACTGTCAATTTTGCTCTCTTCATCTCCTTTATTAGTTCCTTTTTACTTTTCGTTTATGCTTCTTACATTCCATGTTCCGTAAATCGTGGTCCTTATTTCTTGCCTGTTCGTCGCCGTTGAGGTCAGTCCGGTTTTCTCTTTGTTTTGACTTGCAATCGTTTGCTAAGACAAACAGGTGATTAGCCTATTGTGTCTTTGCATGCTGGAGAGGTAGCCTCCTTACAGCCTCCATGCCTGCGGACTCGTTTTTGTCCACGACTGCTTATTTATTCGCAGGTAACCTCCAAATTAGGAGGCAATCGGCAACACTACTGACGCGCCTTGTAGTTCCTCCTCCAGGATTCCAGGTTACCAATATTCCAATATACCAGTATTCCAACATACCAGTATTCCAGTATTCCAATATACCAGATTACAATATACCAGTATTCCAGCATACCAGTCTTTCAGTATTCCAGTAGCAAGACCTCACTCAATGAGAGTTTAACGATTACCGGCATCGTCAAATGCAGAGTGCAGGCCTTACACTGCTAGCCAGGTTAAGGGTCAGCAAATGGAGAAGTTTTGAGACTAGAACCCAAGAGGCGCACCTTTTTCAGGTTCACTAAGCCACACGAAAGAAACCACCCACAAACTTACTTACTTAGCCGATCCTCTTCTACTATGAGGTGCAGATGTTTCTCAGGAAGAGTGACATACTATTCTATCCGCTGTCTTCCTTTCGATCTGGTTCGATTGCAGTCCTCGGTCTCCTATGGACTGTATTATATTGTCATCACAGAGGACTTTGGGTCGATCTGGGTCCTCTACTCTTTTTTCCCCATGGATATGATAGTCATTTTTAGATTGATTCACCAGATTGTGCCCTATTACCTGTTTGCGGACCATGTCTTCGTGTTATTTAGACCATCTTAGATATCTCCTTTAGGAGGCTTGAACTGCCTTTTCTTGGTTGTATAAAGTCATCTTAATTTTCATACCTATATGTCTGTCACTGTGGCATCCTCAATTGACGGAGTCAGTGTGGCCTAGGGGTGAAACTCGCACGGTTTCACAATCCCAACGTAACGGGTTCAAATCCAGCTGTATCCGGTTTGGCAGATACTGGATATTTTTCTTCTGTGCAAACACTTCTCCGCGTACGGAAAGTAATGGCAACCTACCCTGTCAAAAAACTTATATCCGTCGAAAAGGTTTACGGTTGTAAGAAACGACGCTCTGCACGCTCCTTACTTATTACTTCAATTGATGATATGAAAGGACAAACTTACTGATAATAGCCACAGTGCAGTTCTACTAGGGAATACGGGAGGACACTTTCTAAGCGCCGACCAGATGGATTTGTAGAACTAGCTACCTGCCATCTGACCGAGATCTGCCTGATTGAATACCTGGATCCCAGTATTCCAATATAACAGGAATGAGGACACGACTGCAATTAAAATGTCATATGTGTATTGAGAAGACTCACCACTACCAACTCATTTTTTGTACCGTCTTCTTGACCGTCTCCTCCGACGAAACCCTCAGTTAAATATCCCGTTGTTATTTAAGGACATACTTTCTACATTCGACATTATATTCCTCTGGTCACGAGACTTCACTAACAAATAGATGTGTTACTTCAACATTCTGTTTATCAGTTATTATTTAGAACCGTCTTCTGAAGCTACACCTGCAAGGCTCCAGGTAAAAATACCCGTTGTTATTTGAGAACATACTCCCACATCTTCTTGTTGGAACTGTCTTCTTGACATGTGACCTTGTATTTAAAAAAACACGACTAATTCAAAGCTCACTCGATCCTGTCTCCCCCATGGTATCCGAGTTGAAAAGAATAGGAACCATTGTAACCTTTTAAAAATGTATTTTATGATTTCAATAAATCAATCAAAACCTTTACCACCCCTGGTAGAGCATGCCTACAACACATTCACCAAAGGCATAGTACAACTTGTCAGACCATCCTGTCGTTGAACATAGTGTCATAGACCGTATGATCAGAAGTCAAATTGTTATAAGCTTTCCTGTCCTAGGCCAAAGTGCCGTACGTCATAATGTTATAGGTCATCGTTTCAGAGGTCATGCTGTCATACGCCATAGTGCCATAGGTCATAGTGTCCTATGCCAAAGTGTCAGAGGTCGACTTGCCATAAGTCATAGTGTCATAGACCATCTTGTAATATACCACTCTGTCATATGCCATAATGTCATAGCAAATAGTGTAATAGGCCATCCTGTTATAGGTCATCTTATCATAGAACATTATGTCATAGATGGTTTTGTCTAGACCACCGTGTCAGTGGTCTTCCTGTTAAATGACATAGTAGCATAGGCCATAGTGTCATAGGTCATCCTGTCATAGGTCTTCCTGTCATAGGCCATCCTGTCATAGGCCATAGTGTCATAGGTAATAGTGTCATAGGTAATAGTGTCATATACACCAGTATCATAGACTACAGTGTCAGAGGCCATAGTGTCGTAGACCAAAGTGTTACTGGCCATAAGTTCCTAAACCATCCTAACACAGACCATCCTGTAATAGATCATAGTGGTAAGGCCATCCTGTCACAGGTTAGAGCGTCATAAGTTATAGTGTCATATTCCATTCTGTCATAGGTTATAGACTCATAAGTTATAGTGTCAAGGCCATCCTGTCATAGTTTATAGACTCATAAGTTATAGTGTCATAGGCCATCCTGTCATAGTTTATAGACTCATAAGTTCTAGTGTCAGAGGCCATCCTGTCATAGTTTATAGACTCATAAGTTATAGTGTCATAGGCCATCCTGTCATAGGTTATAGACTCATAGGTTATAGTGTCAAGGTCATCCTGTCAGAGTTTATAGACTCATAGGTTATAGTGTCAAGGTCATCCTGTCAGAGTTTATAGACTCATAGGTTATAGTGTCAAGGCCATCCTGTCCTAGTTTATAGATTCATAGGTTATAGTGTCATAGGCCATCCTGTCATAAGCCATATTGTCATAGGCATCCTGCCATAGACGATAGGGTTAGAGACCATATTGTCATAAGACATTTTGTCATAAGCGATATTATCATGTACCTTATTTTCAGAGGTCATCCAGTCAAACACGATAGGGTCAAAGGTCATATTGTCATAAGCTATCTTGTCATTTCCCATCCTGTCATGAGCCATAGTGTCATAGGTCATAATACCATCGTTTCAGAGAGCACATGGCAGACATCCTGTCATAGGTCATAGTGTCATAGGCCACGTTGTCAAAGACCATCCTATCAGAGACCATAATGTCATTGGTCATAGTGTCATAGAACATCCTGTCAAATACCATCCTGTCATATGTCATAGTTACATAGACCAATTTGTCATATAACATCCTGTCATAGTGTCAAAGGCCATTGTGTCATAGACTATCCTGTCATAGACCACCCTATCAAAGACCACCCTATTAAAGACCATCCTGTCAGAGACTATTCTGTCATAGACCATCCTGTCATAGACCACCTACGCCAGCACAATTCACGACTTCCCTGTCTTTCTGATATTCCCCTTAAGCTTTCTCTACACGAATGAGTATGCCTACCTCTATTTCTCTTACACCTTGGACTCCCGTACATAGACTTTCTTGTAATGTTACTAACTGGTTTCTTTAATGTATAACTCATCTAACACCATTTGTTCTTGTCTTGTTTCCCCATATTTGTCATGTTCTCTCACACAGGTCCACAGTAGTTATCCTCTATTCTGTGCAGGCACCGAATACATGAATGTCTGCAGCTTTTGATATTTTATTTGTAGCTCTTGGTGTTTCAGTCATGAAATAGAAACTTTACGTTTTAGTTGAATATTTTTATGTTTGTGTTGGATTTAGTTTCTGTTGACATGCATACGTTCTTCTTGCTATCTGTAACCGTGTTCCTAGATCTGTATTCGTGTGCCCAGTTTTATCTATAATGCAATCAAGATATGTGATGCGGCTCATATCTTGCAAGAGGATGCCACATTACACAATCTGACTATTGGTAGTTGATCATCTCCTTAATGGGACAGAAAATACTTGTGGGATCAAGATGTTGTACAGTGCATGAGTTGTAGTGGTCAGCGACCCATAGCTGACGGTTACCATCAGGGCCAGCGAACCAGAACTGCTAAGGCCGTCTTACACCTCCACGTGCTCATCCTGGATAACAGGCTGAGTAGACTGGCTAAGTAGAAGGGATCGAAGACGGAAGGCTAACCCGGTACTAAAAGATGCATGCTGAAGTCGGATGTGTCGGGCCGAAAGGTACAAATATCGCAAGCCAAGCTGTAAACTACGATACAACGCATTTCGTTCTCATGACAGCAACCTGCTAATTGAAAAGTCTATTTCAGGACTTTGTAGCGGGAGATTGAGAATGAACGAAGAAGAAGAAAAGGGTTGTGATTGGGCTAACAAATGCATCATCTAAATACAATTGTTATAAACAGACACTGCAAATTCTAGGATACATGCTTAACGTAAGAGATCAGGTAAAGTAGCGATTCTATATTCACTGGGAAAGAAAAGGTGAAACAACTACCTTATTAAATCCCAGTCCTGTCTTTTAACCTTTCTCCTGTCGCGTTGAACTATCTCAGGTATCGATTTTAAGCGCGAAGCAGAGATCCACTAGCCTGACATTCATCCATGGTCTCTCTCCGCTCTCGATCCACCACTGGTTGCTCTCCTCTTCTCTCCTCCCGATCCATCCATCCAACAATCCTCCAAGATAAATAAAGGCAAAGGGAAGACCACCCCTAAACAGCGGAAGGCAAGGGCAGACAATCCACCCGACTTGTCGTCTGCAGTCGCGAGGCCGCCATTATTACGACATATTGTCTCCTTCACCGTGATGATTAACAAGTATTTACACTCCCAGCCGGCACGAGAAAGAATGAAATATTGCTTTAACAAAGTGCTAGTTGTTTTTGCCGTTTAAACTTCAATTATTGCATAGCTGGTGTTCGTGTTTACCCTCTTGTAGAGCCGGGAATTAATCTCCGGATCTAGTGCTATTGATTTTGTTCTGGATTCTCGGCTACAAGTAAGTTTTCATTTTAGGGCTAGTTATATGGCAGTGATGAGTTAGAACATGGGTCTTCAACCTTTTTTGCCACATGACCCTTTTCACTATATAGAATATCATTCCCGCGGTTCCAAGACTACAAATAATATACGTTTAATATTGAACTATTTGTATATATAATATTTTCCAAGTTTAGTAGCAATATAAATTGTTGATGAATTTTAGTACTTACAAAAAAGTAGCTAAATATAATTCTTCAGACTAACCTGAAATATCCCCCCCCCCCCCGCCTTTAAAAAAAAATTCTTCCCCACCCCCTTCCCACATGAAATTACCCACAGGTTGAGGACCCTTGTATGTGAAGACTAGTTGTAAGAAAGTTGGGGTGTCGGATAGATCATCTGTGTGTAATAGCGTGTCTCCGTATGGACCGCTTGTTTTGGACGAAAGAACAGATCTACTGCTTTCCACGTTTAATTGTTTTGCTCATCCTATTTAAATGATCAATTGTTTTGATTCACCTTTTCGCTCCAAGGGAAGCATAAAACCACTACTACCCCTTACCAGAAAACCTGCATCTGAACATTTTCAGTGGCGGTTTCATAGCAATTATTTTACGCGATGAAGTTGCTAGTCCCATGCACATACAACTTTGGTCGCCTGTTACGATATGCTTGGTAGGTTACATTGGTCTTGATCTTTAAGAAGAACTGTCTGCCACTGGAGTGTAGTGATAAATATAACTTAAATGTTTTTAAATACTCGCCAACAATTCATATTCTGAAAAATCTTCTATAGTTCCGACCACAATACTCTAGGTTGGGAATAGTTCATTAAGAACACTTTCAAATTATTCATATTATAAAACCGTCTCCTCGAGGTGCTACCACGACATTTCATTTGGTTTTTGTTGTTGTCCCAAGTTACTCGTACTGAATAACTCTTAAAGAAGTTTCTTTTTTAGCGTGCAACAGTCAATTCCAACTTACATCCCAAGGCGTAATTGAGGAAATGGATATGGGCTGTAGTGCATTGCTAGGATTAGTAAACTCACCAACATGGGGATCATTGTGGGCATGGGTCCAGCAACTCGTCTTGTTAAAACTTTAAGCCACAACTAAAAATAAACGGGAGTCACTGTGTGTATTTGTTTTAAGACTCCACAGGAAGCTGACAGTTTTTTTTATTGATTCCATTGATGGGAATCACAGTATCCGTCCTCATCTTATTAGCCAGACGGCTGTGATATAGCATGTGTCATGTGCCCGATGTGTACGACAGGAGGGATCTTCACTAGTAAGCTCCTTCTGGCTATAACCGTACTCATGTCCGTTTCCACTCCACCTGGAACAGGCAAACCTCCAGTTTCGATTTTTCACATTTATGACACGTTTTGCATTAACACCACTCATCAACCTCAAACACTCGTTTTTAAGGTACGAAACCTTAGCCAAAGAAACGCCATTGCACGCATCAGCAGCTCATCGGTTAACTTAAATCAAGCGTAGGCCTCAGTTTAGTTTAGTTCAGATGACATCTCCATATCAAAGGTCGACTGGAATGCATCTCCAACGTCCTCTGTCTCTCATCACGATAGTACAATCTGCTAGGTGTTCCCCAGTCCATCTCTTGATGTTCTCCTCCCACCTAAATCACTGTTTACCTCTGGCACGCTCGCCCTTAACCTTTCCTTCCAGTAAGATTGATGTAAGGACTGTCTTTTAATGTGACCAAAGTATCTAAACTGCCGGACTCTGATTTCGTTAGTCAATACTCATTGCACCATTATTTTTTCCAATACTTTCTAATTTGTTTTCTTTTTTTGTTCCAGCAGGTGTGCTCCATTTTTCTACTTATGTACAATTTAAAGGCGTCAATTCTCTTCTCTAATCGTTTGTTAGTTGTCCACGTTTCTACGCCAAAAAGTATGTGCAAGTGCACATTACTCGTCATCACTCTCATTTTTAATTGGGAGTGACTTGCTTGGATGTCAATATATAACTGATTTTGATAAAAATAGATTTGTCCATCTCTATTCTGTTCCCGATTTCCATTTCGAATCTCCCACCTAGAAGTTCTTACCTCTTCCTGTAATTTGGCCATCTGTTATCTGTGAAGTAGATTTTGTTTCTACTTTTCTAATTATCATCGTTATCTCAGTATTCATGTCGTATACATACACCTGCATTTTGTTCGTTACATTCAGTCACCAATTCCTTCTCTAGCCGAATTGAATTTGACTACAGAATAGCTTTTATTCTTCTCTTTTTGTTACAATTAAAGATAATATGCAGAAATACTACCATCATTGAAAAACAAACTGTTATCACTGAGTGTACCCTCATTGCTGACGCACACCAATAGGATTTACAGAGATCAGGAGTAAAGGCCGCTTATTCCTCCAGTCAGCACACAGTAAACAAGCAATATTTGTATTTCGACTGATATTTAAAAAAAAACAGCAAGCTTTATCGAGGTTTTGAACGTTTTCCCTCATGGTAGGAAGGCCAACGTGATGTGTTTGTAGAACAAATGGATAGCTTTTGACTACCTGGCATCAAGCAATGATCTGCCTGATTGAATACAAGTATTCACATTTTCCAGTAACAGGTACACTGCTTATTTAATAGGTCATTTTTAGTTATTCGAAGCTTGTCCTGTTGTGTTATTTTTACTTTTCACGACGTTTATTTTGTGGGTGGTTACAGTTGCTTTTCTTATATCTCAAGGCTTGATGAATAGGATATACATGTGTCCATTTAGCTGTAGTGCAATGTGAGACTTCTAAGTAATCTCATCAAAATGTCAATAGTGGTGTCAATCACCACCTCGTCGGTCAGATTGCTGTTCAACACAGCCTATTACCAGGAGAGTAGCGAGGACGAGAGGTGGAGGAGAGGGGGAGGGGTCTTGATCAGCGTGTTTCACCTGACCCTGACGAGCCCCTTGGCTCCCAGTGTTTTAATTATAAATGCTTTATTTACATGCACTTCATTTGTACAAGTATATGACGATTGCTGGGATCATGAATCGATCAGCAAACAAGGATTCAGTTTCTAATTACTTTAGAGTTACGATACTTGATCCGGAACCAAACCTGTCGTAAGTTCGAGGGTCGGCTGTAGATAGTTAATTGCGATTACACCATAATGCTTCCTATTTTGTACCGTCTCCTCGAGTTCCGACCACGAGACACCAACAGGAATACAGCTAATTGCTATGACTCCCTAATAATTCCTAGTTTCTTCCGTTTTCTCGAGCTCCGATCACGAGATATCAGCTGACTCTCTCAAGATTACTATTTTGGACCGTCTCCTAGAGTTCTAACCGGGAGACACCAGTTGGAATAAAGTTAATTGAGATTACACTATTAATTATTTCTATTTTGGACAGCCTTCTCGAGTTCTGCCCTTCAGGTCTAAGTAAATTTATTCGTGTCTTTGATCTTGCCCGAAAGTGTTGTATCCAATTATTTACTTTTTGATATTGATTGACCCACTCGAAATTCTGACCTTATTTCGCTTATCGATTCATGTAATACATTACCATCGTCATATACGTGTACATATGATGTAAATAAACGTATCCATCTTCTTCTTCTTTCTTTTCCTCCTCTTCATCTTATTCGACTTCTTCACTCTCAAATAATAGCATGTGCTTCCTTAATATACCAAGCTGTTCGTTTTAGACTTTTTTCGTCGTCAAACAACGTATACCTCAAATGAGTGTATATGTTAGGGGAGGGGGGGGGGGTGGGGGTGGGCGTGAAATGTTCTCACTCAGATCCTCTCGTGGAGTTTGCAGACCTGAAGAACATGTTGTACAGCGCGTTGTTCTTCCCACGTGGGCACATGTATGAGTGCCAAGTTTATAATGTTTTGTTAAGATTATTTTTCTGTCAACAGTGGCCTGTTCATAGTCTGAATATTGTCACTTGATCTCTTCTTGGTAAAGAGTAGTATGCTTCCGCTGTGTCAGATTCTGGGTGTTCTCTGGACCATGTCTTTGAAGTTAATTGTTATCAATGTCTTTATCTCTTAAAATGTCATGTCTTCAGCTTGGGTTTTGGTTCCTCCATCTTTGGCTAGTCTATCTGCCTCCTCATTTCCATGTATCTTACAATGTGCAGGAATCAATATAATTTTTACTCTTCTGAAATTGTAACTGGTATGTACGAGTCCTTGAGAATGGCTGTCCAATTTATGTTCTTATGGTTTCTGAAGGCCATTATGACTGATAGGAAATCTGTATGGAAGACTATCTTGTCTTTAGCGTTGTCCTTGTTTCGCATGATATCTATTGCAGTTGTTCTTAGTACCTCATCCTCAGCTCTGAAGATGTTTGAGATGTTTCCAGTGGCCACTTCTTCTTTGTTCTCAAACTTCCGCTACCACGCACCGAAAAGAGCTTTGCAAATAGCAGGATATAGTTCGGAGAATGAAATGCGTTGTGTCGTAGATTATAGCGTGACTGCACCTCTCAGTCCGACACATCCTACTTGAGCTTGATATTTTTGGGGTACCTGATTAGCTTTCCATATTCGGTCCCTTGTCCTAAGCCAGTCTGCCATGTTGCAGCCTGTTATCCACGATCACCACGTGGAGATGGAGAAATGTCTTTGTTGCTCTGGATCGTTGGTCCTGACGCTAGCATTCAGCTTTGGGTCGCTGACCGCTACAACTCATGCACAGCTCAGCATCCTGATGTGGCAACATTCCTATGGCCACTGAGATTTGCATTTCCTGTTCATTATTCCATTTTGTATAAACGTCCCACCAAACAAAGACCTATCGCTCTCGAGTATGGAAGTCAAGGACTCCAGCTGCATAGTAGTTGGAGACCAACAGCCATTCGGAGAGATGGGGATACTCGGACCCAAACGACAGAGGTGATGAAGTGGAAGACTGGGAGATAGACACAAATCTCTATCTTATCAATAGGCCGGAGGATATTCCCTAGCTTCTATTCTAGAACATGGCATACCACCTCTACTCCAGACTTGGCCTTTTCCACGGTGGATATTGTCTACAAAATAGACAGCTAGGTGCTCAACCAATTGGCAGGTAGCGATCACAGGCCAATTAGGCTAGAAGTTGATATGGAAGTAGGCCCACAGGAAACAAAAACCGCTCCCACGTTGGAACTATAAACGAGCCGACTGGGACAGGTTTGCAATCCTGACAGATGGGCTGTGTGAAACCATCAACACACGGAATAACAACATGAAACCCATGGTGGAAAGCCTAAGCAAAGCAATAATGCAGGCAGCCACGGAAACCATCCCAAGAGGGGCAAGGAAAAACTACAAGCCTTATTGGAATGATGAATTGCAGAAAGCGGAAGACGAAGTATCACATGCTAGGAACATAGCAGAGAGAGAACAATCTATGGAGGCAAATATTGCCCTCAAAGCCACCACGGCGAAATACAAATACACTCTAAACCAAATAACAAGAGACAGATGGAAAAACAAAACAGAAAGCCTCAATTTAGACAAAGACGGGAACAAACTATGGAAGTTAGTCAGAGCCATGAACGACGAAACTCCATCAAACAAACACATTACCATCAAGCAGGGCGACAACATGCTCACTGGAAAAAAGGCAGCAAACGCATTTATAGAACATTATGCCAGAGCAAACCACATTGATGTTCCTACAAATCGGCACACAGACATTAATGAAGAACAAAAGAGGTACGACAACATCAATATGGCACCAGAGGAGCACATGATGGCAATACTAACAATGAAGGAAATGGAAGAGGCCATGAGAACTCTAAAGAAAAAGAAATCGTCCGGAAAAGATGGCGTAACAAACGAAATGCTGATGGGGCTGGGCCAAACAGCAAAGAGAAAGTTACTATCAGTCCTGAACCAAAGCTGGGAAAGGGGAATTGTACCTCAGGTATAAAAATATGCTGTAATTATATCAGTACCAAAGAAAGAAAAAGATAGAGCAGATCCAATTGGATACAGGCCTATCAGTCTACTGAGCTGTATAGGAAAACTGATGGAGCGTATGATAAACACCAGACTGATGTGGCATCTGGAAGAAAAACACATACTAATTCCACAGCAAACAGGCTTTAGACAGCACAGATCCACTGAGGATCAGATCACCCTCATAGCCCAAGAAATAGAGGATGATTACCAGGAGAAAAAACACACAGTAGCGGTTTGGATGGACTTAGAAAAGGCATTTGACAAGGTCTGGAAAGAGGGACGTAAAGTCAAGCTACGAAGAAGTGAATTTTGTGGGAAAATGTACAGATGGATCAGCCACTACCTCAAAAACAGAACAGCCAGAGTTCAAGTACAAGGGCAGATGAGCAAAAAGGTGACACTTGAGCAGGGAGTACCCCAAGGAGGAGAACTGTCACCCACACTCTTCCTGGTGTATATAAATAACATCGCAGAGAATATAACAAGAAGAGTCCACAGCTCCATGTTTGCAGACGATCTGGCTATGTGGACCTCTGAAGAGAATCTCACCATAGCAAGTAATCGGATGCAGCAGGCCCTAACATCGTTGGAAGAGTGGGCGAACTCGTGGCTGGTCAAAATAAATGAAGAAAAAACAACATGTACGATATTCTCGCTTTCAAACAAATCCCAAAACACCAAAATAAGTCTTAACGGCAAATATCTGCGGCCAAACGACGACACAAACTACCTGGGTGTCACATTTGATCGGCGCATGACATGGAAAAGTCAGATCGAGAGAGGGATCAAGATGCTGAGCTGCAATGGTCAGCGACCCATAGCTGACTGCTAGCGTCAGGGCCAGCGAACCATAGCTGCCAAGACCCTTCTACACCTCCACGCGGTGATCCTGGATAACAGGCTGCAGTAGGGCAGACTGGCTAAGGAGAAGGGATCGAAGAGGGAATGCTAACCCGGTACTAAAAAAATGCTTGCTGAAGTCGGATGTGTTGGACCGAAAGGTGCAAATATCGCAGCCAAGCTGTAAACTACAACACAACGCATTCCATTCTCTGGACTACATTCTGCTACTTACCCTTTCAGGGTTTGGTAGCGGGAGATTGAGAACGAACGAAGAAGAAGAAGAAGAAGAAGATCGAGAGAAACCGAATGGGAGCCAGAGAAAGAATGGCAATCATGAGGAAACGTGCTGGCACAAGCTGGGGAGCAGACGAAAGTATATTAAAGAAACTGTACACTGGAAGAGTGAGACCAGTTCTCGAGTATGGCATTGCGGCATGGACAACAGCAGCAAAGGCGAACTTTGACAAAATTAGCAAACTCCAAAACCAAGCCATGAGAGTTATAACAGGAGGCATGAAGTCAACGCCAATTGTAGAACTGGAAAATATTACAAATCTGCAATCCATTACCGACAGAAGAGACTGCAGAGCCCAGCAGGAAGCAGAGAAACTCAGAAGACTGACAGACCATCCAATGCATAAGAGACTAAATAATTTTGGAAATGGGAAACTAAAGCGGAGAAACTTTGCAGAAATAGCCAAAGCAAAGATGAGCGAAGACCCTATGAACGCATTAACAACACCTAAGCCCAGCCCTGCTGTACGCAAACCTACCTGGAGGCAGCATATATTTCCAGAGGTGGTAGAAAATATACCAGGTATTGGAAACAAGAACAGCCAGACTGAAAAAGAAAGAAGAGACATAACCCTGAGGTACATAACGAAAAACTACCCAAGCATGGACTGGACCCATGCATACACCGACGGCTATGTAACAAACACAACACATAACGGAGGGGCAGGGGTATTCCTGAGCCTACCAAATGGTAGAAAAACAACACTATCAGTGGCAACTGGAAAATACTTAAGCAATTTCAGAGCGGAGGCAGAGGCACTGAGGGCTGCAGTAGAAGAAATGGGGATATTCAAAAGAAATGAAAGCCATATAGTCCTGCTTACAGATGCCCTGGCCGTGGTCACAGCACTAAAATCCAGAAAAATACTGAACTTAATGATTTAAGAGCAGCACTGTCAACTATGCCAGCAGTCCGCACCAAAAAGAGTAGTGGTACAGTGGGTTCCATCCAACTGTAACATCCAAGGCAACGAGGAGGCAGACAGACTGGCAAAAGAAGGTGCAAGACTACCACAACCAGATACTAGTTTGACATTCGAAGAGTCAAAAAGGCTTATTAAAGCTAGATAATGACAAAATGGGAAACAGAACTTACTGGCTACACCAAAAACAGATGCCTATTACCAGTTGAACAGAAGAGAGCAGGTCGTGGTCTTCAGACTTCGCACTGGCCATAATAGACTGAGGTACCACCTATTCAATAAATTGAAGATAGGTGGCACTGACGAATGCAGGTGCGGTACTGGGAAAATGACCGCTGAACATCTGCTGCAAAACTGCCCGACATACGAGGATGAGAGACAGCAAATGTGGCCATCACCAGTGGCAACACTAGACAAGCTCTATGGCAGTGTCGACAGCCTCAGGATGACCGCTGCTTTTTTCGAAAAAATAAAGGTTGACGTCTGACAGCGTACGAAGAAGAAGAAGAAGAAGTATAAACGCCTCCCCCTCCATTTTTCATAGCTCTCGCTACTGATTAATATGTTAATTAATATGCGTGTCAAAACAATAGTCTGCATTTCGATCTTAACCGTAAGGCCAGGAAGCGATCGACGTTTTGTTTAAGTAAAAAATAACTTTGTTACCCTAGGATGGAAGATGTGGTTTAGAAACCAGGACATTAATTAGGATGTTTTCACTAACACCAGTCATATATTGATATCGATACAAGTCACTCACAAATTAAAAATGTGTTGGATCAGGTATTATGTGTACTAGTCATTATTGTAGAAACGCGGGCAATGAAGAAACAGCTGGAGAAAAGATTATTTGAAATATTGATATATAGAAGAATGGGGGAAGGCAAACGTGCCATACCTAAACACCGCTATAAGTAGGAAGAATAACATCAAAAGGTGGACATGGACAAGTCTGGTAGATTGTACCATCAAGGAAAGACGATTTTGGAGATCCTCTACAGCCAAACTTTGTTGTGGAATTGCCACTTAAACTGAACTGAACTGTAATACATTTGCGTAGAGTCATATTTTGGGCCGGTTCTACAAAATAGACTTGCATACGTGCCACAAGCGTCTGAGTGCTGGCGCACTCAATTCTCACGGGCAGATGTGCGGGCGCACTCAATTCTCACGGGCAGATGTGCGGGTTCGATACATATTATTGACACTTTACGGTTGGCCCAGTTGTAAATGTGTGCCTGGATTACTGTTTGGTAAGAAAATGCAGTAAAGAAGGGAACGGGACACCCCCTTCCTCAACCTCCACATGATAAAAAGTTGAGACTTAGTACAATTAAGAATCTTTTAAGACTTCATCTCTGACAGAGTGTATGCTATGGTACTACTTTTCATATGAGTAACAATAGTACAAAAGTAAAGATGCCGTTTGCCCTTCTGAGAATTTGGTGTTAGGTTCATATTTACCTGACCAACCGCACACTAATGATGATGTGATTAGTATCATACCAGCCGCTTTTACTTCCAACACCTGTTCTGGTACAACGTTTTTTGAGGCTGGGTTGATCCCTGATTTTTTTGTGGTTGAAAAAATTGCCCGCATCAAATGATGATTGAACCTAGATCGCTCGGTGAGCATTTAGTGCACTAACCACTGTCCTATCCCGACATCATTTACTTTGACATATGAGTCACCAGTTAAATAATAATTTGTCTGAGAATATTCTCCAACCATTAGTTTTTGGATCGTCTTCTTATTTATCCTGATGCAGAGCCGGGATTTATCACCTGATCTGTCGTTATTGATTTTCTTCACAATTCCCGGCTGCAAGTTTGTGAGCTAGTTAACATGGATGGTTAGCTATGAGCACGTTGAGGTGTTTGGCAGAGATCAGTGGCGTGCTGGAGTCGACTTTTAGCATTGTGATTGATGCACCTTTCTGCTTCCCTAATCAAACATAAGTCCACCATCACTGAAGCTGACCCTCTTCATGTTGAATATATCCGGACATTTACAGTGACGTGTTCATAACAATGATCTTCTTCTTCTTGTTTTTCTTTTTCTTTTTTCTCTTCTATTTATTCTTATTCATCGTTGTTATTCATCCTGAAACATACTTTTTGTTACGCTGTGCCGTAGCTTACAGTGAGACTGCGATTTGTGCCTCTTTTGGCCCGACACATCAGGTTTCAACGCGGCACAATTTGAAGACATGTTGCATTTCCAGGTCGGTTCAATGCGTTGCTGACTTCTCACTAACCATATAAAATGTATGCTGTTAAATAAAAAAAAATGAAAGGAAAAGACAAAATAGATCCAAATGGATACAGGCCTATCAGCCTACTGAGCTGTGTCGGCAAACTGTTGGAGCGTATGATAAACACCAGACTAATGTGGCATCTGGAAGAAAAACGGATACTAATTCCACAGCAAACAGGCTTTAGACAGCACAGATCCACTGAGGACCAGGTCATCCTCATAGCCCATGAAATAGAAGATGCCTACCAGGAGAAAAAGCATACAGTAGCGGTCTGTGAGGACCTGGAAAAGGCATTTGACAAAGTCTGGAAAGATGGACTTAGAGTCAAGCTAAGAAGAAGTGAAGTGTGTGGGAAAATGTACAAGTGGATCAACTACTACCTCAAAAACAGAACGGCCAGAGTCCAAGTCCAAGGGCAGATGAGCAAAAAGGTGACACTTGAGCAGGGAGTACCCCGAGGGGGAGTACTGTCACCCACACTCTTCCTGGTGTATATAAATGATATTACAGAGAATATACCAAGAAGAGTTCATAGCTCAATGTTTGCAGATGATCTGGCTATGTGGACCTCTGAAAAGAATCTCACCATAGCAAGAAATCGGATGCAGCAGGCCCTAACATCGCTGGAAGAGTGGGCGAACACATGGCTGGTCAAAATAAACGAGGAAAAGACCACATGTACAATATTCTCGCTATCAATCAAACCCCTAAACACCAAATTAAGTCTAAACGGCTAATACCTACAGCCAAACGACAACCCAAACTATCTGGGAGTCACATTTGATCGGCGCATGACATGGAAAAGTCAGATCGAGAGAAACCGAATGAGAGCCAGAGAAAGAATGGCAATCATGAGGAAACTTGCTGGCACAAGCTGGGGAGCAGACGAAAGTATACTAAAGAAACTGTACACTGGAAGAGTGAGACCAGTTCTCGAGTATGGCATTGCGGCATGGACAACAGCAGCAAAGGCGAACTTCGATAAAGTTAGCAAACTCCAAAACCAAGCCATGAGAGTTATAACAGGAGGAATGAAGTCAACTCCAATTGTAGAACTTGAAAAGATTACAAAACTGAAATCCATGGCCGACAGAAGAGACTGCAGAGCCCAGCTGCAATCAGAGAAACTCAGCAGACTGACTGACCATCCAATTCACTAGAGACTAAACAATTTCGGAAGTGGGAAACTAAAGCGAAAAAAACTTTGCTGAAATAGCCAAAGCAAAGATGCACGAAAACCCCATGAACGCACTAACAACACCAAAGCCCATCCCTACTGTACGAAAACCTACCTGGAGGCAGCATATATTTCCAGAGGTGGTAGAAAATATACCAGGTATTAGAAACAAAAACTGCCAGTCCGAAAAAGAAAGAAGAGATACTACCCTGAGTTACATTACGGAAAACTACCCAAGCATGGACTGGACCCATGCATACACCGACGGTTCCGTAACAAATACAACACAGTACGGAGGGGCAGGAGCATTCCTGAGCCTACCAAATGGCAGAAAAATAACACTGTCATTCGCTACTGGAAAATACACGAGCAATTTCAGAGCGAAGGCAGAGGCACTGAGGGCGGCAGTGGAAGAAATGGTGACAGGTAAAAGGAATGAAAGCCACATAGTCCTGCTTACAGATGCACTGGCCTTAGTCACAGCACTGAAAAGCCAGAAAAATACTGAACTTAATGATTTAAGAGCAGTACTCTGTCAACTATGCCAGCAGGCCGCACCAAAAAGAGTAGTGGTGCAGTGGGTCCCATCTCACTGCAACATCCAAGGCAGCGAGGAGGCAGACAGACTGGCCAAAGAGGGTGCAAAACTACCACAACCCGATACTAGTATGACATACGAAGAGTCAAAACGGCTTATTAGATCTAGATACATGACCAAATGGGAAACCGAACATACTGGCTACACCAAAAACGATGCCTATTACCAGTTGAACAGAAAAGAGCAGGTCGTGGTCTTCAGACTTCGCACTGGCCACAATAGACTCAGGTACCACCTATTCAGCAAATTGAAGATAGGTGGCATCAACGAATGCCCGTGTGGTACCGGGAAAATGACCGCTGAGCATTTGCTACAAAACTGCCCGACATACGAGGATGAGAGAAAGCAGATGTGGCCATCACCAGTGGCAACACTAGACAAGCTCTATGGCAGTGTCGACAGCCTCAGGATGACGGCTGCTTTTTTCGAAAAAATAATGGTTACTGTCTGACTGCGTACGAAGAAGAAGAAGAAATAAAAAAAATGGAATCGTGATTTGCTTTATTATAGATTCTTTAACTTTATCTCCCTTACCTTAATTGTTCCCCCTTTTTAATAAACAACAGAAACCTTGAAAACGTCCTTCAGTATAAAAACATGTTGATTTGTTTTTGTGTGTGCATAAATTAGTTATTACACAATTATCAACTGTTGTATCTATGACAAACATCTCTTTTCTGAGATTTTCAGTAATCAGCTTTATGGTGTCTCCGAATATAATATTCAGTCCTCTATCTCAGGTCCTGTTTTGCCCTCATCCTTTCTAACAAAAGCAACTTATAAACTAATTTAACACCTTGGGTCTTGTGTTCCTCGTCGCTGGTGGCGTGTATGGTCACTGACAAACTGACAGCTTCAGTCCATCTATTTTCCTACCAACTATTTTCAGGTTTTTTTTTAAAAAGTGCTCTCTAGGGATTTAGACTACACCCCTCGTGCTTTTGGGACGTGGCCCCTTGTGTCTTTCTTACACCTTAGTTTTTGCCAGGAGGCTCTGGTCGACCCCATGCTCCTCTTCAATATCCGCTTACCAGTCACGTGGTACTTCTGTCGCTACCATGACCAAGTTGTATTCGTTTGACTTGTACTGCCTGTCAATATGTCAAGTTCCCCATTTTGGAGCCTCTACTAACTTTTCATTGGATATCTTGCCGTAAAATAAAAGACAGCTCTACCCCTACCAATCTCCATATGACAACTAGACAATACAGCACTGGCGGCTCTAAACTCCCACTAAACTAACTACCAGTCTAACTCGAAGTCTTAGGAACAATTCCCAGATTTAACATGTGATGGTCACGTGCAAAACTAACCTCCTAAACTTTAGACAATAACCTCCCGATAATAGTGAAGGTAAATTCTGACCATCTAACTTTCCCATGAGCCGATTTTCAGACAATGAAAATCCAGGTCGACTTTGTTCGAATTGAACGATGTACCTAATCTCTGTCTGAATTCTCCGATAATATCTTTTTGACCTACTTGCTTGCTGTCCAACTAAAATTACCTTCCAATTTCTAAGTTACCGTTAGCTTTCAGTAGCCGAGTTGGAAGTTATATCTCCCATGCTTCATTCTTATCCTTCATGCTTCATACTTGACACAGTTTCTCTAGAGCCGGTGTGTATAGGGGCATGATAGTTTGTATTCCCAGTTACCAGGTCAATCGTGAGGAGGATGGGGCTGTTGTTGTTGTTTTATGTCCTCATTGAGTATGGATACTCATTTGTGCGCTCTGAAAATGGCGTAAAGTGGCAGATTGTAGTAGCTGTCCTCACATCCCGAGCGTGCCGATGAAGGTGAAACACGGTTCTCTATGCGGTTCCCCTATGCTTGGCTCCACCAGCGTGACCCTCACTACTACGGGATCACGTCGATCCACATCTCGTCAGTCAAATTGCCTTGAAAACAGCCCATTTCCAAGGAACTTCTTCTTCTTCTTCTTCGTTCGTTCTCAATCTCCCGCTACCAAACCCTGAAAGGGCTTAAGCAGCAGAATGTAGTCCAGAGAACGGAATGCGTTGTGTGTTAGTTTACAGCTTGACTGCGATATTTGCACCTTTCGGTCCAACACATCCGACTTCAGCAAGCATTTTTTGAGTACCGGGTTAGCATTCCCTCTTCGATCCCTTCTCCTTAGCCAGTCTGCCCTGCTGCAGCCTGTTATCCAGGATCACCACGTGGAGGTGTAGAAGGGTCTTGGCAGCTCTGGTTCGCTGGCCCTGATGCTAGCAGTCAGCTATGGGTCGCTGACCACTGCAGCTCATGCGCTGCTCAGCATCGTGATCCCTTTCCAAGGAACGATACATGGAAGTGTGATATAGGTCTTTGTCAGTATAGTTACATGATCTTGATGCGGCGGTAATTCACCACTCACACGCATATTTGAATACCGGAATACTAAAATCCTGGTTTTCAAATCAGGTGTCCAAAAGCTATCATTTTGATCTGCAAATCCATCAGGTTGGCTCTTAGAACGTGCCGTTTTGTGTCCTCCCTAGTAAGTCTTTCGGACTTTTATTTGACTGTTAGTAATATGTTTGTGGTTTCCTTCTTACAGCTTAATATGCCTGGGGAGAGTCCAGCTCTGGAGTATACATCCTCCATGCTGTCCACTGCTGACATTTCGATTACCCAGCAGTATAGGACTTTCATTCTGTCTTTGGCGGAACTGGTAGCTGTCAGACTGTTATTGTGTGAGGCCATTCTGCAGTTCGTTTTCCACAATCACATCTCGGAGGAACATAACAGATATAACCATTTAGCTGGGATAAAGCAAAATATATGATGTGTAGAGTCAAGGTTTGTCCCATAGTAGTTCTACTGTCGAGGAATGACGTTGTTAGATACTTCAGTAAAGGTTTGTCATATAGTAGTTACACTACTGTCAAGGAGTGAGGTTGATAGAGTGAGGTTGATAGAGACTTCAGTAAAGGTTTGACCAATAGTAGTTACACTACTGTCGGGGAATGAGGTTGCTCGAAACTTCAGTAAAGGTTTGACCGATAGTATTTGCTCGACTATCATGGAATGAGGTTGTTAGGGACTTTAGTTAAGGTTTTCCCCCATTGTAGTTACACTCGAGAAATGAGGTTGTTATACTTCAGTATACTAAATCACAGATTGTATGAGGAAGGGTTGTTTTTTCCTTTCAAAGCTGCCTTTTATTTCCCTAGTAGTAAACCAAGTACCCACTTACAGCTGGGTCGACTGGAGCGTACCGATATCGGGCCCCATACCCTCTACCTTTGCAATGAAATGCCAGTGCTCTACCACAACACTAACCGTACCCTTATTAACATACATATATTACATGACAAATAGAACCATAATCTGACGCTGAAACACAAAACAGAATAAGCGAAAAGAAGAAACAGTACACAATTGAACCATACGGCGTGGATGAATCCACATGTGTAATGTAGTAATACGCACTCAGTACAACACATATAGAGCCATATAGCTTAAATGAATCTAGTAATCATCAAGTCAGTACAAAACAGACATAAACACAAATGGGAAATTCTCAAACCCCCAATTACGAGCAGGAGACAACATAAGGCATATTCTCTTATTAATTTGACACCCCCCCCCCCCTTCTTTTTATACAAAACATTGAGACACAGATTGGACAAATATGAATACAGGTGTTTCCAATTATGTGCAGGGTCCTGTCTCACTGTCTAGTCGATAAAACAAATACAGTTAATGGCTCAGTTATCCTGGCCTCACCAGGACAAAAACAAAACAGAAACATTTTGTTCGTGTCCGGTCGTTGAGCCATTACCCACGTGTGTTTTTCATCGACTTTTAACCTGCAGTACAATTGCAGCTTGTATCTGATTATGTCTCACTTTCTATGCTAGCTTCAGCATCCTTTTAGGGGTAACTATTGGGTACATACTATGTGGTAGTGTAACCCTTGCATGTACTCTAGTGCTACCGCGGTCCGAAAGGGGAGTACATAATAGTGATATTGTAAATCTGCCAAGCATGTAATAAAATGCGACCAAGGCACTCACTTTTCCTGGCATAGGTACGAAGCACAACCTCTGTTATCAGAACGCTTCAATCGATCTAGCTGCAAATGGATACCTGGCATATGGCATGGGAAGTAAATGGCAGTGAGGAAACAGAACTGGCAACCAACTTCAAACGCGATGTGGTTTAGTATACTGAAGTCTCTAACAGATTAATTTTCTGTCAGTAGTGTAACTACTTTGGGACAAGCAAACCTTTACTTTGCTTTATGGAGGTTTGGGCATGGGGCCAGCTACCAGTTAACTAACAAAAAATATACAATTAGACCTTCCAAGACAGAGGGAGATCTTGTGTCAAAAGGGCTAATAACACGAGGCGGAGACAGCCACAATAAATATGAAAAGTCTGACCTGTTTTCTCCTGAAATATGTATAGGAATCATGGACGATGTGAGCGAGCTGGATCGGATGGTCAAGGACAGGAGATATATTGATGATATATAACATAACTTAACGACTTTACAATGGTTTAGAAGTCTCTGCAGAGTATGTATTCAACCAATTTCTTTTACATTCACTTCTTCTTCTTTTGTCGTCTCACTTTCTACCGGGTGATTCTGTCTCGTCAACAAAAATAAAATATATATATTCATTTGATTTAGAAATACATATGCGCATCCAATCTATTTTTGAATTAATTGACTCTGGCTCCACAATTTGCTGTGGCAATGCATTCCAAGCATTCACCACTCTCTGTCTAAAAAAATATATTTCGTGACATCTAATCTGGACATTTCTTTAATTAATTTGTAGCTGTGCCTTATTGTTCTTGTAGGCGACTGTATTTTGAAGGAAAAAAACGTGTTGCTAATACTAATTTATCCTTTCCTTTGATTATCTTATAAACCTGTATTGTCACCTCCAATTCTTCTCTTTTCTAGACACTGAAATGAGTCTTTCCTCCTAACGATAAGTCTGGCATCGAACTATCAGTTTTGAAGCTGAAAGGAACTGAAGATTATTTTATGATGATGAATCCGCGTGTAGCAGTGGGACCAATAGAATATTAACACGTTAACCTGCCAGGCATGTGGTATATGTGGTTAGAGACATTTAAGGATAGTTGAGTTCAGCTTCACCGTCCTGTAGAAACTGTAAGCCACGCGTAAAAAATGAAGATCTTTATATCCCATGAGTAGCAAAGAACATAACCACTATTACCTCTCAAGCAAACTGTAAAAGGCGAATAAAGAGGGTTGTGCTTGGGGCTAGCAACCTCATATGTAAAATAAATAAACCGGCACTGTCAAAGCGTGTGAAGTGATTTGACACAGCCTTCCTGTCAGGGGGCCAAAGTGCAGTGATTGTCAAAACCTTTGTTCTGAACATGATGGGACAAAATGTAGGACATAAGACAGTACATTTGGGTCTATTGTCATCGCGCCTCCTTATTACCATGTCACGGGCTGTTCAAATATGGTAATTTTTTTTTTTGCGTTAGACTCGTTTGTCTATTCCACAAGGCGGTGTACGTTGCACTGTGGTTTTTATTTTGCGCCTGTCGGCCTAGTGCATCCGACTTCAGCAATCATTTTATTTAAGGGTCTGCTTCCTCCTGCATTTTCTAAGGGTTTGCTTCCACGGGGTAACGGCCGGTGCTGTGATGGCGATCGAACCCAGCACGTTCGGGTAGTGAGCCGTGTCACTTAACCACTAGCTCACGCCGTCCTCTAAATATCGTTATTGACTTCATGCGTAATCTTAACATTGAAGGGCAGCAGAAATGGATCTCCAACGTCCTCTGCCTCTTGCCTTGATGGTAAAATCGGCCAGACTTTTCCCAGTCTATATTTTAATGTTATTCTCCCACTTATAGCGTTGTTTGCCTCTGATACTTTTGCCCTTCACCGTTCCTTCCTGTATTGCTTTCAGAAAGGTTTTATGAATGTTAATGTGACCAACACATCTTAACTGTTTTACGTTTATCAATTCTCTTAGCATTTCTAATTTTTCCAAGACTTCCTTATTTGTTTTATTTTCTTTCTAAGAGATGCGGGTGGAATAGGCGCGCCTCCGCCAGCAGAAACTAGTAAGGCAAACACGTAAATAATAAATGTTTAAAGTTGATTACCCACATTTCAAAGGCATGTGTTATTATTTCCAATCTTTTGTTTATTGTCCATGTTTCTACTCTATACAGTAAAAACGAGTATACGTATCACCTGGTCACTGTACTTTTCAATGTGTGAGCGACTTGCTTGAATATCAGTATTTGAAGAAAACGGTCTCTGATTATGAGAGGTTATCGAGACTAAGAAGTTAACACAGCAAAGGCTACTTCGTCCATGAAGTTAAATATCACCATGTCTAGTGTGTGGCAGGGGTATCGCCAACATTAAATAATATTCACTCTGTATCAGAGCCATGGTCCCAACGCGCGGGGCAAGAAGACCACTTTGATATTGACTAGTGTGACTTTGTAAAGACCCATGATGTGTAGCATAGGTGGGAGCATTTGCGTCATTGAAATACCACTACTTTAATCGTGTCTTTATTTATGCAGATACGTTTAGCTCAACTCTTTATACTTTCCCCTCTGTGGTCGCGAAAGAGCCAGAACTTTGCTGCTTTCTGATCCGGGGGGAAGGAAATCTATAGACTCCCCAACATTATTATATAATACGAAAGGGCAGATCACTCAATGTAACTGGTTAACAAACAACGACATGAGCGTATAACACGTCCGTTTTTACATTTCCTTATTGTCCCCCCTTACAGTACATAAGACCATCATTGCCGCTGTTCCCTTTAATGGAAGCTGATTTAAGCACTTTCGTGTGCGCTGTTGCAAGTGCAGTTTCTTCTACACGATGGGGTTGCTAGTCTCATGCGCGGTCAACCGATGTTTAGACATTGTTATAAGTCAGATATGGTCGAAGATGCGGTATTGAATGAGCTGAAAGTAGCCAGCGACTCATAGCTGGCTGCTTGCATCATGGTCAGTAATCCATATCTTATCAAAATCGTATTTCGCCTCCAACTGGCGGTTCCGGAAACAGACTGCAATCATGCAGCCTAGTTAGTAGACTATGGATTGAAGAGAGAAGGCAAATCCGATCCCAAAAATGCCGTGCTGAAATGGGATATTTCGGACCGAAAGGCGCAGATATCACAGCCTCGTTTTACGGTACGGTACAACGCCACAAACATTCTAAACAGGACGAACATCGAAGAAGTCACACACACAATCCACGCACGCACGTACACATATACACCACACATAAATCCGTTGCTCATCACAACCGATCATGGTGAGATTTTTTTTTCGAATCGTCTGTCTGACATTGCTACTTGCGCTTTAATTAGATTTAAGTGAGGATTTGCACTATCATCAACCGCAATCTGCCATCATGAGCTGTTATGACGTAGCAAGTAGCAAGTTGTTTTTGTCGAGATGACTGTAGCTAGCACGGAATACAAATGCATTTCTATGGTTCACTCCGGACACTAATGCCTGTGTAGGTGGTGTATTGGGTAGGAGTAGCATACTTTTTTGAATTTCTAATTTCGCTCAGACAGCAGCTGCCTGTTATTTTCAATTTTAAACTGCTAAGGGTTCTTTTATGTGCATATCGTGTTTACCGAACTTCTGAGATTTATCGTCAATCTCCGATAGGACTTGGTATTAAGCTTGAGGATTTGAAGCACCCAACCGTTTTGTGCTTTGGTCGTTTCTTTCTTGAGAAACGATTTTTCTTGCCTCTCATCTATTGCGACCTCCCTTATAGGGTCGTCACTGTCGCTGACCTATTTAATGGAAGCAGATGACAGCTTAAATGTCAATTTTATAATTTTTTATTTTGCCCAGACAAAGGCTAACAGCCTGTCTGTTTCGATTTTCAACTGCCAAGTTTCTTTTAAGTGAACGTCTCATGAACACACCGTGCACCTGAAGTCTATCTGTTTTACAGCAGCCTGGTCAACAATGGGGAGATCGACACTGCACTGATCCCAATACTAGCGAGTCTGATGAGAAAACTTGGATTTCATTACAGCTATTATCACCCAACGTCACCCTCTTCAGTACACTCCGAGATATGTCTATGTAACCCGCTACCAAAAGCGAAAACTATAATAATTAGCAAAGTAGACTCGTGACCTACTCTACAGATAGCAATATACGATCAAACACCGGATTAGGTAAAGAGCTTCTTCTATCTTGGACATTTAATAACTGAAGATGGAGGGTATGACATGGAAATTAAGAAGAGAATATGGATAACCAAAGAGATTTTCACCAATATGAGTCATAAATTGACATCTAAGCAAGTCACTCAGGGATAAGGTGTAATGTAATTCGTCTATACTGTAAAGCGTTGAAGCATGGACGATTAACAAAAGATTGGAGAAGGGAATTGATGCTTTTCAAATGTGGATCTGTAGAAGAAAGGGGAACATCTGAAGTGAAAGAGAAGAACACAAATAACGAAGTCTTGGAGACGTTAGGAGTGCAAAAAGAATAGATGGACTATATCAGAGTTAGACAGATGCCATTTTGTTCACAATAAAATACATAACACCTTTGCTGAAAACAATGCTCAAAGAAGAGGTTAAGTGGAAATGTGTCAAAGGTAAACAACGCTATAAGTGAGAAGATAACTTAAGACGATGGGTATGGGATAGCCTGGTATGTTGTACCATCGGGCCAAGTTAAAACGTTAGAGATCCATTGCTGCCGACCTTCGATATAGGTATTACACCTAAACTGAACTCAACTCAATCACTCGCTAATTCCTTCACAGACTCACTCACACATTCGCTCACTAATTAAGTCACTTCCTTAACCAAATTCACTCACATGTTCCTTCACTTCTTCACACCTTCACTCACTCGCTCACTCATTTATCCCCTAAATCTCCTCTTCTCCCCAGCATCGACTCAACTCGCTAAGCCGACAGCCATGTTTGGACTACCCATGAAACCAGTTCAGGTATGTTGAAAATAACAAGTAATCTACATTACCTCATCGTTATATTTGTTTTAAATCACTTGTGCTCCGTGTCATCATCCCTCCATTCTCAACCCAACAGGAGCATGGGACCCAACACTGCAGTAGGTCTTCTCGCGGGAACACTTCGCCAAAGCTTTTAAACTGGTAGTTTTTGCACACATAATTTTGTCTTTTACTAATTTACACACTGGCTAAACATTCCATACACAAATTGTTTCCATTACAAACTTGTTCACACATCTTCTTCTTCTTCTTCTTCATCCTTCTTGTTCTTATTCTTTTTCTTCTTCTTCTTCTCGCTTATCGCCTTGGATGATCACTAATCACCAAGCATAACTGTCCTGTGCTAGTTTGTCTAGTTCTTCCTAGCTCTTCCCTCTTTTCTTGTATCGCCCTCTAGCCTCTTCTCCGTGTGTAATTTGGTCTTCCTGTACCTATTTTCCCATTGGGTTGCACATTGCATAGATTGCCTGGTGACACTAGTTTGGAGCTTTCGTTCGCTGTGTCTGACCTATCCAACACCACCTTCTGCCTAAGCTTTTCTGTCCCACCTGTCTTTGTCCTGTTATCTCTTATAAACTGTCGTTTGTAACCGTGTTGAACCACTGCAGGTCAATAATCTTTCTCAGGGATTTGTCGATAAAGAGCTATAATTTCTTAATATTGAGTTTGGTAATCCGTCATGTTTTCACTCCACATAGAAGAACCGACTTCACTTTGTTGTTGAAGGTTTTACGACATGAGACATTACACTTCTGTCCAAGCAGATATCTCAGAACTTAAAAATGAGAACAATTAAATGCTATGTGTATTCAGTTTTATTGTATGGATTAGAAACCTGAACCTTGACCACGTAAATGGAAATGAGTATTGAAGCCTTTGAAATGCGGGTATTCAGAAGACTTGGACGAGTTTCTTGGAAAGATAGGAAAAGACATTGTGAGGTTCTGGAACAACTCGAGATGGAGAAGATACTTCTGAAGGAACTAAGAAAGCAACAAAACAAAAATGAATATATTTTGGTCATGTCAAGCGATGTGACAGTCTGCTGAAATTTATATTGGAGGGAAGCGTAGAGGGCAAGAGAGCCAGAGGGCGACAGAGGTACAGATGGACAGACAACATCAAGATGTGGTCGGGTCACAGTTTGACTGAGTGTACCAACCTGGCACGGGACACAGGCAGCTGGAAATCCATTACCGTCAACCTCCAATGCGGAGACGGAGACTTGATGATGATGATGAGGTTGGTATGCATTATGATCATTTTAGAGTATATGGTTTTAAACATGACACAGGCCACTTGACCTTTTGTATCAAAGCTTTTACATACTCATCGATACAACCTGTCTTGTTTACGATGCTTCCATTGGTATGCGAACCTCTCTACCTCACTCAATGGAGTTCATCTTAGGTTGGTAGGAGCAGTGTTGTTGGCCGCATTTGATTTTACGTTTTTGTATCTTTTCTTCGCGGCTCTTTAGACCTACTTGGTGAGAAATTATGATTGTGCGCTTGCCTTTGGAGTTAGCTGGGAGAGATGAGGCTAATAGTCAGTAGTTAGTTATCGCTCCACTTGTACCCTGATCGGCGTCGTGGGGAGCCTTGGTCGCCTATCCTGGGGAGCCTTAGTCGCCTCTCCTGGGGAGCCATAGTCGCCCCTCGTGTGCCAGATACGTCGCTTCTGACGTTGTCAACCGGTGTCTCTGGAAAATCGTTTTTACGTCGTCTATCGACATTCCTCTCGGTCGCACTCCCTCGGAAGCCGGACTGTTGGGCATTGTGAGACCACAGCAGATGCGGATCAGGGGACATTCTCATGAGATGGCGAACCAGTACACCTTCTGACTGGATATGTATACGACGCATGAGATGGCACCGATCCTTTTGCGAATATCCTCGTACCTCAATCTGCATCTCACACAGGCGCCGACGGCCATTCGTAAACGTCTCATTTCACAGATGAAGATTTTACTCTGTCGTGCCTTGGAAATTTCCCCACATTTAATATCACCTACCTAGCTGTTTAAATAAGGTCCACTGGATTCCATTTCTCTCATAAACTGTTGTTTTTTTCTTAATCCAATCAACTGCCTGCAGGAACAGAAAGGGTGATAGAAGACATCTAGGTTGAACTCATTTTTAATGTTAAATGATCCTGTGAGCTGTTTCTCGTGCTCGTTCACACACGCTGAACACTCTCTGTACATATTTTTGTCATTACAAACTTGAGCACAGAAGCTAAACATTCTATATACACACTTTTTAATTGGTACAATTTGTGTTACTGGGTCCCGTAAGAGGATTAAATAAAACAAACTTTAACTTATCAGGAATGTCGTAAGAGACGACTTCGGAAGGTTAGACATGGGTCTAATTACTCTATCCTGGAGACATTTTTACACAACACAAACTTCAATAGATATAGATAGGTCAATGTTTGATAGCTCCACATGTATTTGAGTAGATACGCTCCAGTTTACCAATTTGTAAATGGGTACCTGATTTACAGTTAACGACGTCGACGCTAACGCAGAATGAACTGGTCATCCCACACCTTAGAAATAGATTAGACCCAGTACAGGGACGCTCTAACACGTAATCCCTGGTTACGAAGCGTAGCATTAGCGCCCGTTGAAACATACTGTAAGGCAAATCTCACCTCTCGCTCGGTCCTGTCTCCGTGGAAACAGATTTTGCACAGAAATGTGGAAAAACGAAGTGGGAATCGACACTGTAGTCCTCGCAGTAGTGATCTTGGTGAGGAGCCTCGAATTGCACTACAGCCAGCAGGATCCTGGTCCACCTTCTCAAATATTCTTCTAGATGTAAGAAGAGAAACTGTGACCCGCCACCAAAGAAACGGCAAGTGTTAAATTTACTCAATACGGGATACTTCAACAACACTTCATCTCCGACGTCTGTGTCTGCTACGGGAACTACCTTGGCGTCTTTAATTTACACGCAAGGTCACCTCCATCATTCGACCTGTTTCGTATGTTAAATCGTAGATCAATTCCAGTCCATGCTAGCTCACCGCATTTAATGTCCGCGCTTGTTTGTAGTCGTATGTTTCCACAGTGAAAATCAATAATAGAATTTTGCCGTTGTCGCGGGTAACGAAATAAAACATTAATAAAAAAGAAATAAAAAAAACCCTCACAGAATAGAACCACACATTATATACACAATCTATGCTGATCGTCCACCCTGCAAAAATTCAATTACTTACCTTCCTTGCATGTGGCTGGTCCCACCTGATACTAAAACTGTCCGTCAGTCTGACTTGCTGTCTGTCTGCAGTAGTAGTAGTATTACTAGTAGTAGTATTAGTAGTAGTAGTAATAGATGAGGACCACTTTGTCAACATTCACCGTGTGCATTGTTTCGAAGATTGCTAAATACGCCAATCTAAGTCATGAATTGTCTGTTGCACTAAGAACAAAGAAATAGGACAACCTCTTCCACCAGGGTTGTAGAAGGGTTGCTGTGCTCTGACTTGCTGAGCGGTCGCCTCTGGATAACCTCATTTATTCTTGTAGTAGTAGCAGTAGCAGTGATAGTCATCAGTGATAGGCTCCAGGATGATGCGACCTTGTAATGGTGGCTCTCTACTGAGTTTGTGGTTTTCTTTTTGCTTGCAGCGTTGTTGTTTCACCTATGCGTGCTGCAAGAGCGTCTTTCTACCCATCATGAGATAGCTCTTCACTGTGATCAACCTGCAGCTTCATCTTCCCAGGATCTAAGCGATATGTGAAGCTTTGAAGTTCCTGCTTACTGTGAGTGACAATTACATCATCATCAGTGAATAGCAACTCACAAACTGTTCTTCGCTTGTGATTTGAGCCTTGCAAAATTATACAGGCTACTATCCGACCTAGTGTGAAAGCAGATGTCTTCATTTGCGTTACCAAATGCATGCTTCTATAGATGAGCAAAGAGTAAAACAAACAGTCCCGGGCCAGGACGCAGTCTTATTTATCACCACAAGGAATACCAACTGATTCTGATATAATACCATCAAACTGAACAGTTTCTTTCATTTCCTCATGGAACGGTATTATTAGCTGTAGCAGTTATCTTGGGCAGCCTATTTTAAAGTGAAGCGATCAACGACCGACACCAAAACAGTTCGGTCTGCCGCTTCCTACAACGGCCACAAACCACCGAGTCATATTGTAGACTGTCTTCTTCAATTCTGATGACAAGACACACCATTCTTTAGCTTCATATTTCACTGTGCTTCGGCAGAATTTTCGACATTCTTGCTTTTCATCGCTTTCGTGGGTATTAATCCATTGCGTATTAGACATTTTTTTGTCTTATCATATAGTATGAGCTATCCATCTCCAACTTTTCCATTTAATATTAAAGTTTTTGTTGTTATCACGTTCTCTTCCACAAGTTTGTGTTTGCTATTACTCCCAAAGTATGCTTTTCAATCAATCACCCAATAAATCAATAAATTAATCAATCAATTTTTGTTTGACAAAAATACTCTCGTGGGGGGGGGGGGGGGGGGGGGCAACAAAAAAATCCTCAAGCAAGTCTACACTGGTGCAATCAGACTAATCATGGAATATGCCTCTAGCACTTGGTCTACAGCAGTCAAAACAAACACAGGAAAACTAGATCGAGTTCAAAATATTGGTCTCAGAATTACATGAGGGCATTGAAAAGCACTCCAATTACAGAGCTGGGAAAAAACAGCAAATATTGAGCCCCTTGAATTAAGGAGAAAATATAAATCACTTACTCAGTTTGAAAAACTAAATAGATTACCCGGGTGATCATCCTCTGCACCAGAAGTTCCGAGAGAGAACAAAAACAGACTACTAAGGAAAAGCCTCAACCACCTGGCCAGAGAAATCCACAGAAAACACGCAGACAGTTGCACTACGCTGAGTGTGTCCCATGTCCTATTGCAAAGTTGAAACATAGTGAAACAAACAGATATGAGACTATCGTCCCCGTATGCTGGCGGAAATGGTAAGCCCACTAAGGGCTCATCAGAATTGTTAGCACAACACCGTCGGCTGCATCACACTCCTCATGTGGTCGGGAAAGAGCCAGATACATTTTTGTTTCTACCCGAGGTGGAAAGAAAAGCCACAGAAAGCCCCCGCACTTTTTTCTAGAACTTTAAAGAGTTAATAGCCCAGGGATGCTTATAAATAATAATAAGATTAGCAGAGTAGACATATTTCAAACATAAGTTCCGCATATCGCTCACAAACCTCATCCTGTGACTCGCAACGTGATGTTCCAAACAGTGGATAATCACGCAGCATGCCATTTCTGATCAACGCTCTGCCGACAGCCGTTAGATCTTTAGCCAGTTCACCCGCCTCCGTCACAGTCATCTTCAGAACATCTTTCATTTCACGTGTCCATCTTCTCATCGTTCCACCCCTGTATCGTTTTCCAGGCAAAATATCTTCCATTATAGGCCCCACCCCCCCCCCCCCCCCCCTTCCCAGACTATTGTGTTATGTGGTGCGGCTTAAGCATTTTAGTTTCCTAGACATAATGCTGTTTACTAGCTAATTTTTATATATACCCAATTCTTTAAGATCATCTTCGTTTTTCTATTTCTCTTTCAGTGGCATTCTGAGAACTTTCCTGCAGCATTTTAGATAGAAAGATTCAATTTTCTTCTTTAGTCCTTGTGTGATGTTCCGTATTTAGTATCTGTACGCCACCCAGCTGTAAATGAGTCTAACGGCTAATGGAAGGAAAAAGCAGCGAGGAAGGGAAGTGGCCACATAACGTCACAAAGCTGGGGCTTAGTATACCGAAGGCTCTAACACTTCATTCCCAACGGCAGTGTCTGCTATGGGACTGGCTTTACCTTTTTATTAACGTTGTCACAGGGAAGATGCGTGTCCTCAGAATAGTTGGTTTTTGTTGTTTTGTTCGTGTTCCACAACTACGTGTGTAATTGGATTTGGCCTCTCCATTTCCATGACCATTCTTCTCCTGATTTCTTGTTTGCAGTCTCCATAAAGAAAGAAGAAAGTTGCACTTTGTAAACGATGATGACAACACCAATGCATGTTCCATAGCATTTGTGCGTGCTCTAATTGGGAGAGGGAGGGTCAGTGCAATAAGAGGGATTGAATGAGCGAAAGAATGAGTTAGTGAGTTTGTGAAGGAATTGATGAATGAGTGGAAGAATGGGAGAGTCAGTAAATGGAAGAAGGTATGAGTGGGTGAGTGAACAAATGGGTGAGTGGAAGAATGGAGGAACGATTGAGTGAAAGAATGTATGAGTTTGAGAGTGACACATTTTATGACTGGATGAAGGGTGGAGCAAATAATGGGGGAGTGAGTGAGTGAAAGAATGGATGACTCGTTGAAAGAATAGGCGAGTGAGTGAAATAATGGATGACTGAGTGAGTGACATAATGGACGAGGGAGTGAATAAAATAATTAATGAGCGACCGTGTGAAAGAAAGGGTGAGTGAGTGAAAGAAAAGGTAAGTGGACGAGTGAAAGAATAAATGAGTGATTGAGTGAAATAAATGGTGTGTGAGTGAAGAAATGGATGAGTGAGTGAGTTAATGAATGGGTGAGTTAGTGAAGAAATGGATGAGTGAGTGAAGAAATGGATGAGTGAGTGAGTGAGTCAGTGAAGGAGAATGGCCCAAATGAGGCTATAAGTCCAATAAGCTAAACCAAGGCCAAAGACCTAATTGAGTTGAAACATTTGCCTGCCTGACATCAGACACTTGTTATGCCCGATTAAATACCAGGATTACAGAGAACAACAATAGCGATGATCTTATATCTCGTGCAAGACAAAGTACGGATGAGATAAAAGCGTTTGGTAGAACAACGTAAATTTTAATGTTATCAATTGGTACCTGGCGAAGTCGGAAACATTTCGGACTCGTTGTGGAGGCTATAGAGTTTGTGCTCTGTTATCGGAACTTTCAGCAATGAATGGGGGCGCCCTGGTGGAATGAAACCGGTTGTATGAACTTTATATTTTCAGTTTTTCATATAAAAAAAACGAGAAAACATGTAAAGGATAAAGAAATAGTTGCACATATTTTATTTCACATCGTCCAAGTAGCAGTGATTCTCGAATGGGGAAGAAAGAAAAAGGCTACTGTACCTCCATGTATGTTATAAAAGGTGACTAAAGAATGATGTTTATGGGATTAGCAATCGTTTCTATGGTACAGGAGACTGAAAAAATTAGGTCTGAAATAAAATGTCAATCGCAAGTCGTAAATATAATTAGGAGAGTACGATGAGAAATAATGTCAGCTATAGGAGGATAATTACATCCTGTGCTTAATGAATGTCACAGCAGAAAATACGATGTTACGATCATCTCATGAGAATGTAGCCTCATTAACTGTCACTGCACACTTACGATACAAGAAGGTCTGACTACAAGGCACGACGAAAAACAACATGTCATATGGATAGATAGCATAACAAAAATCATACAACACGGGCCTACGACAAATAAAGCAAACACTTGCCCCAAGAACGGCAACTAAAGCTCGCCACGCCGCTTAATGATACAGGGAGACGAGCAAATAAGTATCTTATATTGGAAATTGCTACTAGAATTTTCTTCAGTATCGAGAAGACACCCAGAGAACTATCGACGTGTGAATGGCAGGGTGTGTGAATTCATGAGATAGAGAGACTTCTCCACCCTAGAGGGTTTATCCCCATCCAGGAATGTGGGGTATCTTTACACATAATATTCTCGTACTAAATCTGTAATCGTAGGTGGAAAAAAAGGTTTGTGACGTCGTGCACGCTAATAATAGCCGTAAGGCATAGTAAATGTCGACCCATCACGCTTGGCAATGTCTGTCCCTTAAGGGTGTTACTAAGGAGGTCAATCTTCAAGCTTAAAATAGTGGTGGTGTGTATGTGCCGTACACTGAGCGCATGTTGTTAGTCGCGACTGACAGCACAAGGGTTGAAGTGGAGGGCTCTGTTGGCGCGCGTGTGCGTGTGTGTGTATGATAGAGACGAGATGAGGCCTGCTGCCACACTGAACGCATATCCTTAGTCGTTAATGACAGGTCTAACATCAGAAGGGTTGTAGTGGAGGGCTCTGTGTTTGTGACCTACTGCCATATGAACATGACCGGTGCTACCGCTAGGACAAGCAAACATCCGCCAAAGGCAGTCTGCGCAGGAGCGTTATCTGAGCGGAGTTTTATGAAGAATGATCTTTTTCAATCGATTGTAAATAATTGCAACACAATTTAATTATTATAAAAAATAAACGCGTACCATTTACACAACTATGTAATATAATTAATTATATTTATACATTCTGTTGGGCGCGAAGAGTAATCAGGGTCATGTGAAACATACTGCGATAATCAAGTGCCCACCTCATGCCCTGGTTCCTGCTCCTGGAAACATGCTGTGTCACAGCAGTCTGGCCAACGAGCTGAGAGTCGACACTGTAATTTCAATTGGGGTAAGCTTACTGAAGAGTCTCGCATTGCACTACAGCCAGGAGGACTTAAGTAATCATCGGGATGAAAGAAGAGCCACTGTAACATGCTACAAAAGAAATGATACCGTATGAGTAAAGCCAGAACGAGTAGTTTCGAACAACAATAGTAGAACTGCAGAATAACAACATCAGCAGCAACAACAACAACAAAAGCAGCAGGAGCAACAACAACAAACAACATGTTATAGATCACCTAGTCGCTCCTCTTCTACCCTTGATGATGTAGACGTAATTTATTTTAATGAGAGCAAGTCACACATTGAAATAGGATAGCTGCAAATTATCATTGGTGGCTTCTAAAGGTGCCATTAGGTGACAGCAATACCCAGCTTTGTAATTACTTGAAGTATTAGACACTAGGTGTCGCGTGAACGTCCCCAGCTCAGATGGTGAGCGTGCTCTTGGAATGTCCGACCGAAACACAGCGTCCTATTATTCATTTTGGTGAAATAAAAAGAAAAGGAGGAGAGGGGGGGGGGGGGGGGACGGACGTGCAAATGATGCCAAGATAGGAAACAAACTACCTTTTTGTATGTATTTTCATTGGTGGAATATAGTCTTACTTTTGTGTAAGAAAAATATCGCACGTTCTTCTAAGTTGTCTACATATGTTGTGGACAGCTGGGTACCTTACGTCATATGGCGTTAATCGTTTTTGACGGGAGGGTTGGGGAGGAGGAGTTATGTGAAATATGTAAGACGTTAGCTTTCCTTATGGTGCACAGTAGGTTCAACATTTCTAGTATAGAAATTCCAAAAGAGCTCTCTTCCCCCCTCTTAATGTGTGTGTGTGTATGTGTGTGTGTGTGTATGTGTGTGTGTGTGTGTGTGTGTGTGTGTGTGACAGAGACGATATTAGGTCTGCTGCCACACAGAGAACATGTCGTAAAAGGTGGCTGATGTCACAAGAGGCGACTAGCAGTCCTAAGACGTGGTTCCAAAGAGGGAACAGAGTGTAACTCTGTATGTAACAGAGACGAGAATAGGTGTACTGCCACACTGAAATCACTTTGAAATAGGGAACAGCCAGGCTTAATCCCTGTACAGTAGAAGTAATTTCTAATAGAACTCTGTGTGTGTACCATAGATGAGATTAGACCTGCTACCACACTAAGAATATATCGTAGGAGGTTACTGACGCGTCCAACGCCTCAATGATAGAAATGGTTTCCAGGAAGTCTATGTGCGTGTGTGGCACATAAGAGATTAATGAAACAAGAGTACCAGATGATTGACAAGAAGCTGCAATAATTCAATTCCGAAAGAAAATCAGTGAAGATAGCTGTGATATACACTGAGGCACTTCGCAACTACGTCATGCAGGACAAATGTATACGAAAATACTTGAACAAGACATAAGACCAACTGCTGAACCTTAGCTGAGAAACAAATCAACTTGGATTCCGTAAGGGAACCAGATGCCATATTCATGATTGAAGTACGAATAGCTTAGATAACATGCATTGCGTGCTTGCGGTATAGATACTGCCTCTGTTCAGATAAGTACCTGATCACAACTGGGACTACTGTTGTGCATCGTATTAGCAGTTTTTTCTAGAGCACGAACTTTAGTTGTATGTTTAGAACATAAATTACTAATGTTCTGGCTGTAGTGCAATTAAAAGCTCCCTAGTAAGCTCACCACCATGAAAATGACAGTGTCAATCCTTACCTAATTGACTAGACTACTGTGATATAGCCTGTTCCCAGGAGCGCGACGACGACGAGAAGCAGGGTCTTTATCAGAATGTGTCACCTGACTCTGATGTTACTGTTTGTCTCTCCCACCTTTATCAGTATGTGTCACCTGACTCTGATGTTACTGTTCGTCTCTCCCACCTTTATCAATATGTGTCACCTGACTCTGATGTTACTGTTCGTCTCTCCCACCTTGATCAGTATGTGTCACCTGACTCTGATGTTAATGTTCGTCTCTTCCACCGTGATCAGTATTTGTCACCCGATTCTGATGTTACTGTTCGTCTATTCCACCATGATTTGATGTTACTCTTCGCTCCCACCTTGATCAGTATGTGTCATTTGATCCTGATGTTACTCTTCGCTCCCACTTTGATCAGCATGTGTCACCTGGCCCTGATGTTACTCTTCACTCCCACCTTGATCAGTATGTGTCATCTGACCCTGATGTTAATTTTCACTCACACCTTGATCAGACGTATTTTGACAGCGGGGAAGAGAGCCGGCCACCCCACCACATAAATAAACCGTGGCCTCGTACAAAGAAATATCTAACTCATCATCCCCGGCAGCAATGTCTGCTGTGGGACTGACTAACTCGACCTTTACGTACGCTTACAAATTTAGTTTAGCTTTATACAACACACCATTTAAATACAGAAAGTAAGTAGCATGTCTTTTGAATAACTTCGCTTCTCACAACCGCCATCCTATTTGGCTGTTATAAGTTTCTTGGCTGGTGTGCAGTACGTTATGTTGCTATTACTTTCCTTTCGTTGAAGACCGATCGAACCGAGAAAAATAACCCGTATCTGCCAAACTGGACACGGAAGTGATTAGAACCGCGTACGTTGTGATTGTGCTACGGACGCAGCCTCCCTTTACTACAGATACCTGAATTGAATTATGTGAAACACCAGTTAATAAATATGCTCTTCGTGTTAAATGTTTAGAGTCTAGAAAGATTGGGTGACTTATCGAGATGGATACATTCGGATGAGCTTTTACTTGAGTTTAGCTGGACAGTAAGAAGCTTTGAAAGATAAGAGAGTTTGTTACACTTTATATATATGTATGTGAGTGAGAGTTGCATGAATTGGGCGTCCACTTTCTTGTTTTCTCCTGGTTAATCAGCTTCCATGAGCGATTAGCTCTTGAGATTCTAGATTAATATAGCCGGGAGACCTGTAGCTTTCCGCCCCATCCCGGTCAGAAACCAGAAATGTATCTGGCTTCTTCCTGGCCACAGAGTGGGAGCTGGAGTACACTTTCGACGTAAATCTCCCTTCCCAGATGTCAGCTTTTGGCAAACCCTGTCTCCTTCTATTTCCATTCTTTCTTTTGGACGTCTTTTATGGATAGCTGCAAGGTATGAACAACACGTATCCCATGACAAAGTAAGCCCATCGCTTAGCCTTCTAAGGTGAAAGTTCCTACTAACAGGAGAATGGACGAGTACGAGTATCTAAAGCCGTTGAACCAGAATGCTTTGTGTAGATGAAGTCATTTACACTTTAACCATACTTTATTTGCTTACTTAGTCGCATACCTTTTACCTGGCGTGTAGAGTCTTCTACTTTACTTAATCGCTCCTCTTCAACACAGGGGTGTAAAGTATTCGATGTTACTCACTTAATCGCTCTTCTACTACTAAGGGTATAGCAGTTTGCCAGAAAGAGCATCAGACTATTCTATACCCGGTCATTTTCATTGTATCGGCTCTTATGTTATCATTCCAGCATACAGTGTTGTCCTGGGGAGCTTGATCCTTGGCCCTCTGCTTCCAATGACTGCCATGATATCTGATCTTTTGTCATTCTGCAAACATGGCCAAACCGTCGGGGTTGAGATTGTTCCACTCGAGTCTGCAAGGGCTGGTTTCGAGATCATGTCGTATTATCTGATTTAGATATCTGGTTTCAGAGGCTTGAGCGGATTTTGCTGGGTTGTAGTCATTGTCCATGACGTAAACCATACCATATACGGAAATTCATACAGGAGAAGGAAAACTCTGATTTCAAATTACCTTCTGCTTTTCATGTAATCTCATTCCAGCCGTATGGTAGGTTTAGTTAATTCGGATTTAATAAAAAGACTTGGTGAAAGCGGAAGTGCCAAGCTGAAAGCAGCATATATAGAAGTGCAGCTGGAAAATGATTCTACTTTTTTACCAAAGGACTCTAAATGTGGTGTTAAGCATGGACCTTCTGCATGTTGTAAAAGGTGACTACAGCGGGTTGTGCGTATGACTAGCAACCCCATCATGTATACAAATTTGCTGCCGAACCACCACTACAGGAGGGGCATACAATGCATAGACACATACTTCCTATAAGGAGCCATCTATTATGTTTGTTCTATGCTTCCTAATGAACAAAATGAAGGAACGAATATATATATATATATATATATATATATATATATATATATATATATATATATATATATATATATAGGGAGAGAGAGATAGAGAGAGACAGATAGAGAGAGAGAGAGAGAGAGCGAGCACCTCAGTTCACGTGTCATCTCCGCAGTAGAGGTAAGCTGCATGTATTTCCAAAATCCTCATATCTTGATGGTACAATCTATCAGACTTCCCCCTGTCCACCTGTTGATGTTATCTGCCTACTTATAGTGGTGTTTACCTCCGGCACTTTTGCCCTTCACCTATTCTTCTATAGTGCGTTCATAAATACGAGCTGTTGTCTAAAATAATGTACCTCAGCAACTATGAGATAGAAATTGATGAACATTTTAGTAAATTAGTTTTTTGTAAAATCGACGTTATGTCATTTTTTTCGGTCATGTAACATAATAAGAACGTATTTTAGCTTATTTAGGGCACATGAAGAAAATGTACGTCCTCTCTGGATAGAATTTTAAGAGTTCTACAGTAACACATAGTACCGAAGCCACATTTTGCACATGTTTTGTAAAACGAAAATAGTAAACGCTGACTACTTTCTTTATGGTCTCTTAGCACAAAGACAGTACGTAAGGCATAACTCAACATTCTCCAGTTCGATCGGTCCGTCGCCACTCTCTGTCACTCTTGCATGTTTCTTAGTACCGTGGTTGCACTGTAACAGCCGGAGCATGGGCGTTAAGGGCAGGGGTGATGTGGGCGGCGACTTTGAAAACAAAGGCACCTGAATGCGTGCCAAGGTCACTCACTGTCTCGACACCATGCCAAGGGTACTCACCGTCTCGACACTAAGTCGACAAAGGAAAACGGGGGCGGGGTTGAGGGGAAGAATGTGTCAAGTGCAGGTAGGGGTTAAGAGCTGACCACTTTGGGGTTCCGCTTTGGGTAGTGGGGGGTTAGGGACAGACAGAGGCTGACAGGGCTTGCTGCGACATTTTAGAGTGAATGGAATTCAGTGTCATTCGTTTCAATAACAACTAAGTGGAGGTAGATCAAAACTAGAGTGATGGCCCACAGAGGTCCATTGTACAGCACTGATACTGCTTGAGACTATATAATACTAGGCAACGTTTAACTCAGGCACGCTGGCCATGGAGAGAGAGACTGAGAATTTAGCTAGAGGTATGTTTAGCCCGCCGACTTTATAGAGGAGCGATTGATAGGCTGTTTTACGAATATTAGAGAGATGGAATAAATTGCAGAGGGACTGAACCAGCATACGCCTTTGAGTCGCTCTATAAGGTGTGTGTTGGGCACCCTGGGACTAGAAGAGATCTGGGTGGGTGGGTGTGTGTGTGGGTGTGTGTGTGTGGCGTGCGTGCGTGCGTGCGTGCGTGCGGGGGTGGGCAATGGGTGGGTGGGTGCGTGCGTGCGTGCGTGCGTGACACCGAGGGAACGATATATGTTCCGGAGTGTGTGTATACTCAGATCGATTGAGTGTGTGATCACATGTGAGTATACGTTGAACAGATTGAATGTGAAATGTCAAGATCACCTGTCTGAAGGTATTTGAATGTATAATGTAAAGATCACATGCCCGAGGGGATATGAGTGTGACTGAATGTACAGAATACGATAGTGAAGACGAGTTTGTGAGAGTGTGTTGAGGGTGCAGATAAAGGAAAGAGAGTGTAGCACCAAGAACTGGGTTGGATTTAGTTGGTGGCAATATTCAAATGCTTATACTTACAACCTCCGCAATTAGTAATAATAATAATATATATACTATATGATTACATAGTTAAGATGTATTTCTTGTGTTGTTTTCATCTCATTGTACTCACCTCAACAATTTTGCTTGAATGAGATATAAATAAACATGCCACCTGCTGTTTGATATGTTTTTTGCTGAGTGTGGTCGTGAATGATGTGGGTGCATGTGGTAACATTCAAGATGGAAAAACCCCAGTAAAAACCTAGACTCTACCACATCACCCTCTCTGGTAATTGTTCTGCATAGAGTCTCTCTGGGTCTACCCCGCTTTCTTTTGTATCAAGGTTCCCATATTGACGCGTGTAACTTCAGTCTAGTATTGTTCATTCGCAGCACGTGCGTGGTGTAAGTCCAACATTTCTTCCCGACGACATTAGAAACATAATTGTGGTTGGACTCTAGTCGTACTTGGTCATTAGTCATACATTCTTTTAAGTCAATGTCCAATAGACGTCTAAGGCATTTATTGTCAAATACATTCAACCTATTTTCAAGCGTCTTTGTCATTTTCCAGCTTTCACAATCATATGTGAGAATTGAGATCCCGTTGAAGTTAAGTAACCTGAGTTTGATACTTTTGCTCAGAAATTTACATTTCCAAATATTCATTAATTGGTTGAAGGCCAATGTGTTTCGGCTGAAAAATTGTGTTGTTGTGTTCCCATTTTGCGTCATTTTACTGGCGAAATAGATGAGATTATCAACTTTCTATTTCACTGACCGTTGAGTTGCACAGCGGTCCCTGTATGAGAGATCCATGCTTTTGGTTTTGGAGGCATTTATCCCAAGTCTTATATGTTTGGCTATGGGGCAAAGTTGGACTATCTTTTCCTGTGCTTCTCCTACATTATAATTCAGGAGTGCAAGGTCATCTGCGAAATCCAAACCCTCTAGTGGTTTGTAATCTGCCCATCTAAAGCCGTACTCTGCTGTGGGTGGAATTTCACATAACCAAGTCTATCACCGCTCTCAATAACAGAGGGGACATGACGCAGCCTTGTTTTACTCCTGTTTTAGTACCAAACCATTCAGCCTTCTCGACAGTGGGCCACACACAGAACTGTGACTTAGTCAGAAGTGCTTTTATGACCCCTTCAAACTATTATACTGGAAAGCATCGGCATTTGTCACACATTCTGCGTACTACGTTAATTCTTTTCAATTGGCAAACGTGTAACAGAGATGTATATAACCTTTATTATTAGAAGGACTTTGAAAGTTAAATTTGTTACACTAAAACGACAATACAATTGTATAAATACTTCTCGTGTTATGCTGAAAGTCGTAGGATGTTTCATCAAAGAAGAGAACAATGGATGTCCTGCGTTTTAGCGCATGCCGTTCTCATTTTGGATACTAGAACTTGAGTCATTCTCTCATTGCCACCATAGAAGAACAAAGAAAAAGGCAGTTGATAGCTTTGACAAAGAATTTATTAAAAGAGAATTATAGAATGCTGGAAGTTCAATTCTAAAATAGCATTGACCCTAAGGAAATTGACAATTTCATTGAGAAAGAACGACATTAAATCTCTAAAACATAATGAAAAATTATAAGAGATGCTGGCTCCACATTCCACAAGATTACAGGCGGTAGAAATATCATTTGGAAGAAGCCTCATTTAGTAGCTTTTAAATGTAGACGTAAATATTTGCGAGAAATTAGAAAAATACGTAAAGAAAATTACGATATTGTGTATAGAGATGAAACATCGATGAAAGCACACCATGCTATAGAAATGGAATGGCAATCTGTAGTTTGAACACAGCAAATTGTAACAAGAAGTTACAGACAATGACCGGGCCCTTGTAGATGGCAGACATAATATAGATTGTACAAGAATGGTGAACTCGTGGTTTTTTTGATAATCTGCCGAAATGCATCACATTTAGAGAGCGGATTGAGAAACATCTACTTCCATCATTAGAGAGACCCTCTTGTCTGGTAAGTGACAATGCACCCCACCATAATGCAGTGGCACTGAAAGACGAGGTCACATCATAAGCAAGAACTAAGATCTAGATAAAACCTTGACTAGCATAGACACCTATTCATGTTTCGCAAATGTACATCAAACCCTAACTATTGTCCTTTGTAAAGAAAAGAGACAAGACAAAGAGGTTTCACATTGACAAAGTATTCCTGGAGCATAGTCGCAGGTATTTAAACCATTCGTACTTAAATCCTATAGAGTTAGTTCGGGCAACAGTGAAAAGACAGGTAACAAGTGCCAACAAAACCTTCAAACTATGAGATGTCAAGAAAATTGCGTATGTTGCCCTATCAGACATTGACAATCAACTCTGGATTAGATGTAAGCACCAATTAATGAAAGAGGAAAATGGTTATTGGCAGAAAGATGGATTATGATTTATTCAGCAAACAATAATAATCAATCTCTTTGAATCATCCGATTCTGAATAGGCCGAGTACATTCTATGTATATGCATATTTAAAGCACATTAACAAATAATTGCTGTTTGCTTAAATGTATAGGGATGTTTGAAACATACCATTTAATTAAAAAGAAACGCTGACATATATATATTTATATATATATATATATATATATATATATATATATATATATATATATATATATATATATATATATATATATATATATATATATATATATATATATATTAGTCAAATAATTTTCTTTCTTCTTCTTCTTCGTACGCAGTCAGACAGTAACCATTATTTTTTTCGAAAAAAGCGGCGGCCATCCTGAGGCTGTCGCCACTGCCATAGAGCTTGTCTTGCAGTTCCACTGGTGATGGCCACATCTGCTCTCTCTGGTCCTCGTATGTCGGGCAGTTCTGCAGCAGATGTTCAGCGGTCATTTTACCAGTACCGCACGGGCATTCGTCGGTACCACCTATCTTCAATTTGTTGAATAGGTGGTACCTCAGTTTATTGTGGCCAGGCGCATCGTTTTTGGTGTAACCAGTATGTTCGGTTTCCCCAATTGGTCATGTATCTGGCTTTGATAAGCCGTTTTGACTCTTCGTACGTCATATTAGTATCTGTTTGTGGTAGTCTTGCACCTTCTTTTGCCAGTCTGTCTGCCTCCTCGTTGCCTTGGATGTTGCAGTGTGATGGGACCCACTGTACCACTACCCTTTTTGGTGCGGACTGCTGGCATAGTTCACAGAGTACTGCTCTTAAGTCATTAAGCTCAGTTTTTTTTGTGGCTTTTTAGCGCTGTGACTACGGCCAGAGCATCTGTAAGCAGGACTATATGGCTTTCATTTTCTTTATGTGTCACCATTTCTTCCGTTGCCGCACTCAGTGCCTCTGCCTCCACTCGGAAATTGCTTGTGTACTTACCAGTAGCGAATGACAGTGTTATTTTTCTGCCATTTGGTAGGTTCAGGAATGCTCCTGCCCCTCCGTTCTGTGTATTGTTTGTTACAGAACCGTCGGTGTATGCATGGGTCCAGTCCATGCTTGGGTAGCTTTTCGATATGAAGCTTAGGGTAGTATCTCTCCTTTCTTTTTCAGTCTGGCAGTTTTTGTTTCCAATACCTGGTATATTTTCTACCACCTCTGGAAATATATTCTGCCCCCAGGTAGGTTTTCGTACAGTAGTGATGGGTTTTGGTTTTGTTAGTGCGTTTATGGGATCTTCGTGCATCTTTGCTTTGGCTATTTCTGCAAAGTTTCTCCGCTTTAGTTTCCCATTTCCCAAATTGTTTAGTCTCTGGTGCATTGGATGGTCAGTCAGTCTTCAGAGTTTCTCTGACTGCAGCTGGGCTCTGCAGTCTCTTCTATCGGTCATGGATTGCAGTTTTGTAATCTTTTCAAGTTCTACAATTGGCGTTGACTTAATGCCTCCTGTTATAACTCTCATGGCTTGGTTTTGAAGTTTGCTAACTTTATCGAAGTTTGCCTTTGCTGCTGTTGTCCATGCCGCAATGCCATACTCGAGAACTGGTCTCACTCTTCAAGTGTACAGTTTCTTTAGTATGCCTTCGTCTGCTCCCCAGCTTGTGCCAGCAAGTTTCCTCATGATTGCCATTCTTTCTCTGGCTCTCATTCGGTTTCTCTCGATCTGACTTTTCCATGTAATGCGCCAATCAAATGTGACTCCCAGATAGGTTGGGTTGTCGTTTGGCCGCAGGAATTTGCCATTTAGACTTAATTTGGTATTTTGGGGTTTTAATGAAAGCGAGAATATTGTGCATGTGGTTTTCTCCTCGTTTATTTTGACCAGCCATGAGTTCGCCCACTCTTCCAGCGATGTTAGAGCTTGCTGCATCCGATTTCTTGCTATGTAATTTTCTTTCAAAACACAGCTTTTGCTGGAAATCCATATATTGTAAATATTAATGCACAGTTATAAAGACAATTAATTTACTCACACCCCAATGATAAATGAAGATACGCCTGCCCCTATTAATATACTGTCAATTAACGAAAGTACTGTAACATGTGATGTGTGAATAAAAGATAACGGTGGACCTCATGAAAATAATATCGAAAACGTGTGTTTTTATAAATCTTTGCAGCCAACATATTTTGAATTTTGCATATTACATTAACTTGGAAATGAAAATCGGGACACATGTAAATATTGAAGTTCATAGATTCATGAATGAATAAGATAATGTACAACGACACTCTTTTCTGAGCTCACTAAAGGTTTGTTTTCAATTAGGTATTATGTCTTTTTTTATGTGACCGAAATATCTTAGCTGTTGGACTGATTTCCTTATTACATTCTCTTTGCACCACTAATTTCTCCAAGATTTCTTTTTTGTTCTGTTTTCTTTCCAAGAGATGCGCCCAATTCGTCCATATATACCCATTTCAAAGGTATCAATTCACTTATCCAAGTTTTTGTTCATTTCTCAAAAAACAAATAAAAATAAAAATAAAAATAATATACTCGTACATAACACATGGTCATTCTCATTTGTAATTTGTGACTGACTTATTTAAATGTCAACTATGACTCATATTGGTGAAAACAGATTTAGATATTCCTAATCACTTCTTAATTTCCATTTCGCAAAAGTTGAAAGAGAGATATATAGAGAGAGATATAAAGAGAGAGAGAGAGAGAGAGAGAGAGAGAGAGCAGTAACATGCAGCGGAATAACGTATGCGCTCAATAAGATTTTTCAATCGTACTAAGAAGAAGGACAATGAAGATGGTAAGAAGGAGGAATAACTAAGAGCCACACAAGTGTCTCGTCAAATCGATCGAAAACGGAACACAGACACTGTAATCACTAACGGCTTCCACATTCTATCAACCGGTAACGTCAAGTTACAGATTGTCCAGTGGTTTAGCTGACTGATAGGATAATTGTCAGCGCAATCTGGACAAAGGTTATTGGTAAACTCGTCGATAGCTCACATTCTTTGCTTTTTCATTCCCGTATTGCAAGGCTTTCCCACGAGCCCGTCAGTGTTACAAAACAAGACATCGCTGCTAAAAGTGTTGTTGTTGTTCGAAGTTACTCGTTCATGACAATGTTTCTTTGGTGCGGGTTACAGTGGCTCTTCCCACATCGCTAGTTAGAGCACAGCGTGGGCTAGTGGTTAAGTGACACAGCTCACAACTCGAAGGTGCTGTGTTCGCTTCCCAATCACAGCACCGGTCGTTATCCTGGGGAAGCAAGACCTTAAAAAATGCAGAGGAAGCAGACACTTACATTAAACGCATGCCGAAGTAGGATGCATTGGTCCGACAGGCGCAAAATAAAAACATAGTGTAACGCAAACCGCCCTGGTGAATAGAGATATAAGGCAAACCCAAACCCCTATCCCCCACCTCCCAAAAAACAAAACAAAACAACAACCAAAAAACAACTACATACAGGAGTCGCACCTGGACAGGTGAACCGGGGTCCTGGCTGTAGTGCAATGTGAGGTTCCTCAGTAAACTTACACTATGGAGATTGCACTGTCGATCCCCATCTCATTGACCAGACTGGTCACATCCTGTTTCTAGGGAGGCATGCTGGGGCTTGAGTTGGTGGTCTTGATCAGCATATTTCACCTGGCCTTGACATTAGTCTTTTCTTCCCTTCAATTTATTTGATCAGCTCTAATTTAACATTGGAATAAGATAGAATAAACCAAGTAATGCATGGAGAACAACAAATAGTTTATATTTCTATTCGCGAAAAAGACTGTCAACGCAAGCAGTCAAACACTCTGACTCGTGTCTCATCTTCCCGTCTTTAGGCGTACACACAGTAAAGTCAGCGGGATATCGACGTATCGATCTCCCTTACGTGAAGCTAATGAAAAATGGATGGAACGATTGATTAGGTCAGAAAGAATTGGGTAAATTAAAGTGCTTCCAATTTGTATCTTTAATGAAATGTAATGGTGCGTTTACTCTTCAATTGCTTCAACTTTTTCATTCCGATACACGGGTTCATGATGTACTTCTTCAGATATTCTCTGTATTATGATGGTGTTGTACTAGCACATTTAGTTAAAACATAGATGATTATTCCACACTTGGCATGTATTTGTCTTGTTAAATGTAACGTGAACACAACGAAGAGTTTGAGAGTCTTCTACCATATAAGATTTAACAACACTTTTGTGTTCCAAATCTTTGGATCATTTTTTTGCACATAACTGTCTCTCCCACCATGATGGTATGATTTTTACTTGTGTAAATGATGAATTGAATTGAGTAGTCGATAAAGGTAAGGAGCGAAGGCGCTTGTCTCTCAAGAAAAGAACCAGCGAAAACTGAGTGATTCACATGTCTAAGGTATTAAGAGTCCCATGGTCTCAAGGAAGGTAAGACCAGCTTCTAATCCTATCTGAGACAAACGACACATTCGGTAGTCCTTATGTACATGATGGGAACATGATGATGTTCGTCCATGACATGTAGACCATTCTCTTTGTTCAGTCGTGTGGACATTCTTTTCTCTTGCTGTGTCCGCTGAAATGGGTGACTTGCGTGACGATTTCGCTTAAAGTGAGGAAGTAACTGCGCCTTTTGTCAACCTCACTCTCTGGTCCTGAGCTACCTTTGGCCAGTGGCAAGATTTTACCGAGACGACTGGAGATAGCACATGATGCAGGTTTTTTTCTTAGGGTTTACTTCCGAAGCCGTATTCGGTAAGGCAGCGGAGGGGGGTGACGTCTATCGTTGTTTGTCGGGCCTTTCCCATAACCGCAAGATGTCGCAGGGACATCATTAAGCGTGTGAGTGATGTGTTGGGCATCTCTCCCGGGCCGTGTTATAGTCCATTATAGTCATGTCCAAATTTCACAGTCACACCAAAACCGACACTGTCTGCAAGTTCAGCTGTGTGCATGAGACTGTGAAAATACGACACTGGTTTAAGCGTAGTGCTAATTCATATAGCCGATGTCCAGGCCAGGATAATCGAAGGGAAGAAAACACAAAAAACGAACGAATTAACCAGTCTAAATAGAAAACAGCGACACGTTTTCGTGAAGACAAGTGTAAGTCGTCGACTAGTGTGAGTTTCAGGCAAGTCCGTGGCCTGACGGCATCCATAATAAACTAAAACATCAGAGTAATGTAAACCCGAAGCCAGTACGACGCCATTGTTGCTGCTCTCTCCATTTGGACGTAAAATAACAGTCGCGACAGTTGAACATCGAAAAGAGCAGGCTTAGCGACAATACTGGGAAAAATATAACGAAATTCCTACCGAGTAATGTTCTGCATGAAGGTCAAAAGGAAGCGACTCCTCCATCATGCAAAAAACACAACATGCAAATCACCTGTTTGTGTGCACACTCGAATACAAGTAAATACGACAAATCACCTTTATACCCCTAGTTATAGAAGAGGGACGACAAAGACGGAGAATGACGAGTTTTGAAAATCCGTGAGGTTGGGCCTTCTGCCCGATAGGGGTTTAGTATGACTAATGTTTTTCTCATATTTGTGTTGTTCTTAAGCAGGGTAAGGTAAAATAGTCCCATAGCGTCACGTGGAGTTTTGGTGAGAATATTTTCACGCGAGATTGCCTTTAAGTCTTGACTCCCAAGTATGGATTTAACTGTGGGCGTCTAATAGATATTTTACCTGAACTTAACGTAAGTTTTTACTGTCAGTATGTGGTTAAAGGTGGGGGCCTTGTTGGGAATGTTTCACCTCAGATTGACGAGTGGGATCAAGATGCTGAGCAGCGCATGAGCTGCAGTGGTCAGCGACACATAGCTGACTGTTACGGCCAGGGCCAGCGAAACAGAGATGCCAAGACCCTTCTACACCTCCACGCGGTGATCCTGGATAACAGGCTGCAGCATGGCAGACTGGCTAGGGAAAAGGGATCGAAGAGGGAATGCTAACCCGGTACTCAAAACATGCTTGTTGAAATCGGATGTGTTGGACCGAAAGGTGCAAATATCGCAGTCAAGCTGTAAACTACGACACAACGCATTCTGTTCTCTGGACTAAATTCTGCTACTTAAGCCCATTTAGGGTTTGGTAGCGGGAGATTGAGAACGAACGAAGCCAAGCCAAGATTGACGAGTTTTCACTGTCAGTATGTGGTTAAAGGTGTGGTCTTGTTTGGAATGTTTCACCTTAGATTGACGTAGGTGATTGAAAGCGACTAAATAAGGTGGTGCTTGAAGCTGTTTACCTATGGTCACTGGTTTTACACACTCCTTCTCCATCCTAACTGGTGCTCCTCTCTGCTGGGTCTGCATATCGAGTCACCGGTTCATCGATTGCAGTGTCTTCATCCAAGAGACAGTCGTTGACCAACTTCAAAATTTCAGCTCTATCCATTGCCAACACTACGGACGGGTGGCCGCTGAAACCATAATCTCAGCTCTTTCATTCCTGCAAACCACACCATGCCCAGGACAGTAGATCCACACACTAACCAAAAGACACGAGGCGTTTATGTCGACCATAGCAAAGACTAGCATATTACAAACACCAGGGAAGCAGACATACCGGACAACAGGTCACATACACACACCAGACAACGAGAAACAGATACACTAAACTACAGAAAACAGATACACACAACAACAGGAAACATATATACTAGACATCAGGAAACAGATACACCAGACATCAGGAAACAGATACACCAGACATCAGGAAACAGATACACCAGACTACAGGAAACAGATACACCCAACAACAGGAAACAGATATACCAGACATCAGGAAACAGATACACTAGACTACAGGAAACAGATACACCAGACATCAGGAAACAGATACACCAGACTACAGGAAACAGATACACCAGACTTCAGGAAACAGATACACCAGACTTCAGGAAACAGATACACCAGACATCAGGAAACAGATGCACCAGACTACAGGAAACAGATACACCAGACTACAGGAAACATATGCACCAGACATCAGGAAACATATACACCAGACATCAGGAAACAGATACACCAGACTGCAGGAAACAGATACACCAGACTACAGGAAACAGATACACCAGACTTCAGGAAACACACCTTCTTCTTCTTGTTCTTCTAGTTCTTTTCTTCTTCTTTTTCTTCTTCTTTTTCCTCTTCTTTTTTGGCGTTCGTCCTGAAAAGGACGTTGTGAGATTGTGTCCATCGAGGCAGCGATATCTGCTCCTTTCGATGTTGCACATCCGATTACAGTTGGCTTATTTTAAGTACCCGGTTTGCCTTCCTACTGTGATTCCAATCACTTAGCCAGACTACAAGTGACTAGTGCAACCTGTTTCCTAGTTGCAACCTAGCTTTGGTTCATTGACCATGACTCATGCGGTCAGCTATGAGTCGATGACTGCTGTCAGATCATGCACTGTTGTATTTGGGTTCCACAGATACACCAGACAATAGGAAATAAAAAGTAGAATAATAAATAAACCGGATTCAAACGAAAAGTGACGAATGCTCCTTTCATAATTTGAAACAACCACTGTGTATTTTGGTACACGGTATAAACAGAATAGACCAACTGCCACATCTCAAGCATGTTGTAAGAAACTGCCAAAGAAGGATTTCCTTGGGGCTGGCAACCTCATCATGTAAAGACCATTGCAACTATGAGTCACTGCGAAAGTTTTGATATATATGCTTCCGGTAAAAGTGTAAACGGACCAGCTGCAGTTAAAACCCATGCTTCACATTGGGACGAAAAGGGGAATGATGAATCGTCAACACATATCACGGACTGTTTATATATATATATATATATGTGTGTGTGTGTGTGTGTGCGTGTGGGCGCGCGTTTGGTGGTGGTGGGGGGGGGCTGTGGGTTGGGTGTGTGCGTGCGTGTGTATGTAGGTGTGTGTAGGTGTGTGTGTGCGTGCGTGTGTGTGTGTGGGTGCGGGCGGGCGGGTTTACTTGATTAAATTAATGTTAGGAAGTTATAGCTTATATAGATGTGACTGCATCGACTTAGGTCTGTATTCCATAGTTGCAATTGATTAGTTGGAGATCATTATAATAAGCCAATCACCCTAATTGACAAAGCATCGGCGCAAAACTACATTTAGACTGACCTAAACCAGGTTATAGGGAATCCTGACAGTAAATTTTAAAAAGTGCCACCCCCCCCCCCCCCCTTTTCCATTTTCGCTACCACAACCCACCTTGGTGCCACGACAGTCAGTCAGGAAGTAAAACGATAGCAATCCTGTTGAGATATGATTTCAACAATTCGTTTCGGCCATGGTGTGACATTTTAAACTATACTAGACAATCTGCTCCGGATATTGACCCGTCGACACTCAATTTTGCCTGCTCGTGCATCTCTCCTTTGACACCAGACTAGCCCCAGCCAGCCTATGTGAGACAGCTGGCTGACAGATAACGGACTTCAATCGGACATAGGAGATATTGTCCTGTCTGTTGCGCAAACAAATCTCCAGAATTTTCGACCGACACCAAACGGTTTTAGTTCATTCAAGCGGCCATCGCAATATTCCGTTTTAATTAGATAGTGGAATTCCTCTGGTCCGTACTAGTTCTTACTTGCATATTGAATGCCATTTAGGTTGCCAAGTTAACACAATTGTTGCTGTATTAATCAGCCTTCTTGTGCGAATAACTCTTGCGGGGTCTAGATAATACTTTTGAGAAGTACATGACTTTCCTTCCCTCGCCAGGCAAAAAGAAGAAAGTTTCTGGCTCTTTTTCGACCACGCGAGCAGCATATACACTGAATGTCGAGCTACCAAATTCAGACGCGCTGAGGTGGCTTTATCATCTTCAGCCCCAATATACGAGTCCAGGACGCGTCATCTCCTCAGTGTTTCAGCTTAAATTTGGCACTAGCTAGTGCTTTTTGGTGTTGCAGCATTGCTCATCGTCACCTGTAAGTCTATCGTTCGAATCCTGCTTGCCTATTACTTCTCTTTCTTTTTCTGTTGTCTAGTGTATATGTTTTCTTTTGTCCGGTGTATGTTTTCTGTTTATGGTGAGATTGCAATATGTACATTGTTTTGGAACCCAAGGGTTAACAAGAGTAGGGACATACCACAAAAATCTTGGAGAGGACAACTAGAGTAAAGCTAAACATAACGGAAGCAGAACTGTCATGGCCTTCTTTGGTAAAGTTGGCAGGAGATAGACATACTTGGAGGGTGTTGGTTGATGACCTATGCCCCGCAATGAGTCGAAGAGTTTGGATTGATTGATTAATACTCACATTTGATCGGTGCATGATATGAAAAAGTCAGATCGAGAGAAACCGAATGAGAGCCATAGAAAAAATGGCAATCATGAGGAAACTTGCTGGCACAATCTGGGGAGCAAACGAAAGTATACTAAAGAAACTATACACTGGAAGAGTGAGACCAGTTCTCGAGTATGACATTGTGGCATGGACAACAGCAGCAAAGGCGAACTTCGATAAAATTAGCAAACTCCAAAACCAAGCCATGAGAGTTATAACAGGAGGCATGAAGTCAACGCCAATTGTAGAACTTGAAAAGATTACAAAACTGCAATCCATGACCGACAGAAGAAACTGCAGAGCCCAGCAGCAAGCAGAGAAACTAAAGCGGAGAAACTTTGCAGAAATAGCCAAAGCAAAGATGCACGAAGACCCCATGAACGCACTAACAACACCAAATCCCATCCCTACTGTACGAAAACCTACCTGGAGGCAGCATATATCTCCAGAGGTGATAGAAAATATACCAGGTATTGGAAACAAAAACTGCCAGACTGAAAAGGAAAGAAGAGATACTACCCTGAGCTACATAAAGGAAAGCTACCCAAGCATGGACTGGACCCATGTATACACCGACGGTTCTGTAACAAACACAACATATAACGGAGGGGCAGGAGCATTCCTGAACCTACCAAATGGCAGAAAAAGGACACTGTCATTCGCTACTGGAAAATACACAAGCAATTTTAGAGCGGAGGAAGAGGCACTGAGGGTGGCAGTGGAAGAAATGGTGACAGGTAAAAGGAATGAAAGCCATATAGTCCTGCTTACAGATGCTCTGGCCGTAGTCACAGCACTAAAAAGCCAGAAAAATACTGAACTTAATGATTTAAGAGCAGTACTCTGTCAACTATGCCAGCAGTCCGCACCAAAAAGGGTAGTGGTACAGTTTGTTCCATCCCACTGCAACATCCAAGGCAATGAGGAGGCAGACAGACTGGCAAAAGAAGGTGCAAGACTACCACAACCTGATACTAGTATGACATACGAAGAGTCAAAACGGCTTATTAGAGCTAAATACATGACCAAATGGGAAACCGAATATACTGGATACACAAAAAACGATGCCTATTACTAGTTGAACAGAAGAGAGCAGGTTGTGGTCTTCAGACTTCGCACTGGCCACAATAGACTTAGGTACCACCTATTCAACAAATTGAAGATAGGTGGCACTGACGAATGCCCGTGTGGTACCGGGAAAATGACCGCTGAGCATTTGCTGCAAAACTGCCCGACATACGAGGATCAGAGAGAGCAGATGTGGCCATCACCAGTGGCAACACTAGACAAGCTCTATGGCAGTGTTGACAGCCTCAGGATGACCGCTGCTTTTTTCGAAAAAATAAAGGTTGATGTCTGACTGCGTACGAAGAAGAAGAAGAAGATTGATTAATACTGGCCTAGGGGAGTTACTTTTTGTTTCTTTCAAACCACAGCTGTGAATGTTTTATTGGCCTGTCGAAATAGGATATGCAAATTCCATGAGCGGGAGGGTATTATACACATCTAAGATTATTCTTATGTATACCATTCTCAACGCTTTAATAGAAGAGCGATTACAGTACTCGTCTCTCACAGCAAACCGAGCTAGAGTCAGGTGAAATAATCTTATTAAAACCCCACCTCACTTCCTCGTTTGTGCTCCTGGAAGCAGACTGTGTCACAGCTGTCTGGCCAATGAGGTTGGGATCGAGACTGTAATCCGTGTAGTGATGAATTTGCTGAGGAATCGCTCACTACACTACAACTAGGAGAACCCAGGTCGGACTTCTCAAGTCTTTCTTGGGATGTAAGAAGAGCAACTGTAACGCACTACCAAACAAACGTCGTGAAAAGTTAACTCAACTCAGCACGAATAATTTTGAGCAAAAACACTAACAGCAGCAACTCACAGGCCTCAATCGCCACGTAGTCCATGTTAATCATCATCATCATCATCATCATTTACCTTGTACCTCAGATAGTGGAGCATAGGTCCACTTGGTTTATTCTATCCAGCATTCATAGATCAAGCTAGTCCCGACACCGCTGTCAGGCATGAAGTATTAGAAACTTCATTATACGACGCCACAACTCTTTTGTGAGGTTGGATAGCAAGTTCCCTTCCCCGATGCCTTTCGTTCTTAAAGTTAAGCCAGGTATCCATTTCTTCTTCTTTGCGTTCGGTTTCACATCCTCTTTTTATGCCACCAGATGGGCGGCCTCCATGAAGTGACACGTCAGTCGCATGTCCTCAATGGTTCCCCACAGCTTGTCTTGTATGTTTCTTTCCTCGGGCCAGGTCTTCTCGCGGGAACCTTGGTGCAGGGGACATGTTTACAGGATGTGTTCTTGAGTCTGGGGTCCTCTTTGACATGTGCATTGTGCAGTCTGTGCTGCTTTCATTTTATGCATGTGTGCATTTAGTCTGCAATGACCTGTTCTGAGGCGAAAAATTGTGGTATAAGGTACCAATTAAATGATGGGTTGATTGGAGTGTACCGCTAACAGAAGTGTAATCTCTTATATATATATATATATATATATATATATATATATATATATATATATATATATATATATATATATATATATATATATATATATATATATATATATAACAGAAAATACTCTTATCACTGCGCAAATAAATAGCCAGGTGTTGGGGAATTCTAAATCCATCTGTGTGCAGTGCGGTTTGGGTAGCAATGCTTTTTAGTGGTACCATTACTAGCTCCGTGTACAATCTTATCTCGTCCACTATTCATGTTATCTAGCAGCTATACATGAGTGTTAGAGTTACACTTAGTGAAGGTAAGACAAGGTAAAGCGGAACTCATTATACAATTTCATAAAACGCGCAAGCCTCGTGCAATAAAGCCTCCAACACTCCATCCATGACTACCAGCATCTTACAAGAAAGTCTCACAACATTGCATCAACTGAAACATCCTCGTAAATCTTCTTCTTCTTCTCCGATCAACTGATACTATGTTTCTTGCTCGATGAGATTCACAAAGGACACTGCGTTTCGTGTCTTCGTCCGTCCCCCACACAGTTTCGGACATGATCGATACCCTGGGTCAGACTGCCTCTTTGATCTGCTTAAGTAGGGCAGTCCTTCAGGATATGTTCTGGTGTTTCCTTGGGTGCTCCAGAATAGCATGTGGCGGTGTCTCTGAGACCCATTCTGTGGAGGTGGGCCTTGAGTCGTCAATGTCCTGTTCTGAGTCTGAACTTCATACAATGAAGTCTCCAACACTTCATCCATGATATCAGCCCTACACAGCAAAGTATCCAAAACTCCACCCATGACTACAACCTCTCACAATAAAGTCTCCAATACTTCATCAATAACAGCAGTCTTTAACAATAAAGTATCAAACACTACATCCATGACAGCATCCTCTCACAATAAAGTATCAAACACTACATCCATGATTACATAATTTGCAATAACGTCTACAACACTTCATAAATAACAGCATCCTCTGACAATAAAGTATACAACATTCCATCCATGACATTAGCCTCTCACAATAAAGTCTCCAACATTCCATCCATGACATCAGCCTCTCATAATAAAGTCTCCAACATTCCACCCATAACCGCATCCTCTCACAATAAAGTCTCCAACATTCCATCTATGACATCAGCCTCTCACAATAAAGTCTCCAACATTCCATCCATAACATCAGCCTCTCACAATAGAGTCTACAGCACTTCATTAATAACAGAAGCCTCTCACAATAAAGTCTCCAACATTCCATCCATAACATCAGCCTCTCACAATAAAGTCTCCAACATTCCATCCATGACATCAGCCTCTCACAATAAAGTCTACATCACTTCATTAATAATAGCAGCCTCTCGCAATAAAGTCTCCAACATTCCATCCATAACATCAGACTCTCACAATAAAGTCTCCAACATTCCACCCATAACATCAGCCTCTCACAATAAAGTCTACAGCACTTCATTAATAACAGCAGCCTCTCACAATAAAGTCTCCAACATTCCACCCATAACATCAGCCTCTCACAATAAAGTCTACAGCACTTCATTAATAACAACAGCCTCTCACAATAAAGTCTCCAACATTCCATCCATAACATCAGCCTCTCACAATAAAGTCTACAGCACTTCATTAATAACAGAACCCTCTTACAATTAAGTTTCCAACACTCCTTCTCCAATGACATCCCCTGTCCGACTACCTAATCTTTCACCTCACAACGTCTGACATCTTGAACAGTAACAGCGGCAATACAACGTCTCTCAGCCGATGTTCCATCAATGAACAGGATTTAATAATATGAAAGTGTTTTGTTTTTAAATTTAAAAAAAAGCTGAGCTGATAGTTGTTGGCAAAGACCAAGCAGTCATGTATGTCAGTGCGCGATTATTAGACGGCATTTTATAGCTGATAGTTGTTGGCAAAGACCAAGCAGTCATGTATGTCAGTGCGCGGTTATTAGACGGCATTTTATAGCTGATAGTTGTTGGCAACGATCAAGCAGTCATGTATGTCAGTGCGCGGTTATTAGACGGCATTTTATATTCTTACTGTCAGACCTATTATGTTTTGTACCAATAGATTCACCGTTCGACATTATCAACAATTATTTATATTGTATTTACAGTGTGATGAAGCCTAGATATCCATCGTGTTTCAATATTCTAACGTGTAAATTCGCTCGAAAATGGCCAGATTATTCTTAAATGGTGTGACAAGGTTGAGCAAATGTTTACTTAAAGTGTGCCTATTTCAGTCAGTACTCGACACATGCGCCACGCCTATAGCCCTACATTCTTTTTGTGTGCTGGTCTAGCCCATCCTATGCCTTCATAATCTGCTGTCTTGGCTTACCCACGCTGCCAATTTTCTTTCTGTAAACATTCTAATGTGATCTGGCCTCAAATTCGGTTCGATGAACTCAGGTATCTCTTGAGTGAACAGAGCAGCTGTATTTCCTAATACGATAGGCAGGCGCTCTGTCTAGAAAGATGAAGAATTCTGACATTTCTTTCATGTCGGGAAGAAGAGGTGTTGTAGTAATCGCCATATATGTTGATGACAGGTAGGAGGAGAAGGAAGACTAACGTCCGGTCCGGCAAAACATACTGATCAGACATGTTAGTCAGGGTCAGGCAAAATATACTGGCCAAGACCCTCACCTTGGCTTTCCCGAAGCCCCTCCTGGAAACGGGCTGTTTTTATGGCAGCCTGGCTAACAAGGTGAGGGATCGCCGTAGTAGTGAGCGACACGCAGATGAAGCCAAGCATTGCACAACCACCTGTAGGACCCCTGCTCATCGTGCTGGGGAAACAGTATGACAAAGTTGCAGGGGTCCCAAGAGCATGGGAAACGGGTCCCTAAAAATACCGTTCGAGGTATACGCACATAACATTAGAACCCTGCACGTGAGCTACAATTTAATATAATGGTAATTGTTCGGAATCTGCGACAATGACCGTTTTAAGAGTGTACTTAATCAAATATAAAACCTCAGGTTCCCCTGGTCCAAAATGGGCAGATAGATGGGAAGTCCCACGACTTTTAAGGTCACACATAAAGTTCCAGACAAAGTACTCTATTTTTAGCGGCACCGTAGGCCAGAGAAAGTTTGCTTGTCAGAACTGGACAAAGAAGACATTGACCCAAACGAGGAGGTTATAGTATAAAAGTTGATGGATCAGTGTATTCAAAGAGAGCACATAGCAAGTCAACCTAGGAGATACTACGGTAGCTAAAACGGAGCTAGAACATCAGCTAAGTCAATAAATAGGATATGTATATAGAACAGCAGAAGGACAACTGAGACACACAGAAGCAGACTCTAGTCACTGACAGGGCATATCTTGGTTGAGTGGTAAAGACTGCCAACCAAAACCAGCACAAGGTTTCGAGTGTAAGCATTTTACTGTGTGTTTTGTCGGGGTGCATTACCGCTGAAACCTTGTCACCAGTGACGTTGCCTCTAAAGTCCCGAAGTGACTATTCTCTGCTTATGGGTCAGAAAGAAACGTGTTTTCCTTAAACACGAAGCTGTCCTCGCGAAAACTCATGGTAACAAAGGTGTTGCTCTAGGTCTGAGTCCTACGGTATAAGAACCGCTGTAATTGTCGCAGAGTTCTTGACTTTAAGACGAGATTTCAGGTGATTCAGAAGACCCAGACTCTACAGTAGCAGAGGAGTAGAACATAAAGCCTTCAGACGAGCTAGGACCAGAAGATTGACAGCAGACAAGAACCAGTTAGCTAGTTAGTTAGTTAGTTAGTGTGTTTGTGTCAACCTTAGATACGATTGTGTTGAATTAGTAGGAACATTAGCTAGAATTGATCAACGTGATAGAGCCCTTGGGTTGATTAATACAAGAGAAAGAACTGTACTACGGGTTTACTTGCACAAACCTCTTGATTAACAGTAGAGATTGTTTTCTCGTGCTGGTATTATTGGCAAAATACCATGTGTGTTTGTAAAATAAACCATTGATTGTTATTGCTGCAGTTCCAATAATCGTTAGAATGTTCTACTTAGAGTTGTTAGTAAGTAGAAGAGTAATATTTGGAAGAAAGGAAGTCGAAGAAAGAAGGGGAAACAATAATTCGTAAACAGAAAAAGGAAAATATTTAAAATAGTCAAATTCGGTCAAAATAGATGAGAGTAGCCTGCTGCAACAGTTGAGCTGCTCACTACGGAGACAATTTATTTGATCGAACCGAATTTGTGGCCTTCAAATGGTCTATATCTTAACGTGGGCTATAGGAATTTGGTCATCTTGTAAGAGAATGTCCACCGAAAGAAAATTTCCAACATAGATGATCTAATAGAGCAGACAAAGTAGGCATGATTTGGGGTAGATCCCAGCACAGTTGACGTGTCAGTGAGAAGAGGACACACATACTTCTACGTGTGTTGCAGCTGATAACAAACATGTTAAGCACCAACTGAAATACACCAAATGTATGTAAATATTTTCTCACATTTGTCAAAAAATGTAATAATAGTCGGGTCATTTTCGGCCATGTCAAAAAAAGTATGTGTTTGTTCGTACGTGCGTGTATGTATATATATATATTAGCAGTCATTAAAAATGCATCGATTTATTTTGTGAACCACAACTCGTGCTAAATTTAAAGTAAACTACTGATTTTACATTTTTGATCCATTTACTGATCTAAATTTGCTGTATTCTTAAACACGAGACAATTTAGTGGCGGCTCCTAGGCAGTTGTCAACTCTAGGTGTAAAAATAAAAAGTCGCACTAAGTCATTAAGTCACAGCTATCATTAATACCATGTGTGACATACTGCAGCATCAATACAGGCTTGACATTGGCCTTTCATGCTATTGCAGTGTCTCGGAAAATGTTTAGGGATATGGGGTTCTATTCTGCAATGAGTGACCTTTCTAGATCATTCAAATTGTTGATGTCATACTGGCCGACCCTTCAGTTCAGTTAATCCCATACATGTTTGATTGGGTTCATGACGAGACATTGCAAGCCAATGCATTACTATTAAATGTTGTTGGGCTAACAAATTCCTGATAACGTTAGCTGTGTGAGACCAAGCGATATCGTGCTGAAAGATTTCCAGATCTAGATATTTCTGGAAGATAAGCACAACGGTGTATGGCAATACTTGATTAACGTAGACGTCAGCGGGAACGTTAGCTCTGAAAACATGAACGGGAGTACTGTGGTCATAAGAGAATCCACTCCACACATGTGCACTTCCTCTTCCATATCTGTCATGGTGGACTACACAGGCATCAATATATATTTTTGTTATTCTCTGTTCGCAGATAAACGTCTCATGATCTTCTTTAAGTTGTTGACAGCTGATCTTGCTTAGGGCAGTGAGGGTTATGTGGTTGTCCGGAGAACGAGCCATCTTACGCCGCTCCTCTAAGAAAGCTCGAGTGGCAAGTGAGATGCGATGTGTGCTGTGATTGGGTGCTGAGAGTCTGACTGCCTTTGAGATTGATGTGATTTTTGCAATCAGATTTGCATAGTCAGCATCGATGTCGGTGTCGATGAGAGCTCCGAGTTGCTTGCTCTCTGCAAGGTTGGTTGAAATATAGGGATTGGTAAGCGTCTCATTATCCCGATATGATCACTGTTGCTGGAGCTTTGAAAGTTTTAGGTCGGAGTGGAAAGAGGCGCGGGGAAGGCAATGGTCGCTTCCAGTGCAGAAGGAACCAGCAGCTGAGCCACCTGTTACCGATCTACGATTGGACAAGACATGGTCGATTTTATGACGATGAAGTATACTGGGTCCTATATATGTGCACCTCATGTGGATGGGCTTCTGCATAAAGCTATTACCGTGGAACAATTGATTGGTTTCGCAGAAAGTGGTCAGTCTGCCGCCTGTGTCGTTCCTTGTTTCTCTAGAGTGCGGTCCCACATATGTTTCACCATATTGGCGAGGTCTTATTCTGGCATTCAATTCGATGGTAATATCGCCGGTAACTGTGGCGCCGCCGGAGGACTTGATATAGGCTGTCGTAGAAATCAGCTTGTTCTAGTTCGTCTTTGTCTGCTGTTGGTGCAAACTCTTGAAAGATGTTAGCAGTACGACGCTTGGAGATGGTAATGTCCAGAAAAGCCAGACGGTAGTCTGCAAATATTTTCTGTTGTGTAATGACGAGGAAATCAATTCCTCCTCCCAATGTAAAGTTGGCCTTGGGGGCGCAATGTAAACACTAGTGCTGTTATTCCAAATCGCTGACAGTTTTTTTCCCCTCGTTTGGTCTCTAAGATGCCAATTGTTTTCATAACACAATCTGCCACTCTCGTCAATTACGGAGACTTAGATGTGGTGCAGAGCATATAGAGCTGCTCTTGACGGTGCACACTGTTAGGTGAGTCTCGCGAGTCCCAGTTTGGAGACGGACTCTGGTCCTGAGAGTAGGGCGGTTTGTTTACGCGCGTCGCTAATGCTAGCGCAACCGCTACCGGACCGGTTAGCAGAGACGGACTGCAAAAGACTAGGGCTGTTGTAGAAGTTGTAAGTCGCCAAATATGTATTATTACCTCACGGGAAAAGGGGGGGGGGGGTCTGGCCTCGAACAGAACCTACCTCCTGTCACAATAGGGCTTATGTTCACATTAGTTTGACAGGTAAACAGTCGACGCAAACAAAACAAGCAGCCATCTTGCTGGGCACCGGAAGTATATATATATATATATTAGACCTAATACTTATTTTCAGAGTTCCTATATGCGAAATACGTTATCAATACTGATCTTGTAACCAATAAAGCGGTTGGACCATTGGCTTACGAACGCAAGCAGGTAAACGGCATAACTGTCTTCTTTTTTACAATACCGTCAGGGTGTAACAGTAATAGTTTCCTATTGAAAGCAAAGATCGAGACAGAGTCATGTATGTGTAGTCATATGTGAGCGCATATGAATGTGTAGTCCTATCAAAGCGCCAAAAGTGTTACCACATTTGGAGAGCACCTGGACGACGCTCATAGTTGGGCTGTTTTACGGTCTGTCTTTTCGGTCAGCCAATTTTATGTTTCTCATCGATGATGCTCTTCTCGGCTGTGCGAGAACCATGTGTGATGTTTGTGCACCAAGACAAACAGTTCAGAGCTTGCAACTAACAGGAGGCGATTTCAGTGAGGAAACTGTTGTGAGACACATTCAGTGAATCTGTGTACCGTTCCTTCTGTCAGTCACCACCAACAAGCGCTGGCTGTTCTGAACTCGCCACCCAGTAGCTGTTCGGAGCAGCATTACTCGGCAGTTTTTTTAATCTTCGCATACCACGGCAAGAGGGCGAGGCGCACACCTCGGCATACTGGAAAATGGCTCTTGACCCGGACATTCAGAGCACATGGAGGCCGTGAACTGGTCGTAAAATGTGGAGAGTATTTGTCGAAGGCATCTGCACCGTTGGAGTTAAGTGTTATTGATTGATTGATTGATTGAAGGGTGGTTAGTACCACAGCACGATATACCTTGATCTTGGCGGCAATACTAATTCCTTGTTGGTCCCAAACGTTTGCTCGTAGTCTTTGAAAAGTATCACTTAACATTGCAGTCCTACTGTGGGCCTCAGAGTCGATATTGCCATCTTTAACGCATAAGGTACCAGTTAGGCAATGTGGGGTGGATCAATGGAGCGGCTGGGTCTATACGTGAAGTGAATCAATGGGCTTAAGTGATTCTCGTGCATTCAGTAGGATATTTAGCACTGGAAGAAAAGAACTGTTCTGTTTTGTTAATTATCGACGTCACTGCACTCCGGAAAGATCCGTAGGCGGCCAGACTTTCTCAACAAAAAAGGACAAGTGTAGATACAGATGGTTCATGTAACTTGCTGGTTACAACCATCATGCTCCGTCCTCTCAGACACCCTTATCTGTTGAACCCACATATGATTTCAAAACTTAGCAATCTGTGAATCACCGGTTCAGCGATTACTACCTCCAAGAGCCAGTCGTTGATCAACTTCAAAATGTCGCCCTTATCCCTTTCAAATGTCTGCACTACGGATGTCCCCGAGGCCAGGGTGTCAGCTCTTTCATTTATGCAAACTTCAGCATGACCCGAGGTCCCAAAGGCCCGAAGCCTCTATGTCGGTTATCCACTCTTGTCATAGCAAGCTTTCTTTTAAGAACAGCAAAATACGGGGTCGGTAGAGGGGATTATGTTATATAAATGTAGTATTTCATTTAGTAGTAATGTCAAATGTTAAAGATGGAATGCTAATTAAGATATTGTTTAACGTAATGGACATTATAACATATTTTTCAAGGGTAAAAATCATTAACAAAGATATGATAAAATAGAGCTAGAAAATACAACGATTTGATATGGTACCACAACATCAAATCAAAACCTTCCCACTTCCAAAATGAGCACAGGTCTTAAACAAATACACGCCGTTTCCTGGCTAGTGCCATCTGTCTCAGTTATAACCGTACCTTTCCTGTGCCCTTTATATTTACTTCTAACTTCTTGGTACGCATGTCTCTGTTTTCTTAAAACTCTCTTGTCTCGGGGATTCCAGAACAGACACTGTCTCGTAATGCTAATCGTAGCAGGTTTCCATAATGTATGTGTAACTTATCTAGCGCCAGCACCTCACACGAACACCACATTCCACTGATGTCTGCCTGGTCCCCTTCAGCTGCTCCGTGTTAGTGACGTTGTCATAGCGCTATTGATTTTGTGCAGGCACCCTTGTATGAAAATCTGTACCTTTCTCGTTATTGTTTTTGTTCTAATCCATGTTTCAGAGATGTATAAAAATACGGGCTTTACATTGCTGTTGAGTGTTTGTATCTATGTATTGGATCATTGTTTTTTTATTTACAGTTTTCCAATCCGTTGTAAGCTCTTTTAGCCTTTTGTATTATTTTGAAAAGTCTTATAGAAACACTCGCCAAATTACAATACAGTAATACAACTGGATTTCACAGGGTTCGGATGAAAAGAAAAAAAGAAGGACGGAGCAGATATTAGTACACCCAGCGAGCTACAGAAACCATCATTATCTTTATCATTCGTTGGGACTCTATAATTCTGCTCGTATTACATAATTATCAGTTCTCAATGACAGGCCATCACCTTATCGTGCGGTTTACCGTCGATCGATAACTTTCGTTTGGTTTGGTAGTTACCGTAGGCATTGCATTTACACGAATAGCCTGAGGAGGGGATTTAATGGATTATTAATGAATAGGTGAACAGGTAAACTGAAGAATTGATTGGTTAAAGATTGGAGGAAAAAGACGTTAGCGACAATGAGGCTTTGAACCAGATTGGAGTTCGTCTTTCTGTGATTCCCACTAACATGAACTATTGACTATTTTTATTACTTCATTTTGTTCAGTTCAGTTCATGTGCAAACGCTACATCGAAGGTGGACTGTAAAGCATCTTCAACGTCCGCTGTCTCTTACCTGGATCATACTATATGTCAGACTTTTTTTGTCTGTCCAATCATTTGATATTATCCTTTAACATATATTTTTGTAACCTTTCCTTCCAGTATCGTTTTCGGCATGGTGGTATATCTTTTGATGTGTCAAAATGTCTTAAAAGACTTCTTAATTTTTCTCTTTTTTGCCTCACATTCTTCTATATATCCACATTTCACAAGCATCAATTTTTTTTCTCCAACTGTTTGTTCATTACCCACGTTGCTTCGCCCTACAATAACGACGAGAATACAAAAGACATGATCACTCTCATTCATAATTTATGAGGGACTTGTTTGGATGTTAATATACGACTCATGCCGGTGAACACAGATTGGACATCCTTATTCTCTTTCTGATTTCCATTTCATATCTTCATTTTCCGATAATACTTTTCCAAGATAGGAGAAGCTCTTGACCTATTTCAGTGTTTTATCGTCTTTTTTTTTTTTTACAGGTAGATGAGGTCTCTAGTCTAATTTGCTAATTATCATTGTTTTGTATTGGGGCCTGAAAAGGGGAGCAAAGAAAAATAATACTGTAAACTGACAGGCATGTTGTAGCGCTCAGTCATGGAGGCGACTACTTCACCCTATAGAAACCATAAACGTGTAAGGATATACGCTGAGTAACAGAAATAAACTTTCTAATGACAAATTATGTAAATACAAAATAGTAGGGTTACTTTTTGACTTCCCTTGGTTGAACACCAAGCTAGTAACAAACCGGACCTAGCAGTCTGAGATGAAGTGTTAGAGACTTCGTTGTACTATGCCTGTGTGTCCTATGTGGTGCATTGGCCAGTTTAATTCTTGGCTGCCTTTCCTTCCTCAACAGTAAGCGGGATACCCATTTACACGTGGGTTGACTGGAGCGTGTATTATGACGTGAATCAAACCGAGTATCTTTGCTGTGAGAAGCGAGCGTTCTATTACTCTGCTACTTAGATGCCCACATAAGATATTGATAGGTCAAATATAAGTAAAAATATATCCCAATAATTGAAGACAATTGGTGACTGTCTATGATGAGGTTTTTGTTTTGTTCTGTTAAGAATCAACGTCATTGCATTCCGGACAGACCCATAGGTGCTCATACCCTCTTAGTAAATGACGAAGATGGTAGATACTGATAATTCCCGTAACTCGCTGGTTGAACACACTACTAGTCCGTTCTCTCTACAGGGCCCGTGAATTATTTTAAGCACAAAATCCCCGAGGCCTCAATACCCGATATCCATTTCTGCCACTTAGACAATGAGGTGGCTATCCGAGACTTCTTTAATGAATAATGTGGTCGCCTTAGTCTCTCAATGCTTGATTCGAAAGGTACAGAATGGCTAAGTTCCTGCCTCGAACTCCATTCTCATTCTGAAGGTTTTTTTTCAAATATTCACTACTTGGTTCAGCAGCGACCCTGCTTCTCTACCCCGACTTGTTACCTACATCACAGCACAAAATTAGCCTCCTTATATAACAGTATCACCGACCTGAACACTATAATTTATTAGTTGTTTATTAGTCCGTTTACCCATTGCAGCAGTCTCTGCACCGGTTTCGAGTGTGACTAGCTTTTTCCCCTTTGTTTATGATCTCCTCTGTAGTCAAAATGCCAATCGTTCTTTCTGCATGTGCCATTCATGACATCCCATCCTGATAGTCGCATTCCTTCATTATGGATGCGTTCTAACCTTTCACATTGTGATCTTGGCATTTTCAGAAAGCCCATCCCGTAATCGATAATTGACAGGACCAACTGTATGTATAGGATGGAAATCAGTCAATGCTTCAGGTTGCCAGCTATCGTTGTCTTCATTGCTGCTAGACCCTTCAAACATCTCTAAATGATTTGACCGATAGACACGGTATTTAGAAGACAGTCTACGATCAAAGGACACTCCCAGATATCTCAAGCTAGCTCGCCTTTCAGTGACACATCCATCAAAGGTTCCTCTATATTTATTTTTATCATAGCTAACATTGCGTTTGCTATTTTTAATGCTGTCTGGACTTGCTCACTCACCTTGCCTGAATGATCTATTATAACTCATTGGTTCTTTTCCGTTTCTATCTATCTAATATTGGTCTCTCCAATTCTGTAATTTTGCTCTATATTGGATCTAATCGAGGAGCATCTAAATGTTGGGCATGTGATATTTACATCTTGAGGCAAAGATCAAGACCATTGGCATTGATCGGTCATTTCAGGTGCGTGGGTATAGGTTCAACCAGTTTGTAGGGAATCCTCAATCCATTTGTTTGCAGTGCCGTTGTTTAGCAACTGTTCTTACATGGTGATGTTGCTAAGTCCGTACACACCCTTATCTAGTTGTCTGTTACAATTTGCCCAGAAGGAAACAATGACCATATTTTTGCTAGTCTCAAACTCATTTTGAGAATAAGTGAGAGAGAGAGAGAGAGAGAGTGAGAGAGAGAGAGAGAAAGAGAGTGATAGAGAGAGAGAGAGAGAGAGAGAGAGAGAGAGAGAGAGAAAGAGAGTGATAGAGACCTCAGACGAGACGGTTGTCGACCTTTCTTATACTAGCTTCATTTCACCCTGGAGCTTCACGATACGGAAACACTGATGTCTAGTCTGCCAGACACGATAAAACCAAGGCTTGCTCACTTGATGGGAGGCGCGTGTTGTGATTATTCTAAATTAAATAATAGTGGTGTTAGCTGCCACCTTGTTAATGGTGGGACATAGCTAATCAGGTATCCTGTACAGAGGAAGAGTTAACAAGTAACTTGAATATTTTTCATTAAATATATCCCTATGTTTGTGAGTGGGCTTCCTTGTGGCTAACGTGACATAAAAATATCACAGAAGATCAGGCATGGGCAAATATTGCCGGAGACCGGGCAAGGCTAGTTTACAAGGAACTATAATGCAAATAGTAAACGTAGAAAGTCAACACTCTAAACCAAACAACATTATTGTAGCAATCGCTAGAGTTAAGGACACAGAGATGTTGAAATATTGATGACATAAATGAAAGAACATTATTGTAGCAATCGCTAGAGACACAGAGATGTTGAAATATTGATGACATAAATCAAAGAACATTATTGAAGCAATCGCTAGAGACACAGAGATGTTGAAATATTGATGACATAAATCAAAGAACATTATTGTAGCAATCGCTAGAGACACAGAGATGTTGAAATATTGATGACATAAATCAAAGAACATTATTGTAGCAATCGCTAGAGACACAGAGATGTTGAAATATTGATGACATAAATCAAAGAACATTATTGTAGCAATCGCTAGAGACACAGGGATGTTGAAATATTGATGACATAAATCAAAGAACATTATTGTAGCAATCGCTAGAGACACAGAGATGTTGAAATATTGATGACATAAATCAAAGAACATTATTGTAGCAATCGCTAGAGACACAGAGATGTTGAAATATTGATGACATAAATCAAAGAACATTATTGTAGCAATCGCTAGAGACACAGAGATGTTGAAATATTGATGACATAAATCAAAGAACATTATTGTAGCAATCGCTAGAGACACAGAGATGTTGAAATATTGATGACATAAATCAAAGAACATTATTGTAGCAATCGCTAGAGACACAGAGATGTTGAAATATTGATGACATAAATCAAAGAACATTATTGTAGCAATCGCTAGAGACACAGAGATGTTGAAATATTGATGACATAAATCAAAGAACATTATTGTAGCAATCGCTAGAGACACAGAGATGTTGAAATATTGATGACATAAATCAAACAAAGGATAAGTAAGCCTCAATGGCAAAAGCCTGAAGCTGAACGACAATCGAATTACTTGGGCATCACATTTGATCCGCGCATGACATGAAAAACTGATCAAGAGAAACTGAATGAGAGCAAGACAAACAATGGCAATCATAAAGAAACGTTCTTGCACAAACTGGGGAGAAAGCGGGAGAATACTAAAGATACGGTACACTGGAAGAGTGAGACCACTTCTCGAGTATGGCATTACAACATGGGCAACAGCAACAAAGTCGAACTTTAATAAAATCAACAGACAATCCATGAGAATTATAACAGGAGGCATCAAGTCAACGCCGATTGTATAATTTCAGAGGATTACAAATCTACAATCAATGAACAATGGAAGAAACAGCAGAGCCCAGCAGCAAGCAGAGAAATCAAGAAGACTGGCAGACAACCCAATGCAATAAAGACTAAATGGATTTCTAAATGGGAGACTAAAACGGTGACATTTTGTAGAAATAGCCACCACAAAGTGGAGTAAATAATCTATCAACGTCTGATCAACAACAAAGCCCATCCTTACTGTACACAAACCTATGCGGAAGCAGCAGATCCTTCCAGAGGTGCTATAAAATATACCAGGTACCTGAAACAAGAACAGCCAGACTGAAATGGAAAGACGAATCATACCTCCACCCTGAGATACATAGAGAAATACCACATAAGCACTGACTAGACTCATGCATACACTGACGGTTCTGCAACAAACGTAACAGAAAATAGAGGGGCAGGGATATTCCTGAGCCTAACAAATTGTAGAAAGATAACACTGTCAGTGGTAACAGGAACATTCTCAAGTAATTTCATAGCAGAGGCAGAGGCATTGAAAGCTGCAGTATAACCTATACTAACCTTAGAGGAAGCTTTACCGCATGCCTCTGCTTTGAGCTGTACTCTCGCATTTACATCAATGACTTGGCCAAGCACATCAAATCTGAAAAAGCCATTTATGCTGATGATTAGGCAATATGGCAGAGCCATGAAGATGTAGACAGTGCAGCACAAAGATTAAATGGAGACCTGAGAAGACTGCATGACTATTGTCAAATGTGGAAACTGAAGATAAACTGTGAAAAGACTGTTTACACTATCTTTACCAATAGCCACAAAGTAGCCAAGAAAAATATCAGTCTGAGATTCGGCAAACAGAAATTGTCCAGACAGGAAGAGCCTACATATCTTGGAGTCACTCTCGACCGACAGCTCACACTCAAGAAACATGTTCAAAATGTTACATTCAAAATTCACGTGAATGTAGAACCCTTGTGGTTGCTATGAAAATTTATGAGAGGAGTAAAAGAATGAGCAAAGACCACCCTAATAGAAGGATTTTAGAAAAATGGCAGCAAAAGCAGAGAATAAAACAAAAGTCAGCCCTCCACCACGTCAGTACGATTAAAAATATATATCACGTACCAGACAAAAGACAAGGCACACAGAGAGTAACGAAAAATTTACCACCACATACATGTTTAAAAATGCCAAAAATTCAAACAAAACTATCAGATAATACAACAAGAAGTGCTGATCCAGTTATGAGAGCATCACAGAGAATGATTGACACCTATCCAGAAGAATGGACACATGTCTATACTGAAGGATCTAATTTAAGGCCACCATTAAAGTGGGATATGAAGTCTACATAGATCATCAAGACAGATCATCTGATAAACTGTTAGATAACTGTGGGGAGATATCTTCAAACTATTAGGCAGAAATAACAGCATTGGAAGTAGCTCTGTACAACTTGAGGACTGTATTTGATGCTTTTCCATCAAAAGCCCAAAGCATCGTAATCATTATTTGCCCTTCAAGCTCTGGAAGACGGTGGTCCTTGCAGGCCCAAACTGACCCAAATATTCCTAGATGCCAACCAACTTCTCACATCCCATGAAGTCAGAAAAGTTATACAATGGATCCCTGGTCACTCAAAGACACCTGTCAGTAACAAGGCAGACAGACTGGCTAAGAAGGGAGCAAGTCAAGAACAACAATACGCACCAATAACCTCACAGACAGTCAAACAACTACTGAAGACTGAATAAAGAGGCCTGGCTGAATAGATGGGCAATGGGAAATACTGGGATAGAAATCTACAAACATATGGCAATCCCAAATCCCAAAGACAACATCAGCATCCTGAAAAGGAGAGACCAAAGCACAATCTTCCAACTTTGCAATTAACACATACAACTTAACAGCCACTTGAACAGAACCCAACCAGAACATACTCCAGAGTGCCGGCTGTGCACACATCCCTATGAAACTGTTGAACATCATCTTTTTGAATGTCCGGCCCTTGCGGGTGTTAGGAAAAAACTTCTTCCTCCGAGGCCAGACAAGTGGAACACTTTGTACTGAACTAAACAACAGTTTACAAACACTTGCAGATACTACTATTTGGCATTGGGGCAAAGGGCAGGATCACTAACCAACCAACCAACCAACCTATTGTGACAGGCGAAAGCATTGAACGCCAGATAGTCCTTTTTACGGATGCCATGTCCGTGGTTACAGCACTAACAATATAGAACCAAATGATTTAAGATCAGTACTCTGTCAACTATGCCAGCAGTACACACCTAAAAGAGTCGTGGAATAGAGGGTTCCATCCCAATGTAACATTCAAGGCAACAAGGAGGCAGACAGACTGGCGAAAGAAGATGGAAGGTTACCAAATAAAGATTCAAATTTGACCTACAAAGAGTCCGAAAGGTTCATTAGGGCCAGATACATGGACAAATGGAAAACAGCATACTGGCTACACAAAAAGTGATGATTATTACCAGTTGAACAGAAGAGAGCAGATGGTAGTCTTCAGACTCCACACAGGCCATAACAAAGTGAGGTACCATCTATTCAATAAACTGAAAATAGGTGCTACTGACGAATGCACCTCTGGTACTGGGAAAATAACCCCCGAAAATATGCTGCGAAATTGCCCGACATACGAGGACCAAAGAAAGCACATGTGGCCATTAGGATTGGCAACACTAGACAAGCTCTATGGCAGTGTCGACAGCCTCATGATGACTGCTGTGTTCTTTGAACAAATTCAAGTTGACGTCTGACAGCGTACGGAGAAGAAACAAAGGATAGGCACGCTAACACAATTTGAGAAGGAAGGTAAGAATGTGTTATTTGTTGGAGATTGTGATTAAAAAAAAATTAACGTTTATGGTCTGTTAGGTACACAGGGTACATATTCGTGCGTTGGTGTCTTAGCCAAGTAAGGGTATAACGTTTCCCGTCAGCAAACCGCAGTTTATACCAGAAGGCTACCATTCCCATTCATTGCACAGCTCTGTAAACCAGAAGTCTACCATTCCCTTTAATTACACAGCTCTGTAAACCAGAAGTCTACCATTCCCTTTAATTACACAGCTCCGTCTACCAGAAGTCTACCATTCCCTTTAATTCACTGCTCTGTAAACCAGAAGTCTACCATTCCCATTCATTGCACAGCTCTGTAAACCAGAAGTCTACCATTCCCTTTAATTACACAGCTCTGTAAACCAGAAGTCTACCATTCCCTTTAATTACACAGCTCCGTCTACCAGAAGTCTACCATTCCCTTTAATTACACAGCTCCGTCTACCAGAAGTCTACCATTCCCTTTAATTCACAGCTCCGTCTACCAGAAGTCTACCATTCCCTTTAATTACACAGCTCCGTCTACCAGAAGTCTACCATTCCCTTTAATTCACAGCTCTGTAAACCAGAAGTCTACCATTCCCTTTAATTCACAGCTCTGTAAACCAGAAGTCTACCATTCCCTTTAATTCACAGCTCTGTAAACCAGAAGTCTACCAATCCATGACCAATCCAACGCCAGCGCATACTTTGTATACCCTGTTCCACTAATATCTACAGTTCTCTTCTACATATCCACTGATGTATATCGCAACTGATAGATCGGAAATTAATCATCGATGCCTGCATTTCATTTCCTGTTGTAACAGTATGCTCCAGTCTTCGTCATGATCATGATTATGATCATGATGTTCATCATCATCATCATCATCATCATCATCATCATCATCATCATCACCATCATCACCATCATCATCATCATCACCATCATCATCATCATCATCATCATGTAAACCATTCTGCAAAAGGCTATGAGATACTTCCACTTCGCTGCACAATTCTATTCTAGCGTAGTCATCTGAAGGGAATGCATTAAATATTAACTGAGGATCCTTCTACACAATTTTGGATCTACTTGTATAATAGCTGCTTTCTTATTGGTCGCCAACGCTAAGCAATCTAATAATATATGTAGGTCAAAAATGTTTCCAAGACATACACTTTTCTAACATTTTATAATGTAGGATGTCCTGTGAATTTTGTATGGGATTTCTCCAGGACGTCTAGTCTAGTTTTAATGAAGTCTGATGTTTTTTGGTTATTCCCCGTGGCTTCTCACACATTCTGGTTTTTGTGTGGTTTCTTGGACATAGATATGGATTTAAGAGTAAAGACGGTGGAGGATATAATTACTGGCGAGAAATTATCCATAGTTTCTTGTTTGTTGATATGCCTACTAATAAATCCATCCATCCATTCATCCATCCATCCATCCATTCGTCCGTGTGAATGTCTGTCTGATTGGCTGTCTGACTGACTGTTTGTCTGCGCGACTCTCTATCTACTGGCTGACAACTCATCCATCGATCTTTCCACCAACCTATTCGTCCTACTGTCGGACTGTTTACCTGCCTAATTACTAACCAACCTGCCAAGCCATCCAGACTTCCATCCACTATTCATTCATTCGCTTATTCATATATCCATGCATCAAACCATTCATCCATCAATCTCTTTACCGTACTGTTCGCCAGTCTGACTACTTGCCTGTATGTCCTTCTTCTCGCTTCTGCCCGTCTATCGTCCGTTCGGCTATCATTATGTCCGTCGATCTGGCCGTCAGCATGCATGGTTGTCTTTCTGTCAATCTTTCCGTCTGTCTAGCTGTCTGCTCGTCTGTCTCTCCGTCTGGTTGCCTGCAAGTATGTCTTCTGTTTGCCTATTCGTCTGGCTGTATGACCTATGGCCGATTCAACCAAGTTAAACAACTTATCCCGGGAGAGACGAGACTAAGTGGGCAAGCAAAGTCCTCCAGTCTCGAGGGTTGGATTAGAGCTAACAATATGAACCCATAAATAGAAGATTTGTACAGAAACTCCGACAGACGCCGAAACTATTGATAAGCCAGACCCGGCTGTCGAATAACACTCACAACTGAGGCCCGAGACGCGAACCGGTGATGGTCTGTTACTTGAAGTAAGATCGCAGACAAATTTATTTATGGCGACTGGAATCTCATGGACAGAACCAAATAATATGGTAGAAAATAGCGATCGGAGGAGAGCGCCTGTTGCAGCCCTATGTTCCAAGGGAGCCAAAGGGATTACTTTGAAAAGTGAGCATGCCTATTTCTTCCTGTTCTTTTTAAAAAAAAGTATAAGATATGATGTGTCGCATTTTGCAATTCAGCTCGTCACGTCGACTTTCAGTCCAGCAGATCGATTTTCAATCCGAACGTAGACTTTAATTCTGGCACATCTGGTTTCAACTCGGCACATAGATTTTTAGCACTTGAACTCAACATATACCTTGGCTGTCGCCAGTCTAACCTGTAATGTGCAGGTGGTTTGAAGCCAGAGATTCGCTTTCATAGATGAAATGTCACTTACGACTTAAGGACACAATTATCCCAGAATATTCTGGATTCTGGGTATCAGATACTCGCATTTGGCACCTTCTCATGTTAGTAGGAACTGCTATGTTCTGTGACGTATTGACGGCGTTGCGTTTCATGCTTACCCAAAGGGGATCAGTACCTCCAAGTTAAAGGCTAAAAGTGTAGATACTGATGGTTTATGTAGCTAGCTGTTTGTACACACTTCTGCTTCCACCTCTCTGGTGCCCCTCTCAGCTGGACCTACGTATGTTATCAAAACATTGGAATTTGTTGATTACCCCTTCATCGATTGTAGTGTCTTCATCTAAGAAGTGGTCGTTGATCAACTAAACTAGTTCACCATTGCCAGTGTCTCCATTGCTGGAGCCAATAAAACCCGAATGTCAGATCTTTCATTTCTGCAAACCCCCGGATGTCAGCTCTTTCATTTCCGCAAACCGCCGGATGTGAGCTCTTTCATTTCTGCAAACCCCCGGATGTCAGCTCTTTCATTTCCGTAAAACACCGGATGTCAGCTCTTTCATATCCGCAAACCCCCGGATGTCAGCTATTTCATTTCCGCAAACCCCCGGATGTGAGCTCTTTCATTTCCGCAAGCCCGCGGATGTGAGCTCTTTCATTTCCACACACCGCAGCATGACCGGGACAGTAGATACACTCACGATTCAGAGGTTACAAGACCTCTTTCTTTGCCTTCCACTCATGCGTAGCCGATCCTTCTGTATCTTATGAATCAAGGATTGGACGTCAGAGACTATTACGACACTCATTATAAAGCTGCCAGATGGCTATCTCCAAGTAAAGCTGTCAGATAGCCATCTCCGAGCCGAAATCACTGCCACGACTTCCATTCTGATACTCTATGTTGTCGTGTACTCATCGCTTCTCTCGGCAGCTACCCTGCCTTCTACTCTAGCAGAGAAGCACCAGAACGGGTTTCTTACCGCGTAGCACAGATCCATCAGTATATATGATGCCATCACATGCTAGGCATTATTATTTATTACTGTTTAACCTCAAAATGAGCTTCGCCAATGTAACTACATTCCCCGCGAAGGGAGACGATGACTCGATGATAGTCTGTCATGCTATCTTCAGTGCGAATCTATTCTTCCCTTTTGTGTATCGCCTTCAATGTGGTCACCTGATCAGTCGTTCTCCTTGCCTATGCCATCCAGGTAATCCTCTCTTGATTCGTGTAGCCTTAATATCTGCAATGTCAGTAGGAACGTCCTACCGTTAGAAGGTCAAGCACTTTTAGTTACAATTGAGATGTCATCTTCCATTCCACTCTTGACTATGACAGCATCTAGGACTAGTCAAGCCAATGTGATTTCATTCACAGTACCATAAATGTCAAAGTGAAGAAATTCAACCAAGCCATAGGTAAACGACGGAAGCAACTATGATTTGCTTAATCCTTTACATCCTAATACTTGAAACAGGGTATGTGTAGTCATCAGAACAAGAAACAATCGCACTCCATCCCGCATAAATAAATTTCTTTACGCCAAAGATTTAAATACGTTATTCTAATATAATTTAAAACTTAAATATTGTTTTAGATATAATAATACTTACAGTTTCCGAAAAAAGATATTTGGTTTATTAGAGTGCAATGTATTTAAGGTCATCAAAATTGCTGCAGTTAAAAAGCATGCTGTTGGAGCAGTTTTGTATAAAAAAAAAAAGAAAAAAAAAGAAGACTAAACAAACTATGTCTGATGTTGAAAAGGGCGTACCTTCTCTAAAACCAAAGGTCAATCTTTAACGAACACCAACACTAGACTGTTCAACGTGTCAATATCTAGGTGCAGATCTTGGTGGTGGTAACAACAGTTTCATAATCGTACGGTCGCTTCGAGCTGTTGACTCAGTCTGCACTGTGAGATATGCTCGAGCAGCTGACGACCAACATATCCGCCGTCCACTAGAAATGCTGATTGTCCATCAACAAACTCGTTTCGGCGTCCGAGTGGTCCCCAGGCTAAACAAAATAAGGTCACTGTTTCCTTATGGGCAGGCTGTGACAGGCGACTATGGGGGGGGGGGGGGGAGAGGTTGTGCATGTGGTTAGAAACCTGTTCTTATATCATGAGACGTTCTGAAGAAGGTGTGTCTTTGTGCTCCTGGATATAGTGCAGTGAGAGGTTCCTCAGTAAGCTATACAGTGTTGATCTCTACCTTGTTGCCTAGACTACTGTAACACAGTCCGTTCCCAGGCGCACAGCGAGGATTAGAAAGACAGTCTTGATCAGTATATTTCACCTAACCCTAGCGTAAATATGAACTCCCTTAGAATAAGAGAAGGAAGCTATAGTAATATCATATATGTTTTGTTGCCCTGGTTACCAGATGGCAGGCCAGGGATACAAGCGTACCAATTTCGAGGATGATGACTATGCTTCCAATGGATGGACACCGCCGCCCCTGGATTTCCCGTCCAGTGTAGCCTTCAGAGGGTGAGTTCACACTGTGTTTAATTATTTGCTGTTGTATTATGTGTCTCTATCTTTATTCTACATTATCATCATCATCATCATTGAAACGTATTCAGATCCCATGTGGAGCATAGGTCTCCATCAATTACATGTCAAGTGATTAGATATTGACCATATTTGTTGAGGTTTTGTTGGTTAACCTTTCTACAGGATGGGGTATTCACTCCCAAGTTCAACCCTCCTCAATCGCCTATTATGACATGCCTGACAAGTTACAGTGTTACTATTCTTTGCTGCCATTAGGTTCCAGGTAACACTCGGTCGACTTTGTTCTACAGGGGGGATGTTATTGTTCAACTCTGCTTGAGCTGAATTAACCCTTATCGACGTTTCTTTGTTAGCGGGTTACAGTGACTCTCCTTATATCCTGATACGTATTTGAGAAGGTATACTTGTATCACCCAGGCTGTAATACAATGCGAGGCTCTTCGGTAAGGTCACCAATATGAAGATCACTGTGTCTATCCACACCTCTTGGTCAGACTACTGTGACGCATTCTATTTCCTGTATCACACACAGAGACGTGAGGTGGGAATCTTGATCAGTCTGTTTCACCTAACACTGATTACTCTTCGCTTCCTAAGAAAGTGTGGGTATGTGAGTGTGTGAGAGAGAGAGAGAGTGAGAGAGCGAGAGAGAGATGAGAGAGAAAAAGAGAGGGTGAGAGAGAGGGGAACAGAAAATGAGAAAGTAACATTGAAAGAGATATGAGATATAGAGAGAAGAGAATTAAGGGGATAGAGGAAAAGGCTTAGAATGTATTCAAGCCTTCAAGTTTGAGACATCACATGAGGAAGTTAAACGAGTTTCAAGCTCAAACCTCTGTCTATCATCCTTAAAGCAGGAGACCGAACCTATATCCCAAATAGCTCTAATTACGTCTCGCTACTTCTACATGGTCGTTCAGAAGTCTCTATTATCACCATCATCACAGCCCAACATCATCATCATCATAATCATCATCATCATTATCACCACCACCACACCTCAGCATCATCATCATCATCATCATTCGCCCGTTTTTGTTCAATGTGCTGCATAGGACTCCACTGCACCTGGTGCGTTATAAAAGAAGCCTGTTTCCAAGTGTTTGCAGTCATTCACATTCTCTCTTTAATGTCAAGCATAGGTTTCACATACAACCTATCCCTTTTCAGTATACCTGTATCCGAGCTTTCGTAGTGGCTGATTACAAAAGCGAGGTTTTTTTTTTACACGATAAGGTTCCTAGCGCCCTCAAGTGTTGCATTTGACGGCGTGGTTGTAATGCACAGATTATATTTGTTCATACTCGGGCGAAACGTCTCCATGCGTAGGGGACGTTGCATCTTGTCATATGTGATATAAAACACCAGATGTACAACCTATAATTTATTACGGATGAAAAGGACGCATCTGTGTGTGTTTTGAAAGTAATGACAGTCATATCAATCTATCAATCAATCAATCAAAACCTTTTAGCTAACTGTGGAGCACATGTCTTCTACAAATACTCCTGACCAGTATCACCCTCTTCATCTATGTTTACGTAGTTTCTTTTTCCTTTATGTTTGTCTCCAGCTCAATCCTCCGTGTGTGTTTTGGTCTGCAGCTACTTCTCCTGCCTTGGGAATTCCAGAACAGAGACTGCTTTCTAATACTATAATATGAGTTTCTTTAATGTATATCCCTTCCTACTACTTCTTCTTCTTCTTCATCTCCTTCGTTTAACTGATGCTAAGTTTCTAGTTCGGTAGGGCTCATAACTATGCATTTCAGGTCTTCGTCGGTTGTCCCAAAGCTTTTCGAGCGTTGTCGCTCTTCCGGACCAAGCTGCCTCTCTTTGGTCAGCAAAAGTGAGATAGTCCTGCAGAATATGTCTCACAATCGTATAGGGTAGTGTCTCTAAAACCAGTTCTGTGGAGGTGGGCATTGGATCTACAATGTCCCGTTCTTAGTCTGAAGATCTTTGTCTGTCCATCTCTGCCAAGTTTACCTATGCTATCATTTTCTGGCTTGTATTTTTTGTGCTGGTCTCTCAATTCCGTCCTCGTGAATCGTTTTTATAATTGTCTTTGCTTCTTTATAGCTCCATGGATGGCGAGTTTGTGTGCATTTGTCATATTCAAAATCTTCTCATGTCATGTTTGACCGAATTCTGTCAGGATCTGTCCCGCAGTTCCAGATTATCGATCTAATAATTCCATTATAATCTCTATTCTGCGCCGGCACCCGTCTGTGCAAGTCTGTGCCTTTATTAAATGTTATTTGTGTTGTTCTCCATGTTTCAGAGCCATGCAATAGAGCGAACTATACATTGGAGTTTAAAATTATAATTCTTTTGTTTTGTACTTTATTTTTTTCATTTTCGATAGTTCCTCAATGCAATGAAAACTGTTTTCGCCGTTTACATTTTGATATTTACATAGATAAACTGTTATCAGGCAGTGATACGTGGTACTCTACCGCTCTGCGATAGGTCTATGTGAGTTAAGGTACCATGAGTGTAAAAAAAAAAATGAGATTAAAACATATATAGATATGGCTCAATTACCGCACAAGGACAGAAACATGTCGAAACACACGTTTCAGCCACAACGCTTTCAGGGACGAAAAATAAACGAAAACACGTAATGAATGACAACATGGAGAAAGACAATGGACTCGACAACCAGCATAAATACGTAAGATGGCAGCTATTAGCTTAAGAAGTACACCAAACAAGAAACAATAATACCTTCAACAATAAGTATAAGCACAAACACACATACCCCTACATCTACATTTAAATCAAAATACGCACATACGAGGAGTATTCAAAAAAGTATTCGAATTTTGGGCCGGAAAAATACAATTACTTACCTGGAGGTTTGAAACCTGGATCCTCTTAAAAGTACTCTCCTTAGGACTCCACACACTTCTCCCAGCAGTCCTGCCATTGTTGGAAGCATTTCAGGAAGGCCTCTGTGGGAATGGAGGTCGTATTCTGCATAATGTCAACACGCGACTCAAATTGGATCTCCTTCAGCGGAATTTTCAGCTTTGGGAACAGCCAAGAATCGCAAGGATCCATGTCGGTAGAATAGGAAGCCTCGTGAACCAGAGGAGTTGATGTGTTTGGCCAAGAAAGTCTAAATAAGATGCGAAGAATTGGCGGGTGCGTTGTCATGACTGAGCTGCCAATTTCCAGTTGACCGCAGATCCGGTCGTTTGCGTCGAACAGCATCACGAAGACGACTAGTACTCTTTGGTAATGTTTTGACCTTGTGGTGTGTACTGTGATGCACAACCCCACAGGAGTAAAATAAAACGGTCAGCATGACTTTGACATTGCATTATTTCGTGGTGAATGAAAACCCGACGGGTGCTCACTGTACCCAACACTTATTGTTAAAGACTAACACAATTTACGGGTGGGGAAAAATAATCACGCATGCGCATAACGGTTCCCTATACCTACCAGCCGAAGGAGAAAACCCATGCTTCATTTGTTTCCGCGAAGCAAAATTAAGGTAGGATAATTTTTTTTTAACACGCCTCGTATGTACATTAAACAAATGGACTCAAATGCACATACAGACACACACGCACACACACACGCACGCACGCACGCACGCACGCACATATAACGGTATATAAATAGATGGATTAATATAATAGTAATAATACTTATAATAATAAAATAGCAAGGGTATAAAGATAAAGTCACGGAAAGAAGAGATCACGGAAGCAATTTGTCTTCTAAAGAATAGAAAAATGGTAGGGCCGGTTGAAATACCAGCTGAAGCTATTAATGCAGACATTGAAGCATTCACCAATATGTTTTACAGTTTTATTGGAAATATATGGGATAGAGACAATATTAATAAAGCGTGGAGAGAAGGCTTTCTGGTTAAGCTACCAAAGAAAGGTGATCTACAAGTATGTAAACAAATGGCATAGCAATAATGCTCTTATCACTTCTTGGTAAAGAGTTAAATAAAGTTATAGAGTTATCCTTGAAAGACTAAAACAGTTGTAGATTCTAAGTTAAAGTGACGGAACAGGCAGATTTACGGAAAAACAGTTCATGTGCAGACAATTTAGCCACATTGTCCGTCATTGTAGAGCAATCATTAGAATGGAATTCAAGTCTAGACATCAACTTTGATTTCTATGAAAACGTCTTTAACATCATGAATATGGATAGACCTTGGAAACTGCTAAGACACTGCGGAATGGCTCACAAGCTCTCCAGCATAATAAATCAGGTTCGTAAGGAATATCGTCTTTCACATTTTCTGTCCCTACTTGCAGTTGATTGACATCAAAGAAAGGGGGGGGGGAAGGGGAGGAGGATATCATTGGATCCGCATCATTATTAACGAGAGTCTCAAAGAGCTTATCTATTAGGGAAGCTGATGAATACAAATATTAATAATAATAAGAAGTTAGTGATGGATGAACCTCGCACCGAAAAACCGCAAGACAGTATCACCAGGTAATATCTTTCCTTTAATATAGAAGGAAAAAGAGGCAAAGAGAGGTCAATGAACACACATAGAAGAGACCGATACAAGGAAAACTGGGAAAATTTGGAAAGAACAGACGATGATAATACGGGACCAGTCAACTTGGAGAGGGTTGGTTGGTGGTTAGTGGCCTCTGCACCCCAAGGTGATAAAGAAGAAGAAGCAGAACCCACTATTAATAACGTTATAGATAACTGAGGAAAGTTAAGTGACAAGGCTACACCATCCTGTAGAAACTATGTGTCCTCAGCACGCTCCTACATGGTAGCGAGATATGGGCAACATATGCCAGACACCAATAAAGGATTAACGCCTTCCATCTGTGCCGCTTGCAGTCCATTCATGATGTTTCAAGGAGAGGCAGTAACAAACGGAAAGGTCATTCACCAGTCTCACAAACCATATGTAATCTTCTCAAGCATCGAAGACTGCGATGGCTTGCTCAGGTTCACTGCAGGACAGGCGGTAGAATTCCATATATATTTTCTATTGACAGCTTGCGGGTAACAATAAAATAACCGGCTGACCACAGCTGAGTTTCACAGATGTATGTGAATGGGGCATGAAGGAGGCACTGAGCCTAGGTCTGACATCATGGGAAGACGAAGCTACATATCGATCCAAGTAGAAATGTAGCACGATAAGCCACATCAGACTGAGTTAAAGACCTTACAATACGGACAAGTGAAATGAGAACGTTGCAAATAAAAGACAAAATAAAAGCTCAATGGAGCCTCAAAACTTAACCTCGAATCATCCTAACGTCAGTCATCATTGAAAGGGACTGCTACTACTACTGCTGCTGCTACTGCTACTATTACTACTGCTGCTACTGCTACTACTACTACTACTGCTGCTACTGATACTATTACTACTACTGCTGCTACTGATACTATTACTACTACTGCTGCTACTGATACTATTACTACTACTGCTGCTACTGATACTATTACTACTTCTGCTGCTACTGATACTATTACTACTACTGCTGCTACTGATACTATTACTACTGCTGCTACTACTACTACTACTACTGCTACTACTGCTGCTACTACTGCACTACTACTACTACCACTATTACTACTGCTACTACTACTACTGCCACTATTACTACTGCTGCTACTACTACTACTACTGCTGCTACTACTACTACTACTACTACTACTACTACTACTACTACTACTACTACTACTACTACTACTGCTGCTACTACTACTACTACAACTGCTGCTACTACTATTACTACTGCTGCTACTTCTACTGCTGATACTGCTACTACTGCTGCTACTGCTACTACTACTGCCACTATTACTACTGCTGCTACTGCTACTACTACTACTGCTGCCACTATTACTACTGCTGCTGCTACTACTGCCACTACTACTACTGCTGCTACTACTACTACTGCTATGCTACTACAACTGCTGCTACTACTATTACTACTACTGCTGCTACTGATACTGCTACTACTGCTGCTACTGCTACTACTACTGCCACTATTACTACTGCTGCTACTGCTACTACTACTACTGCTGCCACTATTACTACTGCTACTACTACTACTACTGCCACTATTACTACTACTGCTGCTACTACTACTACTACTACTACTACTACTACTACTACTACTGCTGCTGCTACTACTGCTACTACTACTACTACTGCTGCTACTACTACTACTACTGCTGCTACTACTACTACTACTACTGCCACTACCACTACTGCTGCTACTGCTGCTGCTACTACTGCCACTACTACTACTACTACTACTACTACTACTACTACTGCCACTACTACTACTGCTGCTACTGCTACTGCTGCAGCTACTACTGCCACTACTACTACTACTGCTACTACAACTGCTGCTACTACTACTACTACTACTGCTGCTACTTCTACTGCTGCTACTACTACTACTGCTGCTACTGCTACTACTACTGCCACTATTACTACTGCTGCTACTATTACTACTGCTGCTACTACTACTACTACTACTACTACTGCTGCTACTACTGCTAATACTACGACTATTACTATTACTACTACTGCTGCTGTTGCTGGTGGCTGCTGCTGCTGGTGCTACTGCTACCTACTACATATTACCTTCTACCTACTACCTTCTACCTACTACCTTCTACCTATTACCTTCTACCTACTATCTTCTACCTACTACCTTCTACCTACTACCTTCTACCTATTACCTTCTACCTACTACCTTCTACCTACTACCTTCTACCTATTACCTTCTACCTACTACCTTCTACCTACTACCTTCTACCTATTACCTTCTACCTACTACCTTCTACCTACTACCTTCTACCTTCTACCTACTACCTTCTACATATTACCTTCTACCTATTACCTTCTACCTACTACCTTCTACCTACTACCTTCTACCTACTACCTTCTACCTACTACCTACTACCTTCTACCTACTACCTACTACCTACTACCTACTACCTTCTACCTACTACCTTCTACCTACTACCTTCTACCTATTACCTACTACCTTCTACCTACTACCTTCTACCTACTACCTTCTACCTACTACCTTCTCCCTACTACCTACTACCTTCTACCTACCACCTTCTACCTACTACCTTCTACCTACTACCTCCTACCTACTACCTTCTACCTACTACCTTCTACCTATTACCTTCTACCTACTACCTTCTACCTATTACCTTCTACCTACTACCAACTACCTACTACCTTCTACCTACTACCTTCTACCTTCTACCTACCACCTTCTACCTACTACCTTCTACCTACTACCTCCTACCTACTACCTTCTACCTACTACCTTCTACCTACTACCTTCTACCTACTACCTTCTACCTACCACCTTCTACCTACTACCTTCTACCTACTACCTCCTACCTACTACCTTCTACCTACTACCTTCTACCTACTACCTTCTACCTACTACCTTCTACCTATTACCTACTACCTTCTACCTACTACCTTCTACCTACTACCTTCTACCTACTACCTTCTACCTACTACCTACTACCTTCTACCTACCACCTTCTACCTACTACCTTCTACCTACTACCTCCTACCTACTACCTTCTACCTACTACCTTCTACCTATTACCTTCTACCTACTACCTTCTACCTACTACCGACTACCTACTACCTTCTACCTACTACCTTCTACCTTCTACCTACCACCTTCTACCTACTACCTTCTACCTACTACCTCCTACCTACTACCTTCTACCTACTACCTTCTACCTACTACCTTCTACCTACTACCTTCTACCTACTACCTTCTACCTACTACCTACTACCTTCTACCTACTACCTTCTACCTACTACCTTCTACCTACTACCTTCTACCTACTACCTTCTACCTACTACCTTCTACCTACTACCTTCTACCTACTACCTTCTACCTACTACCTACTACCTCCTACCTACTACCTTCTACCTACTACCTTCTACCTACTACCTTCTACCTACTACTACCCGCTAACCTATCCTGTAGACACTATAAACCACAAGACAAAGAACATAAATCCAGTCCAACCCCATTGGAGAGAAGTACCTAAAACAGACATTAATATTTTATTATATAATTATTTTCATTTATAAAATATCTTATTGTTTTGCGACGTTTCCTATGTTTAATATCCTCAGTTATTTAATGTCAACCGTGCCTCCTTTTTATTGCAGCAGTAGCCTTGGACTTCCGTCCTGGAAACAAAGAACCATCAAGGAAAAGACGCTTTTGGTAGTGTTTGGTATACTGGTTTTGATCGTGGTAATCTTGGCAGTTGTTATGGCTATCAAGGAATCACAGGTCAAGGAGTTGAAAGCACAGGCAAATAGTAAGTACAGTTCAAGTTTAATGCTGACAGGCGTAGGTGATCATGGTTTTGTTTTTCCAAGTTTATATGTAATGCTGACAGGCGTAGGTGATCATGGTTTTGTTTTTCCAAGTTTATATGTAATGCTGACAGGCGTAGGTGATCATGGTTTTGTTTTTCCAAGTTTATATGTAATGCTGACAGGCGTAGGTCATCATGGTTTTGTTTTTCCAAGTTTATATGTAATGCTGACAGGCGTAGGTGATCATGGTTTTGTTTTTCCAAGTTTATATGTAATGCTGACAGGCGTAGGTGATCATGGTTTTATTTTTCAAATTTTAATGTAATGCTGACAGGCGTAGGTCATCATGGTTTTGTTTTTCAAATTTTAATGTAATGCTGACAGGCGTAGGTCATCATGGTTTTGTTTTTCCAAGTTTATATGTAATGCTGACAGGCGTAGGTGATCATGGTTTTCTTTCTTTAAGTTTATATGTAATGCTGACAGGCGTAGATGATCTTGGTTGGCACTACAGTGAATGAGCCGACAGCTGCCGGCGACCCATAACTGGGCCAGCGAACCAGAGATGACCATTTGGAAGGCCAACACTGTACCAAAAAACGCTAGCTGAAATCGAATGTGTCGGGTCTCGCTCTAAACTGCAACATAACGCCACAATATCCTTTTTAGAACCAACGCAGAAGAAGAAGAAGACGACGAGGAAAGAAAGAAGATGTAAGTTTTCTTTGAAACAAAGAAGGATGTACCACATTCAGCATTCGTTTGGCCCGTGCGTATGCCAAAATTGCGCACAGTCATGGTTTGGAGAGTATTACACACTAGCAGATCGTCTCTCACTACTACATGTGGCAGTAGTGATTCTCTTGAGCTGTTATACATGGAGCCTTACCAGAAACAAATCTACCCTATAAGGATGGTGATGTTCATCTGTGCTTGCTACATGCCCATAGTGGGACAGTAGTCCCATCCTAGTCTGTATCACACAAGTTATGCCCTGTTCTAATTCGTTCGATCAAGACAGTGATAGTTGTCTCTCATTTGGTCGACATTCTTTATGGCTTAGATAAGGGTCTTTTTTTTCTTGAAGAGTGATTATTTGTTCTTTTTAATTCTCATGTAGTTCTCTCATTTGTTAAGTAGTCCTGGTCTGGAGGGCCATAGTGTGATGGTATGCACTGTATCACAAATATAGCACAGGCAAAATAATGAGTGAATATAAGGATGCTGCTAATCTACTCAATCAGTGCTTTGACCCACTATACACTAAAGAAGACTGCTCCAACATACCAGAGTTCATATATATTTTTCAAAGGGACATAGATACCGAGGGGTTAAGGTTAGTCTGCATCACGGAGGAAGTGGGTTTTTAAAGAATTGAAGGAGTTGAAAGTGTATACATGTTCTGGTCAAGATGGTATTCATCCAAGATTGCTGTTTGAAATTGAAAACCTGTTAGCTAAACCTGTGGCTATATTATGTTCTCAATCACTAACGAACGGGATTGGACAGGAGAGTCAATAATCAAAGAAAAGAGTGTAATGGATTTCGGCAAGTTTAATCTATTCAGAAATAATCAGCGTGTGTTTACTAAAGGGAGATCATGCTTAACAAATATGTTAGAATTCATTAAATAGATTACTAAAATTAGAGATGGTTGGTAGGTTGGTTGGTTGGTTGGATGGTTGGTTGGTTGGTTGGTTGGTTGGTTAGGCCCACAATGGGTTCGTAACCCTTTTGTGCGCCCTGAAATGGACGGAACTTGTGGCAGAATGTAGGAGCTTTCCTGACATGCTGAGCGTACTGATGAAGTGGACCGGAGTCCTCCAGGCGGTTGTGCAATGCTTGGCTTCATCTGCGTGTCACTCACTACTACGAGGATCACATCGAACCTCACCTTGTTAGCCGGACTATTGTCCTCGACAACAGCCCGTTTCCAGGATGACCAACCAGGAGGCCATGCGAGGGTCATGGCCATTATATTTCTTCTGACCCTGGCTAACATTGCATGATCAGTGTGTTTTGCCTGACCAGACGTTAGGCTCATCGTCCCAAATTGAAAGATAAAGGGGACCAGTGGATGTTATTTATCTAGATATTGCAAAGGCCTTTGATAGAGTAAATCATCAAAGATTGTTTAAGAAGTTAAAATCACAATAGATTGCGAAATTGCCAAATGGATAGAAAATTGGTTAACGGAAGAGGGTAGAGATTGGGCGTAAATAAAGAGTACTCTGAGTGGCGTGAAGTAAAACGTAGAGTGCCACAGGGCGTAGTTTTGTGACCAATTTTTTTCTTGATATTTATAAATGATGTGGACAATGTTATCGGATCAATGATTGCAAAATATGCGGATGACACAAAACTATGCAGGAGTGTCTCATCTAAAGCAGACCTAGATAATTGAGGTCATATTTCGATACAATTTGGGAATTGCCTGTGAGCTATAAAATTAAGTTTAATGTAGATAAATGTACAGTCATCCGCGTAGATAGATCAAACATGGAACATAATTGCGCAATGTGAGAGAACAATATTTGAAAGATAGAAAAGGAAAGGAACCTAGAGGTTATAACTGACCTACGGAGACGAACCTTCATACAAAGATGTTTTGGAGCCTTCAAGAATTCTCACGGCACCCTGTATCAAGACAACTGAACGTCGCGTATAGATATTAAAAACAATGGCGAACCAGAAGGAAAATAGAAGAAAAAGAAGAAGACTACATTCTCCCAGTTAGGCAGTGATTCAATTCTCGACTGTCACACGCGGAAAAAGTTCAAATACAACATTTATGTTGACATGATGACATCCGTTCGTGTCCTTGAACTTGGTCCTTCTGCCTTATTCCCTGACGGTAGTGTTGGAGCATGAACGTGCTATTGGTTATGTTTTATTGATGAGGGGGAAACTGGAAATGTACTTTATCACAGTCTGGCACTATCTCCTGAGATTAGCTGGGACACTGGCTTCAGGAAATGAATGAAACAATTGATTATGGGAAAATATGCCGGAGAGAGAGAGAGAGAGAGAGAGAGAGAGAGAGAGAGAGAGAGAGAGAGAGAGAGAGAGAGAGAGAGAGAGAGAGAGAGAGAGAGAGAGAGAGAGAGAGAGAGAGAGAGAGAGAGAGAGAGCAAAATATAGTACAAGAGAACGATATAGTTACACACATACATACATACATACATACGCGCGCGCGCGCGCGCGCACACACACACACACACACACACACATACACATAGAAAGTTAGTGGTGCAAATAGAAATAGTTAAAAAACATTTTTGAAAGAAGATAAAGAGAGCGAACGAGAAAGACGAGAGATAGAAACAGAGAGTCACAGATATAAAGCGATAGAAAGTTGAAAAGACTCAGAGAAAAAGATGGAAAGTCAGTATGCTCCAGCGTTTTAATTATTGCAGTACCCAATACATAATATGTGTAATATCTAGAATCCTACCGGCGAACGTGTTTGTTATAGTTTAGTTGTCCAACCATCTGTGACTTTGAGTGACGTAGGGTAGCTCAAGTTGACTGCCCAGTACTAATTGCGTTGCGTCGATCGTCTCAAGTCCGTTGTCAATCTAGGACTGTTCTTATGTCGTCTGTTCATCGACTGCAAGATCTACCTCTTTCCATATTGCCAGACATTCTTGCGTTGAAATCCATCAGCGAAAGATGATCCTAATGCAGTCGCATGAGATACAGAACTATCGTATATTCTGTTTGGAAATTTATTCAGCACAAAGTGTAGTTCCACCATTTTTTGAGTGTCGTGAGTTCGCAATCTGGCTCTCCTGGTGACACAAATTGATATTCTCAAATAATTAATTTCACAAGTATAAATTTTACTCTCACGCGCATTGGACAAAGACCAAGTTTGACACTAGTAGCACATAGACTGTATAATAATACTGTTTATCAACTGCTGCTACGTCACACCTTTCGATGTTTGATCTGTGGAACAACTGATAGGCACAACATAGACTTTCTGACATCTGGTATCAATTTCAATATCAAGCCAATATACTTGAAATCATGAGTCTACTTAGGAGCGATATTATTTACATGTCACTTCGTCTTCAACGATGCAATGTACAATAACTAATCTTCTACTAAACAACATGTTTCCCCTTCTCCAAAGATACTTTGTAAAATAACTAATCTCCTACTAAACAACATGTTTCCCCTTCTCCAAAGATACTTTGTAAAATAACTAATCTTCTACTAAACAACATGTTTCCCCTTCTCCAAAGATACTTTGTACAATAACTAAGCTCCTACTAAACAACATGTTTCCCCTTCTCCAAAGATACTTTGTAAAATAACTAATCTTCTACTAAACAACATGTTTCCCCTTCTCCAAAGATACTTTGTACAATAACTAAGCTCCTACTAAACAACATGTTTCCCCTTCTCCAAAGATACTTTGTACAATAATTAAGCTTCTACTAAACAACATGTTTCATCTGCTCCAAAGATACTATGTACAGATTCGTTTCTCCTTCTCCAAAGATACCATATACAATATCTCTGCTTCTAGTAAAGAACATATTTTTCATTCTACAAATATGCTATGTACAGTACCGCTTCCCCTTTTCCAAGGATACAAAGTACAGCATCTAGACTACTACTAAAGAACATGTTGCTCCTTCTCCAAAGATACTATGTACACTATCTAGATTACTGCTAGTGGATATATCTTACCTTCTTCTCTGTTACGATCTTAACAAAGCATAGGGGTTAGCACTGTAGATGGCCAAATGAAAACCCGTAATAAGACAATCTGCGTGCTACAATCCATAAATCAATCAATCAATCAATCAATCAACATCGTTCAGCCACACACAGAGAACGTGCCTTCAGTAAGTACACACCAAGTCCTCCCGACCTGGTCCATTCGTCCTATCTCCGGCCACGTCTTTTATGTTTGCTTTTTGTTTGTCTCGAGCTCTCATCTTGAAATCGGTTTTGGTCATCCACTACTTCTCTTGTCTTTTGAATTTCAGAACAGAGACTGTCTTGTAAGGCTATCAGCGGGTTTCCTCAGTGTGTGTCCAATACAATGCCAGCGCCTTCTCCTCGCCCCATGTTCCACTGATATCTGTTTGGTTGTTCGCAATAGTTTAGCATTAATGATCAAATCATTCCTTTTCGATCTCTCTATTCTCCAGAATAGGAACATATGTCTTTTTGGTTGTTATTTTTGTTCTCCGTGTTTCAGGGCCAGACAAGAAAAGAGTCTTTACATTTGATTTGAAGTTTTTAATCTTTGTGTTGGACTTCTACGGTGTTTGTCTTGAAAAGAATGTTGTGTCTTAGTTTACAGCGAAGCTGTTTTGTACCCGCGCCTTTTGGCATTTTTTGGGTACTGGCTTCACCTTCCCTATTATCTTAATCAGACTGTACTAGTGTATATTATTTCAGGGCCGCAGGTTGGAGGCGGAATGGAGTTTTAGTCAAATCAAGTTTCCCAAAGGATGTCAGTCCAGTCACTGTGCTGCATGTTCGTTTGGTTTAATTTCTTTTGATTTTTCACGTTCCCCAACAAGTTTTGCTTTTTGTATTTATATTATTTTGATAACTGTTTCTGTACCTCCTACCTTGTCTATATTGCTACCAAGATACATTAATGATCTCAAATCTTGTAGGAATGTGTCTCTCAACACAATCTGATTGTCGTTTACCGCATTCATTTGTTCTCGTACTCTTTGTGTTTTTCTTTTCTCAGTTCTAATGAATGGGATCTTTTATCAAGTGTACTTATTTTATTTTGCTTCTGGCTGATGTGGTAGGAGAGAAGAACAAAGTCATTGGCAAAGTCCAGCTTGTCAAGTTCTGGTGTTGAGTTCCATTTTTATTAATTGATGTTGCTGTCTTCATAACCCAGTCAGAAGTTATCAGTAAAATAAATAGAGATAAGAGACATCTCTGACGCACACTAGTTCTTATCTCAAATGGCTCAGTAATCCGACCTTGATGTAGAACTCTACAGTTAGGTGCTTCCATTCTGGGACACTACTAAAGCAATATGTGCTCTAACAGTGATGGTTTGTTTAGCAATATGTTAGACATGATGAGGTTGCTAGCATCATGCATATTCCACTTTAGTCATTCTTTATGACATAAATGGGGGATTGGAACCCAGAGGGAAAGAAACGAGTGAGTAGGTCTAGAAACACTTGGTGAAAAGCATTAGACGCGTAGGCCCGTGAGCGGGACTCAAATATATGGTTCCTTATAGGAACACATGGAGAGCATTTCTTAAAGCACAATGTTCTATGAGCAGCCAGCATAGGTGGATGAGGATGAATAAGGACGAAACAGTGGTCATATTCTATCCGCAGCACTAAATGACACATCATCCACAACGCAAATCGACATATTTACATCCCCCATAAGAATTATCGCCAGGGTGTTGCCGGGGTAGGAAAGAGGAGAAATGAATATTGTCACTGTAAACCTGCCAAGCATGTCGTAAGATGCGACTAAGGAAGTTTGGACAGCCGGTCTGCTACTTCATCCTCAAGACATTTAAGCCACAAACACTTCAACAATTATCAAGTCAACAAACACTTCAACAATTATGAAGTCAACAAACACTTCAACAATTATCAAGTCAACAAACACTTCAACAATTATCAAGTCAACAAACACTTCAACAATTATCAAGTCAACAAACACTTCAACAATTATCAAGTCAACAAACAATTTAACAAATAGTCAACTAATTAGGAATATGCAACGAAACCAGCAAATACAGAAGAAAATCCTCTATCAAGAGGGCGTGATCGAGAGAAAGCCGGAATGATTATACGAGTACATCTCTGACTTGTTTTTGTTTCGGAAAACTATCAGATTTAATATCTGGATTTTTCGTACAATGTTCGAACAGGGGAAGGTTGCACATGTGGCAGCCGAGATGAGAAACTGCACAATTGATATGATGGAGCTGGCTGAGACAATGTGAAAAGGTGTTGAGAAGATGAAACTCAAGCGCAATGGAGAATCCCCAGGGCAAGGGAAATAGAGGCAGACCAAGACACACACGGAACAGAGAACTAGAAATAAATATTAAAGAAACAGGGACGAAGTGAACAGAGCTTGAACAGATAGCCAATGACGGGATGACTTGGCGTACATTTATTCAAGACATATGCACCACAGGGAACTGAAAGGTTTTGATTGATTCATAACGCTGATTGTGGTAAATCAGTTGAAGTATTCTAGAACATTGTTCTATGAAGAATATGCAGACATATACAACATACCAACACGCATATGCTTATGTACACAGATGTATCGCTACCACGTGTCTTGCCGACTTCGTCAACTTATTCTCCAGTAAACCAAAGAGACAAACAGAGGACATTATGTTGAAGAACACTGCCAAAAGCAAATGACCAATACAACTAATTTTTTTTCTTAGATTACTGCTCAAACCAAGAAAGCAATAGACAATTCACCAAGCTTAAACGAAGTAACCAATATAATTCACACTGCTTCTTAAACCAAGCAACCAATTTAAGTTACCATGCCTAAACCAAGTAACCAATACAATTAGTATTGCTTAAACCAAGTAGCCAATACAATTCACCACACTTAAAAAAAAGTAACACATATAATTCATCAGGCTTTAACCAAGTATACACAAGAATTTACCAAGTTTAAACCAAGTAACTTATAGTTCACCCAGCTTAAACCAAGTCTTATTAATTTACCTAGCTTCTGTTCTGTTTTTAAGAATCGACTTAACTGCACTCCGGAAATACCCATAGGTGCTCAGTCTATCTCAGTAAATGGCGAAGGGTGGGAATACTGATGATTCGTGCAGCTGGTTGGTTATAACTTCTGCTCTGTCCTATCTTGCGCCATAGTCAGCTCGAACCTCATTCATTATATGCAGTCTATGAATTGCAGATTGATCTATTGCGGTGTCGTCATCTAACAGAGTGGAGCGCGCAGCCTAGTCGAAAGTGAGCTAACTTGCTAAGACTGAGATTACACCGCGTCAGGGTTAGAAATCACGGATGGACATAAAAAGAATCAGAGCGTGGTTCCTTCCTTGTTCGGCGACCGCTCCCCAGTTGACCCAGCTGTAAATGGTACCTGACATATGAGTTTGGTTAGACATAAACAGCAAGGAAGGGAACTTGCCACCCCACCTCACATAAGCTGCGGCTTAGTCCGTGAAGAGTTATCTTCATCCCCGACGGCATTTGTTGCCATGGGACCCACCTTTACCTTTACTTTACATATAACAGGCGGTCAATGATCGCCTTCGAAATGTCACTCTTATCCATATATAGTGTACCTGTAGTTGGTGCCTATGAATCCAGGATGTCAGCTCCTTCGTTGGGCTTGACCCCGGAATGACCAAGGCAGTAGATTCACACCTGCCTCTCCAGATTTGATGCCTCTACATCAGCCATCCACTCATGCCTTAGCCAGCCATTCTCTGTACCTTCCGATGCAAGGATTACTGCCCCTGTAGAGAGGTCTCAGATAGTCATCTCAGAGCTGGAGTCACTCCATTCTCGTACTGGATGTTGCGGTTGAACCGCTCTGCTGTGCGACGATCAGCTCTCTCTATCTCTCTATCCATCTCTCTCTCTTTATCCATCTCTCTCGCTCGCTCTCTCTCGCTCTCTCAAGCTGAGAAGTCTCAACGATATCTCACGTCGTAGCACCGATTCATCTGTACATATGATGGCATCTCTATACTGCATGTTATCATGTATCAACTTGTTAATCTCGATCTCTGCTCTTCCGTTACACCACTCACTGCATTCCCTTCCTAGGGTCGTATAATCTGTCATTCTATCGCCAGTGTGAACTCATTCATCACCCTTGAACATCGTCTCAGCTGTGGTCACATGTCAAAAGATTCTATCTGATTGTGCCATCCACGACACTCCTCTTTTGATTCTTGATTCTGTGATGTCTAAGGTGTTATAAAAGTGAGTGCCACATTTGTGGGCTCACTCGCATATGAGCGTTGGCCTGTAGCAATTATTTAGGGATGCAACTGACAGATGTCCTAGCATGTACCATAAGAGTCATCGTGGAAGCTGTAGAGGTCGTGCTCAGTCGTCGATGTCTGCAGTAGATGAAGTAGAGAAATGTGGATGTAGACGGAGAAGAAGAGGAGACAAGCTTAAACAAAGTAACCAGTATATTTCTCCAAGCGTAAACCAAGTCACCAAAAGAATTCACCAAACTTAAAGCAGGGAACCAATAGAATTCATTAAGCTAAAAACAAGTAAACAGTTAAATTCACCAATACTTAACATTGTACCCAATAAAATTCTTCGTCTTAAATCAATTGACCAAAAGCTGTTATCATTTCTCAGGGTACTGCTTGACCCCAGAGTGTGTTAACATAGCCAGTGCCATACTGACTGCCATGGACAGAGATATGGATCCCTGCCATGATTTCTACCAATACGCCTGTGGGGGCTGGATGAAGAACAACCCTATCCCACCAGGACACTCCCGATGGGGCACGTTTGAGCTAATGTGGCAGAAAAATATGTTGGTCATGAGAAATGCCATTGGTAAGTTCACGAGTATTCCTCATCATCTCTATGTGAAGGCCCATAACATTCTTTTTTTATACTATGTGTGTGTGTGTGTGTGTGTGTGTGTGTGTGTGTGTATGTGTGGGTGTATGAGCATGTGTGTATGAGTGTGCGTCTTAGAGTGTTCGGAAGTGTGTGTATATGAGACTTATATATGTGTATTTATGATTGTTTGTGTATGCATGATTGTGTGCATGTGTGTGCCGACGTCTGTGTGTATGTGTGTGTATGAATGAGTATATGTGTATATTGGTGTGTAATGTGTGTGAATGAGTGTGTGTATTGGTATGCATATGTGTGTGTATTAGTGTGTGTTAACGCGGTATGTATGTTTGTAATCGAGTGTCTGTATGTGTATTAGTGTGTATGTTTGTGAACGTGTGTGTGAGTGTATGTGCACGTGTGTGTGAGTGTATGTGTGTGTATCAGTTTGTGTTAGTGTGCGCATGTGTTTATATGTGAATGTACTAGTGTGTGTTTAGTATGTGTGTATGTGTTTGTATTAGTATGTGTATGTGCACATATTCCAGTCTCTATTGAACACCAATGCTCATTAAAAGAAACAATTTATATTTCATATCGTGTCTGATCAGTACTAATTGTCAAGTTATGTGCACTTGTGTACTTTGTTAACCAAAAATTGATGACGTCGCAGGAATGGCTATCGCAGTGGATATTTATCGTTGGAAAAGCTTCGGGAAAAAACCGTAAGAAAAATCTTCATCCTCTTCTGACCTCAGTCGTCTTGATCATATCTTGCCACTCAATAAGGATAGCTGAGGATGAGAGAGTGAGGATGACTCACCCTCACTATAATCAAATTCACTTTGTCATAATTTCACCAACGCAATTGTCTAAGATGAAAAGTTCCAAAAGTGTGCCCTTGATATTTGGTGCATGGAATATTCGCACTCTCATAGACCGTGCTAAGTTTAACAGACCTGAGAGAAGATCAGCTCTGATTGTCAAAGAACTTGCCATATACAAAAATGAAATATCAGTTCTAAGTGAGACTCGCTGGACAGAAGAGAGCCAAATATAGAACTTGATATCGGCTATATCTTTTTTCTGGAAAGGTCATGAAGTCGAAGATCGGCGTTGGATCAGGAGTTGGCTTTGTTATCAAATCGAGCTTGGTTAGTGGGCTCCCCAATGCTCAAAAAGGGTTAAATTACCGTTTAATGGTGCTGTGAGGTGGGCTGGACATGTGGTATGCATGTCGGATCAACGTCTACCAACAGAGCTACTCTATGGTGAACTGCAAAATAGCTAGAGAGCAAGCGGTGGTCAGCGGAAATGGTACAAGTACACTTAAGAAATCGCCGATCGGTATTAACCACGATGACTGGAAAAGAAACGCCACCAATCGCATGAACTGGCGCAGCACTTGTGGAGGGTGTTCAGTGAAATGGAGCATCAATAATAAATGAGACTATACAAAGATGATCGCTCCGCAAATCTGCTCACATCAACCCTTCTTCAACCCTGGTGCTAAGGGGTGTCATATTTCCTTGTACTAAGTGCGACAGACAATTCAGGGCTACCATTGGCTTATTTAACCATCTTCGAACTCATGCGAACAGGGAATGTTGACAAAGTCGTCGACATGGACGAACAACACATGTGTGTGTATTAGAGTGTTTGTTTGTGTATCAGTTTGTTTATGTTTGTGTAATCGTGTGTGAATGTATGTGAATGTGTGTATTAGTGTATATTAGTGTGTATGCGTGTGCATTAGTTTGTATTTGTGTGCATTAGTTTGTGTATGTGTGTGTATTAGTGGCATTAGTGTGTGTATGTGTGCATTAGTGTATGTATGTGTACATTTGTGTGTGTATGTGTATGTTTGAGGAGCCCGCGGCCGAATGGTATCGAGGCCTTCCTGCCGACAAGGAGGGCAGGCGTATGCCATATGTTGTTTATCTGTTGGGGGTGAAATAAAAAAAAAATAGCCAGCACACGACGTGGCGACAGCAGTGGCGACAGCAGTGGCGAAGCAGCCTGTAGTCAGCCTAAAAATAGCCATAGACTACACCAGCAATGGGAAAAAATCGTTTTGACAGTTTAAAAAAATGTGTTTGTGTTATTGTGTGTATTAGTGTGTGAATGTGTTTGTATTAGTATGTGTATGCAATTATGTGTATTAGAATGTGTGTGAATGTGTGTATTAATGTGTGTATGTATTGTTGAGTGTATGTAGCATTAGTATGTGTATATGTTAAATAGGAGGGCGCCATGCAACACTCATCAGTGCATACGCACCCACAATGACAAATCCTCAGGAAACAAAAGATAAGTTTTATGAGGACATTGAGGCGCTCATCGCTACAGTACCCAAATCTGACAAACTGGTCATCCTCGGTGATTTTAACGATAGGGTTGGCACAGACCATACAGCCTGGGAGGGGGCCATTGGCAGACATGGTATCGGAAAATGCAATAGTAACGGACTGCTCCTTCTGAGGACATGTGCCGCAAATGAACTACTCATTACAAACACAGCTTTCCGACTACCTGTCCGAAATAGAACCACATGGATGCACACAAGGTCCCGCCACTGGCACCTCATTGACTATATTATCATCAGACGTAGGGATCGAGCGGATGCTATGGTAACGAAGAGCATGTGTGGTGCAGAATGTTGGACCGACCATCGACTTGTCATTGCCAAGCTAAACTTCAAGATCCAACCCAAAATGCGCCCCCAGGGAAAGAAACCACTGAGGAGGCTAAATGTCTCTCAGCTGAAATACGAACCCACAAGAGGAGGCTTCCAGGAAGAGCTTGAGGGTAGACTGTCTGAGCTTCGTTTTGAAAAGAACGACATCGAAAAGAACTGGTCATCATTGAGAAACACACTCTACGATACAGCTGTTAAACACATTGGCCCACTCACGCGCAAGCATAAGGACTGGTTTGATGAGAACGATCTAGAAATACAGAGCCTTCTCGATGCAAAACATGAAGCGCACAGGGAATACCAGAGGGACACACCATCTCCGGCAGCAAAAGCTGCCTTCAATACTGCTCGCAAAGCTGTCCAGACCAGGCTTAGAGAGATGCAAGACTCCTGCCTCAGCAAAAGAGCTGACGAAATTGAGATGTTCGCTGAGCGTCATGACACCAAACGGTTTTACGAGGCACTGAAAGCTCTCTACGGCCCGCAGCCCTCTAGTAATACTCCAGTTTGCAGTGCGGATGGGGTACTGCTAACAGATAAGGTTTAGATTCTAGACAGATGGGCAGACCACTTTTGCAAAATACTAAACCACCCATCGTCCATAAATGAAGAGGCCATCCGGCGAATGCCGCAGGTGGAACTGAACCTGGAGTTGGATGAAGTAATTACTGAGGAGGAAGTCGACAGGGCAATCAGTTCACTATCTATAGGAAAAGCTCCAGGAGCTGATGCAATACCAGTAGAGGTATATAAGACAGCTGGCCCATCCCTCACCAGAAGGATCACTGAACTCTTCTGTCACATGTGGGCTGAAGGTAAAATTCCGCAGGAGCTAAAGGACGCCTGAATCGTTGACCTATACAAAAAGAAAAGGCAATCGTCAGGAATGTGACAATCATCGTGGAATATCGCTACTCTCCGTAGCAGGCAAGATCCTAGCGCGCTTACTGCTAAACAGGCTCAACAAACACCTTGAACAAAGCCACCCCCTCCCAGAAAGCCAATGTGGATTCAGAGCCGGAAGAGGAACAGTGGACATGATTTTTGCCGTTCGCCAAGTACAAGAGAAGTGTCGAGAGCAAAATCAGGCCTTGTACACCACATTTATTGATTTGACAAAGGCATTTGATACAGTAAACAGAGGAGGGCTGTGGATGATAATGTCTAAGTTTGGCTGCCCCAACAAGTTCATAACAATGGTGAAACAGCTACACGAAGGCATGTGTGCTCGTGTACTGGACAGCGGTGCAATCTCTAAAACGTTTCTAGTATCAAACGGAGTAAAACAAGGATGTGTACTCGCCCCGACTTTGTTCAGCATGATGTTCGCGGCCACGATGACAGACGCCTTCAGATCATTGGAGCTTGGAATACCCATAAAGTACCGCACAGATGGCAAGTTACTCAATTCCAGAAGAATGAAGGCCAAAACCAAAGTGGCTGGCGACATAATCAGGGAACTTGTATTTGCTGACGACTGCGCTCTAATGAGCAACTCAGAACTGAACATGCAGGTTGGAATGGACCAGTTCTCTGCCGCATGCGAAAATTTTGGTCTGACCATAAATGCCAAAAAAACAGAGGTCATGTACCAACCAGCACCAGGCATGCCGTACACAAAACCAGAGACTACAGTCAGCGGGCAGACGTTGAATGCCGTAGACAAATTCACATATCTGGGCAGCACGCTGTCGAGATCTGTCAGCCTAGACGATGAGGTGGCAAGCAGAATAGCAAAGGCCAGCACAGCCTTTGGTAGAATGCGCGCGATGGTCTGGGCACGTCGTGGCATCAGCGTCAAGACCAAACTCTAGCGTGTACCGTGCAACCATCATTCCAACCCTACTATACGCTTGCGAAAGCTGGACTGTATACTCTGGACATGCAAGGAGGTTAAACCACTTCCACACAGGTTGCCTGAGGCGAATATTCCACATCCGATGGCAAGATCGTGTCACTGACATCGAGGTTCTCTCGAGGGCTAACATGCCCAGCATCCACGCACTGCTAGAAAAAGCACGACTAGGATGGGCCGGACACCTCGTCCGTATGTCAGACGAGCGGCTCCCAAAGAAGCTTCTCTACGGCGAGCTGAGAGCGGGATGGCGCGAGAGAGGGCGCCCAAAGAAACGTTTTAAAGACGGTCTGAGGGACTCACTGAAAAGTTGCCAGATAGACATCGACACCTGGGAATGTCTTGCGAAAAACAGATCTGACTGGAGAAGCGCAGTCAAATCGGGTGTAGCTGCCGGTGAAGACGACCGTGTTGTGAAAGCCCAGAACAGACGCGAGACGCGGAAATCCCGAGCAGCGGGAACACCATCCCCTTTTACAAACCTTGTGTGCCCGATATGTAGCAGATGTTTTCGTGCTCGCATTAGCCTGTTCAGCCACATGCGCACCCACACCCAACAGGGAAATCTGTGACAAGGATGATGTCGGCGGTCCTCATCGACAACGATGGACAGCTATTATTATGTTAGTTTGTGTATGTGTATTGTTAGTTTGTGAATGTGTGTATATTTGTGTGCGTATTTGTGTGTATGTGTATTAGTATGTGTGAATATGTGTACGTACTCGTACATATATAATTACGGTGTTCATTCCCATGTTTGTTTTGTTAAATTTTCATTTATGGATTCTGCTGGCGAAGGGACGGTTTTTTCCACCCCTGACCGTAGTCCTTTTGGCGATATCAGGACGTATTAACCAGTTTGTGGGTGTGCGTGCGTGTGTGTGTGCGCGCGCGCGTGCGTGCGTGTGATACAGCGTAGGCTTAAGTTGAGTAGTTTACTTATCTTAAGAATTACAACAACGACACAACTTCAACTTAGCAAACCACAGTAAACACTATCGCTGACATTAACACAAAATAGTATAATTTATTCACAATAATCATTGTTGCACATCAACAAAAGAAAATAACTTCTAAACTAAAAAAATCATAATATTTAACTAGCACAGAAAATACAAGCAATTGCTGTTGATCTTATTTCTACATAAAAAAACCCAGATTAGAAGTCTATACCTGCAACAACAAAACTTCACAATCTCAAGAATTATTCTAGCCACAACTTAATTGCTCCAGTTAGCTCGCCGTCCTCTTTCTGCACCCTCAACACAATCACAAACTCGTCTTCACGATCGGAACACGTAATCAGTCGATCTGTGTGCTAACTTATAATCAGATCATGTATAATAAGGCGATCTGTTCATTCACACATAATCAGATCACGTACTCACATATAATCAGATGACTTACTCAGTTGTTCTGTGCACTCACACACAATGAATTCTCGTACTCAGTCGAATTGTACGTTCACACACAATCAGATCTCGTACTGTTCATAAGGTGTCCATCATAAGCACCTATTTAGCGCCACTGGCCAAACTCGATGTGTATGATGGTACAACCACCCTGTAAACTCCTTCACTTCCAGACTCACACCGTCTTCCTGCCAGTCTCCCATCCAGTCTCCAGAATTTATCTCTGCAGTGTATTTTATAGTGTCAAGCAACAGCATGACTCTCAAATGGTCTTTTGTGGGTTGGCTGATTTAGCTATCACTCTGATGTGGCACTATCCCATTAAAAATATTATTGGCTGTCTATCCACGAGTCACTGTCATTCTAAATGTGGTAGCCTGTCGTGTAAGCATCAGATTGTCAACAACCCCTTTCCTTGTCAATCCTGACCCCAGAGTGGACACCCAGCCCTGTACCAGACAAAGTCTTCTACCTAACGTGTTCCTAACCCCTCGTTTCCTTGTCGACCTAGTGTCGAAACAGTGATTGACCCTGGCGTGACCTGCTTTCATCAAACGCATTCATGCAACCTTTAATTCTTAGTGAACACAGCCCAATCTCCCCTGCCCTAAATATCCATGCTCCAGCTAGAGCTGTCACACGTGCGTGTGTACGTGTGTGTTTGTAATGTGGACGTATTGACCAGTGTATGGATGTGTGTATATATCAGTTGCACAATGACAGTTTCGCAGTACAGTAGTTTTGCCAATCCTTTCCGTACGTGGATAAATGGTCATACCGAGAAATAGTACACCAGCGGGGATTTATAAGGCGGATAAATTAAGATTACTTTGCCCTGTCGTTGCCATTTACTGTACAGATAAGGTTCTTATTTCACTTTCAATAAAGAAATAGTCTATACCATACCGAGCTTTCTCACACACCTTCTGGTGGTCAGAAGTCCAATATTTCAGAGGGATGGATTGAAAAAATGTAGCGTTCTTACATATGTTTCTCGAATGAAAGAATATATTTGCCGTTTAGTTTAACGACAAAGGTAGACCTATGCGGTGACATCAGAGGAATGGCCGATCCAGGATGATTTATGTTTGTTTTTGGTGGATCCAATTTATAAATTCTTGCTAAATGTTGAATCTGTGACCATCTGATCGGTCCTTATATGGTCCCACTCCGCGTATTCACTAGATTTCCTCTAGGATTTTCACTTGACAATAAATCGAACGTTTGTGGGTGGTTTCCTTCCTGCGACTTACTAAGCCTGGGAAATGTGTAACTCTGGCGTATCCAGCCTTCAATTCACTCACAAGGGTATTTTACCAATTATATCTCCATCTAAGCAGGTGAAAGTGTTTGAATGTATTCAAATGTGAATTCTTCTTCTTCTTCTTCTTCATCGTACGCAGTCAGACAGTAACCATTATTTTTTCGAAAGAAGCGGCGGTCATCCTGAGGCTGTCGACACTGCCATAGAGCTTGTCTTGTGGTTCCACTGGTGATGGCCACATCTGCTCTCTCTGATCCTCGTATGTCGGGCAGCTCTGTAGCAGATGCTCAGCGGTCATTTTCCCGGTACCACACGGGCATTCGTCGGTACCACCTATCTTCAATTTGTTGAATAGGTGGTACCTCAGTCTATTGTGGCCAGTGCGAAGTCGGAAGACAACGACCTGCTCTCTTCTGTTCAACTGGTAATAGGCATCGTTTTTGGTGTAGCCGGTATGTTCAGTTTCCCATTTGGTCATGTATCTGGCTTTAATAAGCCTTTTTGACTCTTCGTACGTCATACTAGTATCTGTTTGTGGTAGTCTTGCACCTTCTTTTGCCAGTCTGTCTGCCTCCTCGTTGCCTTGGATGTTGCAGTGTGATGGGACCCACTGTACCACTACCCTTTTTGGTGCGGACTGCTGGCATAGTTGACAGAGTACTGCTCTTAAGTCATTAAGCTCAGTGTTTTTCTGGCTTTTTAGCGCTGTGACTACGGCCAGAGCATCTGTAAGCAGGACTATATGGCTTTCATTTTCTTTATGTGTCACCATTTATTCCACTGCCGCACTCAGTGCCTCTGCCTCCACTCTGAAATTGCTTGTGTACTTACCAGTAGCGAATGACAGTGTTATTTTTCTGCCATTTGGTAGGTTCAGGAATGCTCCTGCCCCTCCGTTCTGTGTAGTGTTTGTTATAGAACCGTCGGTGTATGCATGGGTCCAGTCCATGCTTGGGTAGTTTTTCGATATAAAGCTTAGGGTAGTATCTCTCCTTTCTTTTTCAGTCTGGCAGTTTTTGTTTCCAATACCTGGTATATTTTCTACCACCTCTGGACATATATCCTGCCTCCATGTAGGTTTTCGTACAGTAGTGATGGGCTTTGGTGTTGTTAGTGCGTTTATGGGATCTTCGTGCATCTTTGCTTTGGCTATTTCTGCAAAGTTTCTCCGCTTTAGTTTCCCATTTCCCAAATTGTTTAGTCTCTGGTGCATTGGATGGTCAGTCAGTCTTCGGAGTTTCTCTGACTGCAGCTGGGCTCTGCAGTCTCTTCTATCGGTCATGGATTGCAGTTTTGTAATCTTCTCAAGTTCTACAATTGACGTTGGCTTCATGCCTCCTATTATAACTCTCATGGCTTGGTTTTGAAGTTTGCTAACTTTATCGAAGTTCGCCTTTGCTGCTGTTGTCCATGCTGCATTGCCATACTCAAGAACTGGTCTCACTCTTCCAGTGTACAGTTTCTTTAGTATACTTTCGTGTGCTCCCCAGCTTGTGCCAGCAAGTTTCCTCATGATTGCCATTCTTTCTCTGGCTCTCATTCGGTTTCTCTCGATCTGACTTTTCCATGTCATGCGCCGATCAAATGTGACTCCCAGATAGTTTGGTTGTTTGGCTGCAGGAATTTGCCATTTAGACCTAATTTGGTGTTTTGAGGTTTGATTGAAAGCGAGAATATTGTACATGTGGTTTTCTCCTCGTTTATTTTGACCAGCCATGAGTTCGCCCACTCTTCCAGCGATGTTAGGGCTTGCTGCATCCGATTTCTTGCTATGGTGAGATTCTTTTCAGAGGTCCACATAGCCAGATCGTCTGCAAACATTGAGCTATGGACTCTTCTTGGTATATTCTCTGTAATGTCGTTTATATACACCAGGAAGAGTGTGGGTGACAGTACTCCCCCTTGGGGTACTCCCTGCTCGAGTGTCACCTTTTTGCTCATCTGCCCTTGTACTTGGAGACTCTGGCCGTTCTTTTTTTGAGGTAGTGGTTGATCCACTTGTACATTCACCCACAAACTTCACTTCTCCTTAGCTTGACTCTAAGTCCGTCTTTATAAACTTTGTCAAATGCCTTTTCCAGGTCCACCCAAACCGGTACTGTGTGTTTCTGTGCCTGGTAGGCATCTTCTATTTCCTTGGCTATGAGGATGATCTGGTCCTCAGTGGATCTATGCTGTCTAAAGCCGGCTTGCTGTGGAATTAGTATTCGTTTTTCTTCCAGATGCCACATCAGTCTGGTGTTTATCATACGTTCCATCAGTTTGCCGACACAGCTCAGTAGTCTGATAGGCCTGTATCCATTTGGATCTGTTTTGTCTTTTCCTTTCTAAATGTGAATTCAAGGCCGGCATAATGTGTGATACTTGGTAAATTATATAGTGAAGGCGTTAGATTCGATGAATTTTGATAGTTCTTGCATATTGACATAGAACCTCGGAGTAACATTTGATCGCAGACTGTTATATATGTATCAAGTCAAAGAAACCAAACAAAGATATAAGCGAGGGCTGCGAACACTCGTCTCAAGAGAGATGAGGTGAAATCAGGTAGACTAAACCATAATCGCAGATGAGAGAGATGAGGTGAAATGAGAAACTAAACCATAATCAAACATGAGAGAATTGAGATGAGCTAAGGTGAGATGAAAGACTGCTAAACTATAATCAAACATGATATAAATGAGATGAGTTAAGGTGAGATGAGAGACTGCTAAACCATAATCAAACAGGATAGAAATGAGATGAGCTAAGGTGAGATGAGAGCCTGCTAAACCATAATTAAATATGATAGAAATAAGATGAGCTAAGGTGAGATGAAAGACTGCTAAACCATAATTAAGCATGATAGAAATAAGATGAGCTAAGGTGAGATGAGAGACTGCTAATCCATAATCTAACATGAGAGAATTGAGATGAGCTAAGGTGAGATGAAAGACTGCTAAACTATAATCTAACATGAGAGAATTGAGATGAGCTAAGGTGAGATGAAAGACTGTTAAGCTATAATCAAACATGATAGAGAGGAGACTGTTAAAACCATAATCAAACATGATAGAGAGGAGACTGTTAAACCATAATCAAACATGATAGAGAGGAGACTGGTAAACCATATTCAAGCATGAGAGAGAGGAGACTGGTAAACCATATTCAAACACGATAGAGAGGAGACTGTTAAACCATAATCAAACATGATAGAGAGGAGACTGTTAAACCATAATCAAACATGATAGAGAGGAGACTGTTAAACCATAATCAAACATGATAGAGAGGAGACTGTTAAACCATAATCAAACATGATAGAGAGGAGACTGGTAAACCATATTCAAGCATGAGAGAGAGGAGACTGGTAAACCATATTCAAACACGATAGAGAGGAGACTGTTAAACCATAATCAAACATGATAGAGAGGAGACTGTTAAACCATAATCAAACATGATAGAGAGGAGACTGGTAAACCATAATCAAACATGATAGAGAGGAGACTGTTAAACCATAATCAAACATGATAAAGAGGAGACTGTTAAACCATAATCAAACATGATAGAGAGGAGACTGTTAAACCATAATCAAACATGATAGAGAGGAGACTGGTAAACCATATTCAAGCATGAGAGAGAGGAGACTGGTAAACCATATTTAAACACGATAGAGAGGAGACTGTTAAACCATAATCAAACATGATAGAGAGGAGACTGTTAAACCATAATCAAACATGATAGAGAGGAGACTGTTAAACCATAATCAAACATGATAGAGAGGAGACTGTTAAACCATAATCAAACATGATAGAGAGGAGACTGGTAAACCATATTCAAGCATGAGAGATATACGTTGAGATATGTGACTGGTAAATTGTCATCAAAGGACGCAGTTAGCGATAGCAATCACGAAGATGGGTATTTGTGCACTCTAAATAAAAACTAGACACAGTAGGAATAAATCGAAGGTGCTTTGGCACTGACGGTCAAACGTTGATAATAACATAAACATGGTGGTCTCAGTTACCATACGGAGAACGAAACCTACTTTACGGCCACAAGGCCTTCGTCTGGGAAAAAACACACCACAAATTAAAAAATGGCTATTTATAAAACACATCCACAAGAGAGAGTGCACGGAGAGGTATTTCAATAGTCGACAACTAAACAGGTAGATTGGAAAGAGGGGTATTTTAATTGAAAGTGAACGTCCATTTCACACAAGTGGCAACTCTTACTTACGTACATATCTATTAAGAGTAACAGACCCTATCATCTTTTAAATATTTTTGCATTTGATTTCTGGGAAGGAAGACTAACGTCTCGTCAGACAAAACATACTTTTCAGACATGTTAGTGAAGACCCTCACCGACCCTCACCTCGACTTTCCTGTAGTCCTCCATGGAAACTGGCTGTCCTTCTTGGCAGTCTGGCTGGGAAGGGGGGGGGGTCGACCTGATCTCCGCAGTAGTTAGCGTTACGCAGTAGAAGCCAAGCAAAGCACAACCGCATGGAGGACCAGGTCCACCTTCATCAGCACGCTCCGGATGTTAGGAAAGGTTCTGCAACCCAGCAATAAAGGTTCTTTTCAGCGCGCATAAACGAAGGGGTTTGTGGTCTAATGATTTGTGACCTTGGTTTACAAACCCTATGCACCAGGTTCAAATCATGTATACTTTTTTTCCCCATGATATCACTGCTTCTCATGATCGACCCAGTTGTAAATGGGTACTTGATAAAGACAGGAACAAATTTCAGACCCGTTGCAGGAGCTGCACAGTACGTGTTCTGTCGCCGGTACTTTCAGGAATAAAGAAGAACTGTGTGTGCCTTGGTGTAATGAAGTCGTTTGTGTGAGAAAAGGAAGTGAACCCTTTTCTAAAGTTTTAAATATTAATGGGTAATTATTGTCTTCTTCTCTGTCGTGAATCCCGAGTAAAGGTCTTGGTTACTCTAACAAAGGATACCGTTGTTTGAAAGTCTGTTTGATCTCCGTCCAGCTTTTGTCTGTCATCTGTCTCGCCAAACAAGCATTGTTCTCTCTTCATGCGTGAGCGTGCAGGCTGTGTTCGACGGTGATGGTATGCTGCCCACATGGACACCTATCATATGTCCCAATTGTCATTTTGTTGTAAAAATTGCGTCTGTTATGCTCAGTCTGAAGGTGGCATCATGCTCGTCTCTAGTTAAATCAACGTAGTGGTCTTCTTTTCGGAAATGGGGGTGTTTATCAACATATTTTCCCCTGAAGTTGGCTTTAGTCTTAACTTTAGTATTGGTCTCATCACACGTAATGGTAATATCTGTTTGTGGGGCAGCTGCTCCACGCTTTTCCTCTTTTATTCCAGCAAACTGCACAATGACCAGTACAGTTGACCTACACGCTACACATGATCTCTAAGTTTCGATACTTCTGTGTCTGCTATGCACTCGTATGCCATTGCCAGCCCTTTAAAAACAATCCACATATTTTACTTTTACCTTTATTTATGTTTAACAAAACATAACACAAATTACTTTCCCCACAGACAAACCGGACTTGTCGTTTACTAGCACAGCCGAGCTCAAAGCGAAGAAGTATTTTTCATCGTGTATGGATGAGAACCGGCTCATTGAGAAAGCTGGAGCCAAACCACTCCTGGACCTGATCGCTGGGTTGGGCTGGGGAATCAACATCAGCCAATGGGATCAGACTTGGCAGATCCCTGACGGATGGCAAATCAACAAGATGATTGAGCGTGCTCACTTGTTGAATGTTGGCTCGTTCTTCTCTATGTGGGTGGCGGAGAACGATAAGAATTCCAGCGTCAACATTTTACAGGTAAAGTGTCTCATGTCCAACAGTTTTACATTTTGTCACACTTTTTGTCTAACGATAAAATGATGATAATTAGCGAAATAGAATGGCAACCTACTCTACAGAAAACAATAAACGACCAAACACTGGAACCGGTTACGAGCTTCGCCTATCTTGTAAATGTAATAACCAAAGTAGGAGGATATCATATGAAAATCAAGCAGAGATACGGAATGGTCAAATCTATTTTCACTAATCAAAGTCATTAACATCCAAGTAAATCACTGACATATTAAACATGAGAGTGGTCAGCTGCTATGTATACTCTTCTTTACTATGTAACGTAGAAACGTGCACAATAAACAGACGATTGGAAAGGTGAATTGATGCCTTTTACATGTAGATATATAAAGAATAACGTCTCATCTCGTGGAAAGAAAAGAAAGCAATGCAGTCTTGGAGAATTTAGAAGTGCAAAGGGAATTGATGACGATAGGCTCACTTATTTTGCCAACCTTGCTTGAATTTTTCAATTCTTAAACTAGTATCTGGTCTCAAATGAACCACTGGGAGTTCTAGACGAGACAGATTTGAGGCGAAAAAACAGTGCCCGCGGACTAACAGAGATATTCATCGTCTCTTGTGGACACTTCTCCAAGTCACTGCTGACCTGCAACATCATGCATCGACAATGTTCTTACATGTCCTAGTCACTAATTAGATGTTGTGACACTTGACTACCATAAAAGAGTCACAAATACTGCGCCGTTTCCAGCGTTTGTTTGAAATCCCACTTTTTGACATTCAGAACATCTGGGCAAAAATCACCCTCCGACGATCGACACAATGCAGTGTTTTAATTAGACAATCTGAATCCTCTGGTCTCAACCAGTTCTGAGTAAGCTGTTAAAATTATTATTCATATATATAATATATATTTATATGAATGTGTGTGTGTGTGTTTATGTATGTGTTTATGTATGTGTTTGTGTGGGGGGGGGGCGGTTAAAGAGAAGAGATGGAATGGATGGAGGAATGGACGGGTTGAGGACAATATGAACGAGATACGGGGGAAAAGAATGATCGATTGGTCGGAAGATATAGGTGGGTGGGGGAGGGGCGGGAAACAGATTGGTGGTTTTTGGGTTGAAGTTGGGGGAGGATACAGAACGGTTGAGGAAGGTAGCGACTGAGGAAGAGGGAGAGCCTGGCGATAAAGGCGGTGGTGTGTTAATTGGCTGGTATGGGGGAGGGAGGGAGGAGCAAGAGATAGGCATGTTCTAGGAGGGTTGAGGAAGTGAAATATATTGGCCGTGGGGGAAGGGGGGGCAGAGCGATTGTAGGGGGCAGACATCGACGGGTCGAGAAGGAAAGAAATAGGCGCACAGATGAAGAGCGAAGAAATAGAGGGCAATATGGGAGTGCATTGGGAACATGAGGAAGGAGTTTGAACGATAAATAATTATTCCAGGAATACACACACACACGCACGCACGCACGCACGCACACACACACACACATGAGGTGTTTGAAAAAGTATCGGACCTTAATTATTTTTCGCGGAAACAAATGTAGAATTGGAGTTGTCCTTCGGCAGGAAGGTATAAAAGATCGTCATGTACGTGCGTGAATTTTTTCCCGATTCTTTTGCTGGCAAAAGCCTTTCAGTGTTGAGTGTAGTGAGCACACGTCGGTTTTTGATTCACCACGAAATGACGGAAAGAATTGAGCAGCGGTGCTGCATCAAATTTTACCAAAGGCTAGGCGCTATGAAAGTGAGAACCATTCGTAAGTTTAAACAGGCTTTCGGTAACGAGTCATGAGCAGCACACACATTAAGGAGTGAGTGGTACAATAGCTTTAAAGATGGCCGCGCCTTGGTGGAGAGCGGATCACGTTCCGGAAGACGCCCCCACCCTCATATCAACACCATATGAAGCCGAAATGTTGAAGTCACTGACCAAGTACGGACCTTGGTTTTACAGAACCGATTTATCACCATTCGAGAACTTGCGGATGCGGTGAGGAAAAGCATTGGTTGCGTACACTTAATTTTGAGCGAGGATTTGGCTATGCGGAGAGTGTCCGCGAATGTCGCGCCGAAGCAGATGACGATGGAGCAGAAGCAACTCCGTCTGGAAGTCTCATAGGACGACCCCGATGTCATGAACACTGATCACTGGTGATGAGTCGAGGGCTTATGGGTACTACCCGGTCATCACAGTGGAGACATTCATCATCCCCGGAACTGACAAAAATCGAGACAGGTGCACAACAATGTCAAAGTCATGTTGGCCGTTATCATTTACTCCCGTGTGGTTGGGCATTGCGAGTATGATACAAGGACTCAGCTGTAAATGGGTACCTGACGTATGAGTTGGGGAAGGTAAATACAGCAAGGAAGGGAACTGGCCACCCCACCTCACATAGGCTGCAGCTTAGTACACGACAAGTTTTATCTTCATCCCCGGCTGCATCCCCGGTGCTGACATTTGCCCGTTTTACAAGGTAAAAACATTATCAAAATGTACTACTTGGAGGTCATCCGTCGCCTTTGTGATGCTGTTCGACGGAAACGATCCGACTTGTGGACAACGAGAACTTGGCAGCTTCGTCATGACAACGCACCTGTCCATTTGTCTTGGCCGACCACATCATTCCTCTGATTCACCAGGCTACCTATTCTTCCAACATGTTTCCTTGCGACATTTGGCTATTTCCCAAGCAGAAAATTCCGCTGAAAAGGACCTGATTCGAGTCACGAGAAGACAAAATGCGGAATACGTCCATCCAGCTGTGCTCAATTCCCAAAAAGGCCTTTCTGAACTGTTTCTAAAAATGGCATGACCGCTAGGAGAAGTGTGTGGAGTCACAAGGAGAGTACTTTGATGGGGATTAAGGTTTCTAACGTCCAGGTGAGTAATTGTATTTTTCGGCCCAAATGTCGGATTATTTTTGAACAAATTTCGTGTGTACGTGTGTGTGTGTGTGTGTGTGTGTGTGTGTGAGTGAGTGTGTGTGAGTGAGTGTGTGTGAGAGTGTGAGTGTGAGTGTGTGCGTGCGCGCGCGCGCGTGTATATATATATATATATATATATATATATGGGAATTATATATATATATATATATATATATATATATATATATATATATATATATACACATATACACTCTCATTATTCTGTTTTCTTAACTAAAATGATGCCAATCGGATTTAACTGGGAAATGATTTAATACAAGGTGTGGAGTCGTTTCTCCGGGAAGCTATATCGACAAGCTAGATGGTACAGAAAGGGATATTGACCTAAAAATGTGAAAGGGGAAGTGGAATTTCATATCGCTAGACTTTTTTTGGCGATTATGCGGGATTAGCTCTAACACCAATTTGAAGATTTTCAACCCAAATTTCGTGCTGTTGTATGGCTCTGAAACAATGCGAACTAACAAAGCTCTGACAAAGAAGATACATATTTTCGTCAACGATTGTTTCCACCGGATTGAACGGCTGCGAAGATACGATACAGTGACTAATTCCGGCCCATTAATCTTCTTCTTCTTTTTTTCTTCTTCCTCAATCTCTCGTTACCAAGTCCTGAAAAGGGCTTTGCAAATAGCAGGATGTTGTCCGGAGAACAAAATGCGTTGTTTTGCTGATTACAACTTGACCGTGATATTTACACCTTTCGGTCCGTCACATCAGACTTCTACAGGCATTTTTGAGTACCGGGTTGCCTTCTCTATTCGATCCCGTCTACTTAGCTAGCCTGCTCTGTTACAGTATGTTTCCAGGATCACCGCGTGCAGGTGTAGAAGGGTCTTGGCAGCTCTGGTTCGCTGGCCCTGACACTAGCAGTCAGCAATGAATTACTGATCGCTGCAGCTCATGCGCTCGTCGATTAATGAAAACTGGACAGCTGCAAGCAAACGCCACATTGGAGGGAGGTCGTCGATGTCGATGGGTAGATCACACGTTAAGAAGTCACCCTGATATCATTACTACCTTGTCTTTGTTTGGGTTCCCGCACGATAAGAGAGACATGTCACACCATTCCTGGCAAAGCGAGATTGAATAGAACATTAAGAAAACAGGGAAGTCGTGGATAGAGTTGACACTGCTGGCACGTGAAAAGACATGCTGGAGGTCTTTGCTCGTCTTGTAGTTAAATTGTTATTGATATATATATTGATTCTGGTTTCTCGCTCGCTGAACACATTGGCAGTTTACACGTTGCGCCTCTCTGATGTAAGCACCCTTGATTGCTGCTTAGTTAGCCTAATGAAAGAACCGGCCCTGAGTGTTAGACTTCATTGTATGCATCTTAGCGTCTTTAAAGTGTGAGGTAAAGATTCAGAGGTAAACGCTTATACGTACAGATATAAGATTTGTTAGTAACGCAGTTTTATTTTTAAAGCGAAATTCCGTATTTTTTAAGCATGCAAATGCATTGCCGAGTGTTCGAGATGTTAGAAAATGGGGAGTTTTGCTATCAATAAGTTAGGTCGTAATGTAGTTTATAAATAAGTTTAGATCAAACTCGGCTTGTATTCCATAGTCACAAGTTAGGTAAACGAAATTATTGACCAGTTGGAACACTTGTAATGCCACCAGGGTGACGTCTTAATTGACCTATTTCACGACATAGGCGATCTCGAATGTTGCATTCAATCGAGTTCTTGATCTTAGCCTCATCTCTCTCGTGTGGCAAAGTGATGTAGTCATCCTGGAGGTCCATGGTTCGAATCTAAGCTACTTATTACTTCCCTTTCTGTGTATATTTTCCCCCATTGCATACGAATAATTATGTCGTGGAGCCCTGTAATGTTTTTTTCAGACCGCAATGGCTCCCCGGTCGACCCAGCCTTAAATGGGTACCGGTTCAGTCCGGGAAGTAAAAGCGGCGAGGGAGAGGAGATGGCTACCGCCCTCATATAGCCGAGCCTTTGAAATGTGAGATCGCTAACACCTCACACCCATACGGCAGTAATGCTATGGGATACTTTACTTTACTTTAATTTTAATTATATGTCACTAGCAAGCCCACATTGGATAAGAAGTTCAACTGTGAGGTTTAAAGCAGAGCTTCCCAATCATTTCAATGTGACGGATGGGCAGGCCTTTCTCCATTGTAGCAGGGACAGGTCCTCAACTTATTAGTTATTGTTCCTTTTCGATCATCTTAAATTTGCATTAAAATGTATGTCAATGCATTCTCACTCAATTCTATGACTCTATTACCATTTATTTATAGTTTCTTCGGCAGGAAATAGAACGCGATCAGGATATCCACTTATATGTCACCGTCATTGACCTGACAAGGGCATTTTATTTGGTTAGCAGGAACAACCACTTCAGTATCCTCTCAACAATATTCTGTATTAATATCGATAACTACATCTTTAATATCGTTTCATGAGGTCATGAAAGGAACAATTGAACTCGGTGGTGGCACACTACAATCATTCCGTATTCGCAGTGGTTTTAAACAAGGCTGCGCTATACCCACATTCTATTCGGAAAATTCTTTTACCTACATGTGAAAAATGCATTTGTCAGTGCAGCGGAAAGAATTTTCATCTACAATAGATCATATGGCCCGCTATTAAGTCTTGCCAGGCTCAGGGCAAAAACAAAGAGATCAGGAAGGTCACTATCAGGGACTTGTTATTTGCTGATACCGCAATTGTCACTCACAGTTAGTTCCAACTTTAGAGACTAATAGATCGTTTGTCTCAGGCGTGCAAAGTTTTCTTTCAAATAAAAACCTGAGTAAAACAAAAGTGCCAGAACATTTAGTAGATGCCATGCCAACAGTCACCATTGATAACTATCAGTTGTACACATGTTCACCTACCTTGGGTCTATATTCAACGACAAACTCTCTCTTTGCGCCGAAACTGACACGCATTTGAAAAGTTTTTGCTACCTTAGTTCACCTGTACGTGTATTTGAGAAATCCTTTAACTTACAGCCCAGACAAATGGTACCGATTATGGCACATGCGTCATAATTACGTTCCTATACTGTAACGAACTTTGGGCAACCTCTGTTAAGCCACAACAAAGGCGAAACACCTTCCATCTAAGGTGCAAGCGGTCCGTCCTAGGCAGTTCGTAGAGGAACAGGGCAGCACGCGAGGAGATTGCAGTTCAACAGAATGCCATATGCAAATCTCAAACTGATTCTTCTTCTTCTTCTTCTTCTTCTTCTTCTTCTTCTTCTTCTTTTTCTTCTTCTTCTTTTTCTTCTTCTTCTTCTTCTTCTTCTTCTTCTTCTTCCCATCTCCTTCCCCCATCTCTTTTTCTTGTTCTATTCTTTGTCTTCTTAGTCTCTCCTCCTTCTGCCTCTTCTTATTCTTGTTCTTTTTGATCTTATTGTTATTTTCTTCTTTTTCTTCTTCTTTTTCTCCTCCTCCTCCTATCATCATCATCATTATCATCATCATCATCATCATCATCATCATCATCATCACAATCAATCTTCTCAGTTTCCCTGAAAAGTATAAAAGCAACCTTAATATTACAATAAATATTACTAGATGTCTCCTTACAGGAAACTTGGCCAAAATCACTTTCTTTGATCATGAAGTGTTGCAGTCTATATTTAATCATAAAGTTGCTAACCCCATGTACAATTCTCTTTAACCGCATTTTACAAAATGCTTGGGAGTGCACTAGGCCTGTTCTTTCATTTCCTGTAAGGGACTCAGAAAACCCGCACGCGGACTCGTCTTTGTTTCCAAATGAATTTTATCTTTCGATTCTATTGTTCTTTCTCCATCACCAATAATATCGCTTCTGCGTTTCTTTTTAAGCGTCCAATAGTTTAACTGTTAAGTAATAGGTGTACTAAAAGTTAACTGGGGCACAGGAAGGTTTTACTGAAAGTCAATTGCGGTACTGGAAGGTTTCACTAAAAGTCAAATGTGGTAAAGGAAGGTTTCACTAAAAGTCAAATGTGTTACTGGAGGGTTTTACTGAAAGTTAATTGTAGCACATGGCGGATTAATGAAAGTTAATTGTAGCACATGACGGATTAATGAAAGTTAATTGTAGCACATGGCGGATTAATGAAAGTTAATTGTAGCACATGACGGATTAATGAAAGTTAATTGTAGCACATGGCGGATTAATGAAAGTTAATTGTAGCACATGGCGGATTAATGAAAGTTAATTGTAGCACATGACGGGTTAATGAAAGTTATTTATAGTCAGGTCAGGTCATCCCGTAACCGGTGAGGTCGTTGGAGCACATATGAAGACATCCTCACAACTTCACGCCACCCCTATCTGACAGAAACCGCTGCCTGGGACTCTTCTGGACGGAGACTGGTCCATTCTTTCATGTTGTCCTCCCATCTCTTTTTGGGCCGGCCTCTTCGTCGTCTGCGATGCACCTTTCCGTGGGGGATTGTGTTTGCAAGACCATTTGATCTCGATATGTGACCGTACCAAGTAAGTTTCCTTCTTTTGACAGTTGCCAAGAAGTCTTCGAAAGGCCCTATTGCTGTTGTAATTCTATCTCGTATTTCCTCGTTTGTAACTCGATCTTTGTATATGACGTTTAAAAGTTTTCGGAAACATCTCATCTCCAAGGCCTGTATCCTTCGTTGAAGGTCAGCTGTAACTGTCCATGTCTCACACGCATAGAGGAATATTGACAGGACCAGTGTACGCATTAATCTGATTTTCGTGCGTAGTGCTAACCGTTTATCTTGCCAGATTTTGTTAAGCCGTGCAAGCGCCGCTATTGTCTGTGCTATTCTGTCCAACATCTCACATTTTGATCCTTCTTCACTGACAATCGACCCAAGATATTTAAAACGGTCAACCACTTCGAGTTCCTGACCGTTAGCTTTTATCCTGCTGTTGAAGCCCGTGGCGTTGTTGGTCATTTATTTTGTTTTTCCAGCGTTTATCTCCATACCATAGTCAAGAGCTGTTTCATTTAGTCTTCTGATCCATTCCTGGAGTTCTGCTTCTGAACCTGCCAACCCGTCGATATCATCTGCAAAACGAAGGTTGGTAATCGTTCGGCCCCCTATCTTGACAGTACCAACGTGACCTCCAAGTCCCTCACTCATAATTCCTTCAAGGAATATATTGAAAAGAGTTGGAGAGAGTGTACAACCTTGTCTCACACCAACTGATGTGCGAAACCAGTCCACTCGCCTCCCATTCACAAGAACTGCGCTAGACGCCTTGTCATACAGGTGTTCAAGGACAGTTATAATATTTCCGTTGATATTATACATCCTCATGGTTGCCCAAAGCGCTTTATGTCATACCCTATCAAACGCCTTCTTAAAATCCACAAACACATGATACAGTGTTTGCTGCTGTTCTAGATATTTCTCGCTTAGCAGCCTTAAATTAAATATCTGTTCTGTAGTGCTTCTTCCCTGTCTGAACCCTGCCTGCTCCTCGGCAATGATGTTCTCTGCTTGGGATTTAAATCGGTCGAGGATTAATCTAAGCATGACCTTGCTAGGGTGGCTGATGAGGCTTATTGTTCTGTAATTTTGGCACAGCTTTAGGTTTCCAGACTTGTGTAACGGTATAACTATTGATTTCGTCCATAGGTCCGGCCAGTTTCCTATCGCCCATATTTTGTTGCAGATGTGTGTCAGGCCTTCCACCACTACCTCCTCACTTGCTTGTAAGAGCTCTGCTGGTATATTGTCCACGCCGGCCGCCTTCCCTCTTCTCAATGTTGTTACCGCTGCAATTACCTCTTCCTTCGTTATCAGTTTGTTATCCTCTATATTTGTTGGTGTTGGAGGGACTGTTTTCTCAGGTTCGTTTCGCCTTTCATAGTTATATAGCTCGGAACAGTACTATGTCCATCGTGCAAGTACGTCATTTTCCTCAATAAGGCACTTGCGCTTTCATCATGGATCATAAGGTTCCTGCCGTGTCTTGGTGTTACCAGTTCTTTGACCACTTTGTATGCTCTTTTAGCATCCTTTCTGTTTTGTTACTTTTCGATGTTTCTGCATTGCTCACATATCCACGCTTCTTTCGCCTCTCTCATCTTCTGTTGTATGGCTTTCTTGACCTCTTTATAACTGCCGACCTCTGTAACAGACATCACTGTTTCCCTGGCCGTTATTCTAACTTAGAACATTCTCACACTCATCCACATCATCATGACCACACACTTCAGATGATATAGCACACATCAGATGGCATATTTATTACATAATATTCATATCATAAAAATGAGTAGTGGAATTACAAACACAATTCAATACATATCATCAAACTAATTATTCCTATGTTATATATAAGTTAGTATAAATATTAAATAAAGCGGGAAGTTAAAGCATTAGCTCTTGGTGGAATTCCCAACTAACTAAACCCCAGTTCTATTGCCTTGCAATTACATCACACACACCTCGCCTTAACTGCGTCCTCAACACACTTTATCAAATACTCTTCCTAACTCAAATCCCCTCAGGCGGGCGATCTCGACATAACTCGTTCACAATGTGTCCTTTCTTACAAACACACGTTCAGATTATCTATTAATGCAAAACTCACACACATATTTGAGCGATCCTGTTCTATCACTAAACATTCGTCCAACAGTCTATCAATCGCTCCTCTACCTAAGTCGGTGAGTTAAACATACTATCTACATTCAGTCTCTCTCTCTCTCGCTCTCATCTCCCTATCCAGCCTCCTCTCCATCCGGCTTCCTGAGCCAAACTTTCTCTCGAGTTATATACACTCAAGCAAAGTCCGAGCTCGACCAATGGATTTCAGGGAATGACTATATTCAGTCTTATTGGGTCGAAACACTTTGCACACATGTCACTCATTCTCTAGCAGCAAGTCCCGCTGCCATTTCGTCTGTAAAACAGCAACATTCTTTATGTTTCCCACAAAAACGATATTTGACAACATATGTCATAGTCAATATTACAAATTCTGATCAACGTGGTCTTCTCTGCAAAGACTGCACATACATCGATAAAATAACAATATGTCTTTTATGACGCATCTGCAATTGTCAGCCAGCTGAGTGTCCCACATGCTAGTTCTTGTTCTGGAACTCGTGGTAACCTCTGTTTGCGGAAGCCTACAGTCTGGATGAGATATACTGCTCTGTAGATCACCTAGATAACCTGTATCAAATACCTGTAAACATTATTCAACAACAACAAAACAACCCAACAAATTAAAGACAAATGCAATGCATACAATGTCGAAACATACAAGCCAATAAACATACACTGCACACAATGTCAGACCCAAAACCAAATTCAAATGTCAAAATATTGCACGCATAGTCATGATATCAATATTTCAGTACACAAATGCAAGACATGCAAGGTCGATCAAACAAACAATAAAAAAAAAATACCAGTCATACCATTGTCACAATTCAAATAACAGATTATAAATGTGAACATATTGGCACACCTAAAACATGAGCATGTGCCATCCAACTTTCAGCAGATACGAAACTACGACTAAGTTCTAACTTAATCAGAGACTAAACTATTTCTAAATATGTCTGAGTCAAAAGTCAAAAACCGAATCGTCCACCTGTCGAATTACGTCATGCTGTTTCCCCACATTCTCCACATCAAAGCCACCTGGTCAGATTTTGCCGAAACATCACGTCCACTTTACCCTCGGTCGACGTAATCGTTACCTGGCGTATCCATCTACCCTGCGCCCATTGTCCGTCTCCTGTCCGTTTCTCTGGCTGGTCGGAAATGTCCATTTGATCTCGGTCAGTCTTATCTTCAGACCGACCGTCCGTTGCAACACGTGGTACGCTCATTGTCTAGCGTGTACTTAAGTCCGAGCTTGACCAATGGATTTCAGGGAATGATTATATTCAGTCTTATTGGAACGAAACACTTTGCACACCTGTCACTCATTCTCTAGCAGCAAGTCCCGCTGCCATTCCGTCTGTCAATCAATCTCCCCCTACCAAAATCGGAAGGCCAGTGGTCAGTTTCTACCTGTCCACATTCCGTACCCCAACTCTGTTCTCCTTTGTTGAGACGGTGAGTGACCTTGACACGCATTCAGGTAGCTTTAAGCTTTAACATGTTCAGGTATCAGAAACCACCTCACCCCTGTCCTAAACTCCCCTTGCTCCGCCGGGAACTGTTACACCTCCTCCGATGGGTGATTGTGTTGTTTCAGTGACCTTCTCTTATCACAAAGGTCTAGAATGTCTTTGGTCACCCATGTCTTCTTTTTTGTTTAGTGGCATCCCATGATCTCTGTTGCAGTATCTATGAGAGCTGCGTTAAGAGACTGTAACTGTATCTGCATCCAGTCCCTCTCTGAGAGCCAACAGTGGCGCAAATCTCCCTCCCACCCTTGCTTGGAACAATTCGGTGATTTTTGGGTCCATAAGTTTGTCCAGGTCAAACTTTAGCCTGGTCACATCCTTCTTTGCGACTCCCTTCAATCGCAGACGCATGGTCATAACCAGATCGTGGTCGCTTTCTATATCAGCTCCGGGGAAACTTATCGTTTTGTCGGTGTTGATGCTCGATCGGAACCTCCTCTGGACAAGTATATAGTCAATCTGGCTGTGCACTTCCTTGCTTGGGTTATGCCATGTCCAGCGACTTGACGGCTTGTTTAACCCAAACGTATTTGCACCAACAGATGGTTGCATATTGCAAATTCTAGGAGTCAGAGGCCCCGATCAGTGGTTTCTTTATTTCCGTATGGGCCACATGTTCCCCTCCAGTCGTGGACTGCATCTTCTCCAATTTTTGCATTCCAATCACCCTGGACTACCAATATGTCTTGTTTTGGCGTTTCGTGTATCAGACTTTGAAGTTGATCATAGAATGCCTCTATTTCACAATCTTCGTAGTCTGCAGTGGGTGCGTAGCACTGTATTATGATAATATTAAACGATGCTGCCTTTAGCCGTAAGATGATAAAACGGCTAGATATTGGGCGGCAACCCAATATGCATCTGGCTGTGTCTTTATGCACCAGTATCCTGACTCCGTGTAAATGTTTGTTCTCCCTGCCACTGAAGTAGAACTTGTGGCCCTCCTCCGTGGTAAACTCTTCAAAGCTTTTCCATCGAGCCTCGCATATACCAAGGATGTTCCACCGGTAGTTCTCCATCTCGTGCGTTAGCTCATTGATTTTGCCACATGGATTCAGTGTTCTAACATTCCACGTACCTATTGTACTTGACGGATTAATGAAAGTTAATTATAGCACATGCCAGATTAATGAAAGTTAATTGTAGCACATGCCAGATTAATGAAAGTTAATTGTAGCACATGCCAGATTAATGAAAGTTAATTGTAGCACATGACGGATTAATGAAAGATAATTGTAGTACATGCCAGATTAATGAAAGTTAATTGTAGTACATGACGGATTAATGAATGTTAATTGTGGTAAATGACGGATTAATGAAAGTTAATTGTGGTATAGGAATATCAACTGAAATTCAAGATGGGATAACCAGGTTTACTGAAAGTCCAAAAGCACGGAAGTGGGGTACTTGGATCTCAAAAAGATTAGAATCCCTAATTTTGATGAAGCCAAGACTGGGATATAATAATAAAAAAAAAAGATAAGTTAGCAAGTGTAAAGCAGTTTTATACTGAGCGACTCAACCAACGGATGTTTCGTGTGGATGACTGGAGACCAGAATAATGGTAGCCTTGATTCTAGGAGATTTGAGTGCCACGGACAATCAATACTCATAGCTTGCTCGTTAGGCTTAGCTGGTCTGTACGCCGAGGACACGTACAGGTTTGTCCGTCTGATTCAAGGGAGTTGTTTTTTAACCGTAATTTTTCTCAAGTTCTGCTGCTTACAGACACGCTATTATTCTATCGTTATTGATGGCGTTTTTTTCTTTCCTATTTTTTTGTATGGTTTTTCTTCTTCTTTCATCATCATCCTCATTACCTTCTCCTTTCGTTATAAACTTCTTGTTTTTGTTTTTCTTGTTTTTTTTTCTTCTTTTTTTTCCTTTTTGTTCTTCTTTTTCTTCTCTTCCTCTTACTTTAGCCTATGCCAAAACAGCGAACTTTCACTGTAGATCCGGGTTCTCCAAATCTCAAATGAGAATTTGCTCAGGTTTGTGGCACACCTTAAGACTGAAAACACCACAAGAAAGAACTTTAGTAAAACAAATAAAACACATTTAAAATAAGTTCTTACTTGTCAATTACATGGCAAACCAAAATGAATTCTATCCACAACTTTTCAGCCCACGTTCATAATAACTATCAGAGAGAATTCCAAAACAAGAATTAACAAGGATTCGTTATTTCTGACTACTTCGCAAACAACATATTGGGACAGACCATGGGAAGTAGCAGGACATACTATGTTAAAGAAATGAAAAATCATATTTACTCTCCGCTGGCAATTGGAAACACCAATTGTAATCTATTTATCACGACGATTTGCGCAGAAAGATTAATAGGAAGGCTGCAACGGCTTTTCTCATTTCAAAATGTTGTTCAAGTCAAGTCTTTTCCACCTCCACGTGCTGAACTTGGATAAAAGGCTACAACAGTACAGACTGACTAAGGAGAAGTAGCTACGAGGGAAGGCTAACTCGTTACTCAGAAAGGCCATGCTGATGATCGGATGTGTGGGACCGAAAAGTGCAAGTATCGCAGTCAAGCTGTAAACTACGACACACCTCATTTCGTTCCCCTGACTACATCCTGCTACTTGCAAAGTCTTTTTCCGTGCTTGGTAACGGGAGTTTGAGAACGAACAGCGAAGAAGAAGAATAAGCTCGTTGAGCCAATAATGAGAATGGACTTGAAATGCCAATCAGATACATTTGTTCTGTACTTGGACTTGACAAACATTAATCTTGAAAATGTTTGTTCACGCTGGTCTGTTTAAATAAAACAGACACATATCCACAAGAAATGGCTTCAAAATTGAAAACCACTCAGGTCAAGAAAAACAAATTTTGCAATTGGATCATCTTTGTCTTCTATGTTCGTTCTCAAACTCCCGCTACCAAGCCCTGAACAGGGCTTTGCAAGTAGCAGCATGTTGTCCGGAGAACGGAACTCGTGTTGTAGTTTATAGCCTGACTTCGATATTTGCTGTTTTCGGTCCGACACATCCGACTTCAGCAAACATTTTTGAGTACCGGGTTAGCCTTCAATTTTCGATCCCTTCTCCTTAGTCAGTCTGTTCTGTTGCAGTCTGTTAACCAGGATCACCGTGTATGGATGTAGAGGGTCTTGGCAGCTCTGGTTTGCTAGCCCTGACTGCAGAGCATACACTGCTCAGCATCGTGATCCCTGCCAATCGGATCAGATTTTCTTCTTTCTGCTAAATTCAGCATGACCACTTTAGTTACCGTGCTGCGTCCTATGCATTGTTGCTAGTGTTTCGGTGACCTTAAATTCACTGTCAATGCCGCGGATTAATATTAGGAATGATGAAGCGTCTAACACAGCACTCCATTCACCAGGAGCGAAAGAATACCACTAACAACTTCTGGCCCCGTCCGCAATTTGTTAAGTATATTGTTTATCATTTCTTGAATTCTTGCGATCAACAGTATTTTCAACAAATTTTCTTCTTCTAGACATCACTCTTCTCCAGCTAATATATCATACAGTCTTAGATTATATCTAGCTCGACGAAGGACTTGCCTTTGTAACTAACATAAGACAAGACAATTGTACAAGAAACTGGTTGAATAACAACTCTGAAAAGTGTTCTAAACCAGTATATTGACGTTCAGTTAAAGTTTTAAATTATTATCATCATCATAGGTGTTTCAGTCTCTGTAGACCATGGGCGTGGCGACCTGTATGTTTTTCCAGCTCTGTCTCCTGTAATTAGACACTGTCTGCTATGACTGTAAAAGCCGAAACACGAGTGACAGTCCCTGCTACAGACCGTTCAACCATGCTGAGGAAACTGGTTTGCATGGGTTGTTCCTAGATATCTGCAGGTTTTCACTTTTCTCCGTAGCCAGAACGCCTCTACAAACGTCGGCTGCCACTATGCCACCTCCAACTGACTGTTTCCAAATAGTTCGATCCTGAGCAATTGGTTCCCAGCATGACCTCATGTCCCTCTTGAATCGCAGTATGGGTCGATATATATCTATATAAGCGACTTTATAATTAGTTCTGGTTAAAGCTTCATATTCAGCTCTTCATAAATAGAGCTTGTCAGTAAAGCAAACTGCGCTGCATTAATTCAAATGCTCAGATCTCTTTTATGAATAATTGGTTCAATGTTTGGTGTCATAGTGCAGACAGCTACAGTGTCATTATATATGACACGCAAGAATGTATCATCCGCTCCATTCAACGTTAAACATGCGTCATTCACTGTTGGCGTTCCTTTTATTTTTCCTTTTTGTGAATGAAAGAAAGGAAATGGGAAAAAATATATTTCTCAATTTTCTTCGGGCCGGATAGAGTATTGTTATCGGACGGATGTGGCCTGCTGGTCGTAGTTTGATCATCTCTGATATGGATGATTCATCGCCAGAAACCTGCACTTTTTGTGCGCTTGGACTGGAACTTTCCGTATCAGTATGTTACATTTGGTTGCTAGCCGCATGTACAACCCTTTTTATTTGCTTTTTACCACATGCATGGTGCTATTCCTGCGTCTCCAGTAAGGGAACCCTGGATACACACGAGGCTTGGTTTGTTGTTGTTGAATACAATAAATTAATCACATAACGTACAACATAAATCGTGACATAGAATAGCAGCAGTATGGTTCAACTTCAGTCGTATCAAATCCATGCTCCAGCAGATGGGAGCTTGCAACTAAAACAGTACAGGTATTGCAGACCAGATATAACACTTCAGAGTGTTTCATAATTTATTCCAGACAAGACAGAACACTTCAGAGTGTTTCATAATTTATTCCAGACAAGACAGAACACTTCAGAGTGTTTCATAATTTATTCCAGACAAGACAGAACACTTCAGAGTGTTTCATAATTTATTCCAGACAAGACAGAACACTTCAGAGTGTTTCATAATTTATTCCAGTCCAAACAGAACACTTCAAAGTGTTTCATGCTTTATTCCAGACAAGACAGAAAATTTCAGAGTGCTTCATAATTTATTCCAGACAAGACAGAACACTTCAGAGGAGTGTTTCATAATTTATTCCAGACAAGATAGATCACTTCATAGTGCTTCATAATTTATTCCAGACAAGATAGAACACTTCAGAGTGTTTCATGATTTATTCAGACAAGACAGAACACTATGATTAATTCCAGACAAGACAGAATATTTCAGAGTGTTTCATAATTTATTCCAGACAAGATAGAACACTTCAAAGTGTTTCATGATTAATTCCAGACAAGACAGAATATTTCAGAGTGTTTCATAATTTATTCCAGACAAGATAGATCACTTCATAGTGCTTCATAATTTATTCCAGACAAGACAGAATATTTCAGAGTGTTTCATAATTTATTCCAGACACGATAGAACACTTCAGAGTGTTTCATGATTTTCCCCACAGATTGACCAAGCAGGGCTGGGACTACCTGAAAGGGACTACTATCTCAACAAGACGATATCAGAAGATAAGGTACGTTCTTATATCATTCCACTTCTCTACTTATGTCAGAAGTGTCCTCATTGCTCATATTTCTGTCATCATATTATCTGCCCACTTATGTCGTTAGATGACGTGTGGAGCTGCTATATTCTTGATTATGTCTTCCATGTGGTCGAAGGGGTTTCAACCCATTCCTTTGTTTAGTTCAGTTCCGATGACATGTCGTATATAACATATCTCCATCGTCCTCTTCCTCATGACATAATCTGCCAGACGTGTCCCTGTCCATATTTTGATGTTATCTTTTCACTTATAGCGCTGTTTACCTATATCATATTTCTCCTCCACATTTCCCTTAAGCAATATCTTCAACAAAATATTATGTCTTTTTATGGTAACAAACAGTTTTAACTGTGTTACTATTTCGTTCATCAGTGCTCTTTGCACATATGATTTCTTCAATTTCATTAGTTTTATTTTCTATCCATAACAAGCGCCTCATTCTTCTATATCACATTTCAAAAGCATCAATTCTCTTATCTAATCGGTTCTTCATTGTCCAAGTTTCTACCCCAAACAGTTAAGATGAGAATACATAACAGCTTATTCTCTTAATGAATGCTGATTTTTAATAGTACATATTTGACTACCTACAACTTCGACAGATTGAGAATGACCCAGGTTCTCTTAAGAGACACTTGATAGGAATCGCTCTCCGAAACGAACCTTGTGGCTATGATGATCTAACTCCCCGTACCACCGACCTCAAACTGATTGATTAAAATCATCTTCATATGCCTGAAGACTTTGAAGATCGATTCATGTGTTCTTTAAGTAGTAAATATTATACTTGTGCATATTCTCATTGATTCTCATGGCAAACAGAATGGGACCACTATTTTCTTCCTAAAATGCAAAAAAGAAGAGGTGTGTGTGTGGTAATAGCAATCACACCATGTAAAAACCTTTGCAATAAAATTGTACTGCAAATGACTAGAATCAGGATTTCTATAAAACTGGGAAATGTGAAACTAAATGTAGTGATGGACCAATGCTTCATCTAATGACTAGAATCAGGGTTTCTATAAAACTGAGAAATGTGAAACTAAATGTAGTGATGGACCAATGCTTCATCTAATGACTGGAATCAGGCGTTTCTAAGTCTGATAAAAGGTAAATTAAATGCAGAGTTGGACCTATGCTTCAACAACTGGAGCTTAGGTCAAATATTGTTTATACTCCTCAGATCTTGTCAGCCTACCTCAAGTATATGGTGGATGTGTTCCAGCTTCTGGGAGCGCCAAGTGAGACATTCACAAGGCAACGGATGATTGAGGTCATTGAGTTTGAAACTGAGATCGCTAATGTAAGTCATCAGATGTTATGTATACTCGTCTTTAATGCATAGTGTAGAAACATTGACAAAGATACTTTATCCAGCCGATTGGAGATTATAATTGATACTTTTGAAATACGAAATTAAGATTGGGGCACATAAGTTGAAAATAAAATAAAATTAATAAGAAAGTCTTGCAGAAATTAGCCCTGCACAGAGAATTGGTGAGAGTATTCAGTCAGAAAGTTCAGATTTTTTAGTCATATCAAAAGGCACAACACCGTGCTTAAAGCGATACTGAAAGGAACGGTAGCGGGCAAGCGTGTCAGAGGTAAACAAGTCGGAGGATATCATCAAAAGATGAACGAGGAAAAGCTTAGCAGATAATAAATACCATCACGGAAAGAGATGTTTGAGAACCATTGCAGTCGATCTTGGTATATTCTTTTTTTATCCTTGTTTGTTTATTGATTTATCAGGTTTTTATTTTGCTTTAAATGTAGGTGAGCATTTGTTGTGTTTTGCAGAAGCAACATCTTAATACTCCAGGAAAACCATAGGCGGATGTAGTAGTATGTCAAAATCGTTAGTGGCATGGCTCACAACTGTAACTTTCCAGTATGGATTCTTTAAACAGGAAAGTCGTATCTACATGGGAAGTAAACACATTAAAATGTGTTCTGAAGCCGAACACACTTGGGCATTGGGAGCATAAGATAGTACAATGCACACCACCTTAGCAAAAAGGACATAGGTGCACACTCTCGTCCAAGACATGGATACTGGTGATTCTATTAGATTGCAGACTTCACACCATGAATCCTTAACCAGTGGGGTAACCTCCAACACAGCACTCAGGTGGCAATATTAAGGTTTGATTGGGGAGAGGCGTGAGGGAAAAAAGAGAATTATGTTTCAGTGTAGCCTGTTAAATAATTAGTTCTATGGGGAGTCGCTTTAACTGAGAGGTCAAGCGCTCACCTCTCAAGAAACAAACGAAAGCTTCGACTGTTAATGGTTCCAATACTGCAGGCTGCAAGCGTTTCCTGGTCTCAAAGGAAGGGAGCAACACATAGTCATACCAAAGATGGATCATACACTCGAACCTCCCGTGTACACACCGTGTACGTAAAATAACCCTTAACAGTTGAAATGAAAAAAGAAGATCAGACTGTCAAGCAATCTCTGGGCAAACAATCTAAATGTAACGAAATACCTAGCCAAAAGCGGCAAACGTTAGCTGGCTCCCCCATCACGTGCGTGCCTGTACATACCATTGCAAGTATACAAATGACATCTACACTCCCAGGGGTAGAAGAGGAGCGACCAAGGAAAGTGAAGTAACTAGTTATGAATATATTTTTAAACAACCAACTTTCTAGTCAAGTTTTAATATCCATCAACATGTTCTATTGATATTAAATTTGTGAAACGCCAACAATAACGCAAGCAAATGTACATGTACTAATATAAAACAAAAAATAACAGATTTTCAATATTATATGCACAATGTTTGGAATCTTCATTTTGAGTAAGGCGATCTTGAAAATGGGGAGGAGTGGATGTCATTCTAACAAATAATTAAATGGGTGTATGGGGCTAAATAAATATTGAACGCCGCTGTTATACACACTCCAGCTCTGTACCTGAGGTCGATCCACCTTGTATGAACTACATTAGATGGTCGCTATAGTAAAGAGAGACGGCACTCGCCACTCAAGAAACGAGAGAATGAAAGCATGAAAAATTGAGTGTTCCAATCCCACAAGTTTCAAGCGACTCTGGTCTCAAGGAAAATGCATCGTGCTCCTAGTCGTATCAGAGTCGGTCCATAAAATCGAAAGCCACATGTACACTCTGTGCATATAAAAGAACCGCTGACAGTAAAAATTACAAATGAGCCAGCTGTTAGCCGCGCAAATCATTAAGAAATGAAAAACATTACTACCCAAGCCGTGTGAATGGGAGTAAACCAGAGAAGACATACATTTCTGCATTTCGTGCGAAGTCTCAACTAAGAATGTCTTGCCACTGGACCAAGATAGCTCAAGACGAGAGAGTGAGGTTGATGATAGCCCAACACTTTCTTACTCAATCTAATTGAAGCGCAAGTCACAGTGTCAGACCTTATAGCGATTCGGGCAAAAAATTTATGTACTGGCGATGGACAATATATTTTAAAAAAACACAAAAAAAAACACACATCTGATTTGAAACTTCGTCAGTCTGTGCTTTGAATTGTCATCGATTACAGTCATTATGCAAGAGGCAGTCATTGATAGCATTTAATGGGGCGTTCGATTTCGTTCTGTTCTGGTAATAATCGACGTCATTGCACTCTGGGCAGACTCATAGAGGCTCAGTTCCTAGCAGTAAATGGCGATGTGTGTAGATATTGATGGTTACCGTAGCTAACTGATTGTACACACTCCTGCTCCGTCCTTTAAAACACCTTTCTCTGCTGGACCCGAGTATGATTTGAAAACTTTGCAATCTGAACATCGCCTGTTCATCGATTGCAGTGTTTCATCCCATAGGCGGTCGTTTATTAACTTCAAAATATCAACTCTTGTCCATTTCTAATTTTACCACTAGGAATGCCCGCCCCGACTCCAGGATGTCAGCTCTTGAATTACTCACAAACCAAACATGATCAGGGCAGTTAATCCGCACAAGATCCCGAATGTTCAAGGTCTAAATGTTCGCCGCTATCCACTCATGTCTTAGCCAACCCTTCTGTACCTCCCGAAGCAAGGATTGAGAGTCCGAGACAATTAGAGCGCTCATTAAACAAGTCTCAGATAGCCACCTCACAGCCGAAGTCATTGCCTCGATCTCCTTTCTCATGTTGTTGTTCGTCCATCACGAGTGATGCGGACCTTTTCTTTTTTCCATTTAGCCAGTCCCTCTAGTTGAGTATTCTGTGAATCGGGGTTGTGGATGGGTGCGGAGATGGCAGATGAGTCCGATTTGGGATCTGCATATTCGCAGGCAGTTAAGACATAGGAAGTTTCCTTCGCGAGACGGTGATATTTCACGGGCTTTTCTGGCCTTTTCCAGTTGTTCTGCTGCAGTCTTATTAGAAGACTTGCATGACACTGCTTCTCTGCGGAGAGCTGTGCGCCAGGTTGTACGGTCTTTGCAACATTTTTCGAGTTTTACGCTGAAGGCTTTTAAAGTAGTTTTTAGTGTGTCTTTAAAGGGCTTTTTTGGGCCTCCTTGGGAGCGTTTGCTCTTCTGCATCTCGCCACAGAAGATAATTTTTGGCAATCGACAGTCTCGCATGCGAACCACAAGACCCGCCCACCGAATCTGTAATTGCATCATGATGGTATCAATGCTAGGGATACAAGCTCTCTCAATAACAGCAGTGTCCAGGATCATGTCTTGCCATTTGACATTCATCACACTCCTGAGACAAAGTATGTGAAAATAATTCAGCTTCTTCGCGGGACGTCTGTAAAGAGTCCATGTTTCGCTTGCATATAGCAACACATGTATCACCACTGCTCTGTGCACCTTCAGCTTCGTCTGGAGGCTGATGCCATTTCGACGCCAGACGTTTGAGTGTAGTCTGTCAAATGTGGCGCTGACTTTGGCGATTCTGACGTTTACCTCATCATCCATAACTATGTTCTGAGACAGTGTACTACCGAGGTATGTGAATCTATTCACAACCTTCAGTTCTTCACCATTGACCTTAATGATTGGTTCAGTATACGTTTTGCCAGGTTGGTGCATTATTTCAGTTTTCTCTGTGTTTTCCAAAGTTGAAACACGCTAAGGAGAAATTATCCACGCTTTTCCTGCATATCAACCTCTGAGGCAGCGTTCACAGCACAGTTGTCAGCAAACAGAAGATCTCTGATGGTGTGTGTCTTGACCTTAGTTTTTGCTTGAAGCCGCCTTAGGTTGAACAGCTGACCATCTATATGATATATTATGTCGATTCCTTTGTCCCCGTCTATGAAAGCATCAGTCAGCATTGCAGAGAACAGAGAAGTTGAGCCATATCCGCCCTGAGTGCATGATAGAAGTTTCTCATGTCATGATTGTCAGCAAATCCCTGCATCTCATCCGCTTTATTGCTCAGCCAGAAGTCCTGAAACTGACGCAGTTTGCATTGAACAGTCCTGCGCGCGTTTAGGAAAGCTGCTTTCTTGGAAGTTGACTCTGGGTCATTGGAATATATTTTGTGGAGACGGTGTATGTCAGCTAGCATCGTGTTTATGTCCACTGAGTTCTCATCAAACTATTCATTTTGTTTACTAATAGCGTTACCCAGGATTTCGGTAGATGTGTTATAGACCTGTGCACTAAGGGCCGACCAATTGATATCTACACTTTTGTTGTCTAGCGAGACAGTTTGGAGACGGTTTTCTAAGGAGCAGCAAACGACTGTTGAAGCGACACGTTCTGTAACTTAGTAACATCTAGTCTTTTATTGGTCTTCTTTCCATGAGGACGTCGGGATAACTTAATACGAATTTTTAGCTTAGACACAATGAGTCGATGGTCTGTCCAGCATACATAGACTTAGTCACCAGGACATCTTGCCTGTCTTTCTTTCTGACAAGTGCATAGTCAGTTTGGTGTCTGTTTTTGAGCGAGGATGCACTCAAGGAGGTCCTGTTTCGAGTAGGAAGTCAAAAATCGTTTTAGTGACAAGGAGCTCATGTTCTGCACAGGTCTGGACGAGGTGTTCATTGCTATTGCAGCTACTCACGCCATATTTTCCGATAGTGCCATTCCAGGAAATGCTATCTGTACCCGCTCTTTAGTTGAAGTCCCCAAGAATTATGAGTTTCCGATTCTGGAACTGATGCTGTGACTGTGTGCAGGTCTTCGAACTGGTCCTTGACATCGTCCTGGTTCGTCATGGTCGGTGTATAGGGGCTGATGATTGTGGCATGTTTCCCACCGTGGAGCAGGGAAATCCTGACTGACATGAGCCTGTCATTTATACTCCTTGGGGGCTCTGCTAATTTGTTAACCAGTTCTGTTTTCATTACAAAACCAACCCCTGCCTCTCCCTGCCACGCCAGTAAAATGTATAGCCGGGCCCTTTTTAGCAGAGTTGACCCTCGCCCGCAAAACGGGTTTCGCTTAGTGCTGCTAAGTCAATGTTGTACTTGGCTAATTCTGTTCCAATAAGGGCAGTACGCCTCTCTGGTCTGTTTATGTTAGAGTCGATGTCAAGTAGGGTGCGCACATTCCAAGCACCGAGATTGAGTGGAGTGAATCTTTCCCTTTTGTTTCTGGCTTTTTTCGTTGTTTTACGGCAGCTTAGCTTGTCGCCCGTCTTCACACGACTCGACTGTGTTATTGCTGGATAAATGACAAGAGAATGATTTGCGCTATGAATTTGATTTAAGTGAGAAAGGGTTGCGCAGTTCATTGACTTCACTCTCTAACCCGAGTCACTTTAACCAGTTGCAAGACAATTCAGGACGACTGGATATAGACTCGGGTGCAGTGGATGACCACGGCTGCTCAAGTGCCTCGTCGTGCTCTGTGTGGACCACACAGCTCAGCACATTGGCTGTCACGGTAGCTTGATGACGACTTTCCAGCTTAGCTGGTTGGACTTGAGCAGGACAAATCTAAAAGAGCGTTCCTTGTTATTGGCCCGCTACTTTTTCTTTACCACTTCTCCTGCCCCTTTTCTTTCCGTGCGTTTGTTTCGGTTTTTCAATGACAAGGACTCAGAGGTAGGCAAGATGTCTTGTCACCTTCAGAGGTAACTTAATTTAATTTAACGTCTTTATACTGGTTTAGAAGACTGCATAGTCTGTATACAACCAGTTTCATTTACATTACCTTGCTCTAAAAGCCATGCACACCCAATTTATTCTTAAATGCATTAATTGCCCTTGCCCCCGATACCTCCGGTGGCAATGCATTCCAAGCATTCACCACTCTCTGACTAAACAAATATTTCCTAATATCTAATTTGGACCTCTCTTTAGTTAATTTGTAGCTATGCCCTCTTGTTCTTGTGGGTCGTTATATTTTGAAAACTTGTTATAGTCTAATTTATCCTTTCCTTTGATTATCTTATAAACCTGTATTAAGTCACCTCGAATTCTTCTCTCTTCTAGACACCGGTTTTTCTGAGTCTTTCCTCATTACTGTAAGTCTGGAATCCCACTATCAGCTTTGTCGCTATTGTTTGTATCCTTTCCAGCATGTTTATGTCCTCTCTATAATAAGGACTCCAAACATGTACACAATACTGCAATCTAGGTCTAACTAATGCTTTATACAGTTTGACTATCACTTCCTTGCTCCTATGTTTAATATTTCTTTTTATCATACCTAACATTGCATTTGCCGTTTTCACTGCTACCTGAACTTGCTCACTCAACTTACCTGTATAATCTATTATAACCCCTAGGTCCCTTTCCTTATCTATCTTTCTAATATTGTTGTCTCCCATTCTGTAATTATGTTCCACATTGGATCTACCCATGTGGATGAATATACATTTATCTACATTAAACTCTATTTGCCAGTTCGCAGACCATTCTCGAATTGTATGTAAACCCGACTTCAATATATCCACTTCTGCTTTAGATGAGACACTACTGCATAGTTTTGTGTCATCAGCAAATTTTGCAGTCATAGATCCCACATCAATGTCCAAATCGTTTATATTTTTCTGGAACAAAATTAGTTCCAAAACCTAGCCCTGTGGATCTCCACTTTTCATTTCACACCACTCAGAGTACTCCTTATTTATGCCCACCCTCTGCCTTCTTCCCGTTAACCAATTTTAAATCCATTTGGGAACTTTTTCACTTTTTCCATGTGATTTTAACTTTCTAAATAATCTTTGATGAGGTACTCTATCAAAGGTTTATGCAAAATCTAGATAAATAACTTCCACTGGCTCCCCTTTATCTATAATTTTAGTAACCTCCTCCATGAATTCTAATAAATTTGTTAAGCATGATCTCCCTCTAGTAAACCAATGCTGACTATTTCTGATTAGATTACATTTGTCTAAATGCATTACAATGTTTTCTTTGATTATTGACTCTAACAATTTACAGACTATGCTCGTTAAACTCACTGGTCTATAATTTGCTGGATCTGATTTTTTGCCCTTTTTGAATAAAGGGATCACTCCCGCATCTTTCCAATCCCGAATAGCAATCCCTTTTGTAAGTGATTGAGAACATAATATAGCCAATGGTTTTGCTAGTTGGTCTCTAATTTCAAACAGCAATTTTGGATGAATACCATCTTGGCTTGGATATTTATCCAGTTTCAACCCCTCCAATTTTTTAAAAACCATTTCCTCTGTAATACAGATTTATTTTAATCCCGCTGTATCCATGTTTCTTTGAAAAATATCTATAGGCTCTGGGATCTTGGAGCAGTCCTCTTTTGTGTAGACTGCCAAAGTACTGATTGAGTAGATCAGCTACCTCCCTATTTTCTCTTATTATTGTCCCTGTACTGTCTATGATAGGGCCTACTTTGTCTTTGGTTCTTTGTTTATTTCTAACTTAAGAGAAGAAGCTTTTACTATCAGTCTTGATAGTGTTTTTTTTCGAAGTCTATTGTTGCTGTTTAATCACTTTCTGAGATATGTTCTGCGTGTGCAAATATTTTAAATATATTTCTTTTGATTTACCTGCCTCTATATATTTTTTTCCATGCTATATTTTTCGCTCTTCTGCATTTCACTACAAATCTAGTTATCCACTTTTTACGCTTGGGGTTTACCTCCCTACATGGAACACATTCCTCTTTTAGCGTTTCTAGAACTGTTTTAAAACTCATCCACTCTTGTTCAACATCTGTTCCTCCTACAATATCTTTCCAGATTAAGTGACTGGCTAGCTGCCTCTTTCATCTTCTTAACATCTGCCTTAGAGAAGTCGCATTTTCGCGTGTTTATGTTTACTTCTTTGCCTGCATCCCAACGGATGATTTGATGGTCACTTGTACCAAACAGTCCCCCGACGGTAACGTTTTCAATCATATTTTCCTCTGTAGGAAAAACTAAGTCGAGTGTGTTTTGCCTCTGGTGGCTGCTTCTACGTGTTTAATTAAAAAATTGTCAGTTATGCTCTTAACAAAATGTTTTGACTCTACAAGTGCTGCTGTCATAGTTTTGGAAAAAGATGAAATATCACAAAATATCCGGAGCAGACGTGTCATCAGCCAGTCACTGAAAGTTGTTGTCATTTGTACACGGCTCTGCTTACCGCTGACCCGATCTCACAATCTAGAAGAGAAGTCCTAACCGGCTTTCTTACTATACATCACATGGACATCTGTATATATGACAGAATCAACATCCTGGACATCATAATTTATTAGTATCGTTATGTAATTTTCCAACTATATTCAAAACCAGGAAGTCGACTCTACAACAATACGAGACTACATCGTCACACTTCACTGATTCCTATTTTGGGCGTCTTCTCTAGCTCCAACATAACACTATCCCGCCCTCCCCTCTTTACAGGCTTGGAGATGCACACAGGAGTCAACTAGTCCGTACCGTTTTCTTATTAAGCCAAGACAACACCCAAAATGGGACAAAATGCGCACAACACTTTTTAGTCAACTTTTACGACATGCAAGGAAGGAAACAGTGGCCATATTCTCTTTGCTTCGAGAACCGCTCGAATAGCTTCTAGTAGCAACAGGTATTATTATGTTACTGTCTATCTAAAACTGCCGAGCTGTTGTATTTGTTCTCATTCAATCCCAAGGTAAAAATCAACGTCACGCTATTCATTTTCTATAAAAGAGTCATTACAGACATGATCAAATAGTAGAACCACCTGTTTGGTCATTATTATGTACCACATGGTATTCCAGGTAATGTAGATAAATGTACAGTCAACTGCATGTGTAGATTCTTATGGAAAATAATTAAAGAGTGGGAGAAAACGGTATTAGGAAGATAGAAAAGGAAAGGGACCTAAGGGTTATAATAGATCACACATGTAAGGCAAATGAGCAAGTCCAGGTAGTAGTGAAAAAGACAATTGCAATGTTAAGAATGGAAAACCAAAGTATTAAACTCAGGAGCAAGGAAGTTCAATTCAAACTATAAAGCATTAGTTAAATCTAGATTGGAGTACTGTGTTCATGTGTGGAGTCCGCATCGTAGTGGGGATATAAACATGTTGGAAAGGATTTTTTTTTAAATAGCGACAAAATTGATAGTGGGATTCCAGTATTATGGTTGAAAGGAAATACTAAGAAAAACCGACCTACAGTGTCAATAAAAGAGAAGAATTCTAGGTGATTTAATTCAGATTTATAAAACGATCATAGGAAAGGATCAATTCGACTGTAACACGTTTTTCAAAGTACAGTCGGCTACAAGAACCATAGGGCACAGCTACACATTACTTAAAGAAAGGTCCCGATCAGATATTAGGAAACATGTTTTAAATCAGATAGTGCTGAATGCTTGGAATGCATTGCCACATGAAATAGTGGAGGCTGTGTCAGTTAATGCATTCCAGAAAACAATACTTCCAGGGACAATACTTCATTGTACTAGGTCTCAGCTTTCTCTGTCTTGCGTTTCAAAACAGAAAGCCATGTTTCCATTTACTACTAGGCAGACTGTAACGTTTAGTTACTGGGTAATTAATTTGGAATCCTTTAAGTAAGATGCAAAAACTCGTAACTTCCCTGTCTGCCTCCTTCTCCATTCTTGTTGTTGTCCTGTATAGCCCACTTTTAAACAACACACTAACTTCTCGCTCCAGCAGAGTATCCCCCAAGCTAGTATCCACAGCTTTCATGCTTGCCCCCCCCCCCCCACATTGTAATCATTGTGTTCACTTTTAGATTACAGCACCCCAGGAGGAGAGACGGGACGAGACCAAACTTTATCACGTGTATAACCTGGCAAACTTAACCAAGTCGTTCCCTCAGGTAAGTAAACGTCAGAAAACATGAAGTCTTAAGTCGTCTTATCTATGACCTGGCAAACTTAACCGAGGTGTTTCCCCGCGTAAATAAACAAAGGAAATAGGAAGTCTTACGTCATCTTTTCTGATCTGTGACCTGGCAAACTTATCTAAGTCGTTTCCCTGAGTACTTACTTACTTTCCGTGTCCAAGCGCCACGTTAAACAGTATGCGTCCAGTATGAAGCGACATAGATTGCCTTGTCATTTACCTCCAGCACGTCGCGCCTATTGTGACTCACACTACTCACCCACATTACTCACTCATACACCAACACTACTCATAGACACGCACACTACCCACACACACTCAGACTACTCACACATACCCACACTACTCACACCCCCCCCCCCCCCCCCCTACACACACAATACTCACCCACACACCAACACTACTCATATACATACCCACACTACTCACCACCACACTTACACATACCCACACTACTCACCACCACACATCAACACTACACACACACACTACTCACACACACCACTGCTTCTTACCCACAGACACATACGCACACATCCACTCTCTCTCTCCCTCTCTCTCTCTCGCACACCCACACACCCAAGCACACACACACACACATCACAATCACACATTGTGAAATGATTCAATGCTCTTGTATGTTTATGTATCCGTGCCTGTGTAAAAGCGTCTGATTAGCTTAATTGTAGAGAATTTGATTTTTCACAGCAAAGTTACAGGGCTGAACACCCGTCACTGGAGCGCTACAGTCGACCGGGCTGGAAATTGGAAACCATTATGTAGAGATGATACAGAATAAAAAGGCAGATGATGCAGAGAAAAAATCCTAGAAAGAAGAGCTAGAAAAACATGGGATGATTTCCTATCTGATTTGGCTGATGTCCATTTCAGATCAATTGGTATCACTACATCAGCCATCTCATGAGTGTGGTCAACATTACGGTGGCTCCCACTGAGACTCTAGTCGTTTATGCTCCAGAGTTTTTGGCCAAGCTCAACAACATGCTAGCAAAATATACATCAACTGATGAGGGGCGCAAGTGAGTGTGTGTGTGTGTGTGTCTTTGTTGTGTACGTAATTGTATAGTTGTACTGGTCTCAAGAGAGGTTAAATCGTGTGGCTAGTCCTCTTGAAGTCGGAAAATAAACTTGGATGACCCGTGTACGTAAAAGAACCATTGGCAGTTGAGAATCAAAAGGAGCAGGCCGTTGGCCGCTGTCCTTGCAAATACATATTAGCAAATTAATAAAATTCCTTCTCAAGTCTTGTGACCGGGAGTCAACCAGGGATAAAGAAATTTCAAGAAAAAATACACCCGATGCTATCTCCAATCGTTTCTACTAACATGTCTTGTCACTGGATCAAGGTAGCTCAGAACGAGAGAGTTATGGTTGGGGATAGCGCAAACGTCCTCACTTAAATCTATTTACAGTACAAATAGTGTCGAACCTTGAGTGATTTGCAAACAATCCCTCTATCTTTACACTGTCGCTCTCATCGCTTGCGACGAGGAAATGATTTCTACTGTATACGGGTCTTTAACAAATACATACGAAGTCCTACTGTCCTAAGCCAACCGTTGCAATTCTAAGCACGTCTTCCTGGTTTCCTTTGTTTGTCTCCCTCTACTTCACATACTCTGAGGATTCCAGAACAGATACAGTATTGTTATGATAGCAACTTGTTTCTTTAATGCACCCAACCCCAGCGTTTTCAACACATTTCCAATTCCCATGTTGTCTGTCTAGTTCAGTTCAATATTAACGAACTTATCATACTTTACGGATGACCTGGCTCTTCTATTCCACGATCCTACAAATGCAGTGAACGTTAAATAGGATTGATACACAATCGCAAGCCGTGGGACTGTTATATATGCACCAGGAAGAAACAACACGGTGTTGGAGTGCTGCCGGATTGTTCTGGCAAGGATTCATTTACAAGATGTGGAATCATTCCAATATTTGGGAGCAATATTGACAGCATAGGCAAAATAATATAATCATCAATGGAGAAATAATGGAACAACTACAGACGTTTATATATTTAGGGCAATCCATCACAGAATATTCCAGATATGAGACGGAGGTTAATAATAATAATGTTCGCTTAGGCGTCCCGTTGCGTCGGTCGGCCACATCCATTATCCATTACTGTGGCGTCTTTCCAGACCTCATCCAGGGCGGAGGAAGAGGATGTTGATATCTGCTGGAGCCATACTTTGTGGGGACGGTCTTTTCTGCGCCTCCAATCAGTCGGGGGAAGACTTTTGGCGCTGAGGAACGACTTGTGTAGTATTTGTGGGCCGGGGTCTCCTGGTCCAGCCGTACGACATTCCCGAACAAAGAAACTCGGCTCCGGTCAAGTGTTTCTGAGATTGGGTGGAGGCCTGTTTTAGCAGAGACATCTACGTTGCGGATGTAGTCATGTCACCGGATGCCCAAAAAACGCCGCTGGTGCAGATATGGAAGGCTTCCAGTCTCGACATGTCATATTTCAGTAATATCCAGTTTCGGAGCCGTAAAGCAGGATTGGGACCATGCAGGACTGGGACCACGCAGGACTGGTAAATGCGAATTTTTGTCCCAAGGGAGATCTTGCCATTACTCCACACACGTCGGAGGTCGCATCTAGTCCTGTCCGCCTTAATATTCGGTACCGCTGCGCTCATAAGATGATATCATGCTACCGAGATAGATGAATTCGTTGGTGCCCTCCGCAGTGTGACCTTGGGTTTCAATACCATGTAGTGCTGTATAGGAAATGAGGTTCTGAACTTTGGTCTTGGCCCAGGATATGTACAGGCCTAGGGAGGGTGTTTCACTGTGTAACATTTCCAGAGTACGCTGCAGCGCAGATCTGTCTGTGTAGTACAATGTGGTCTGCGTAAACGAGATCGGTAAAGATTGACTGAGCAATAGCTATACCCTCTTGGTGTGCGCTGGGGTGATCAAGAAGCCAGCCGACTGTCCGGCAGAATAGATTGAGGGCAACAACACATCCCCGTCTGACACCCGAAGTCGGGGAGAATCTTGTCAGAGAAAGTGCCACAAAGTCGAATTCTGGCGCCGGAATCCTCGTGTAACTTATTGATCAGGTTCAGCAGGGAGTTGGGGTGCCTATTCACTGGAGGGCTTTCCATAAAGTAGTAAAAGTTAAGTAACCCATAGCACTACTGCCGTAGGGGTGTGAGATGTTAGCAATGTCATATTTCAAAGGCTCGGCTATATGAGGGCGGTAGCCATCTCCTCTCCCTCGCCGCTTTTACTTTTGGACTGGACATGTACCCATTTAAGGCTGAGTCGGCCCGGCGGCCGTTCAGATGCGAAGCCAGCTCGCTAACCACTGCGCTACGCGGCTTTTCATAAAGCCAACCGATCAACAGAGTCGAAGGCGGATTTCAAGTCCACGTATGCAACTCATAAGGGTCGCTACTGAATAGATGGAGAGAGTACTGCAGAACCATGTATGGAGATAGCACAAAGCGCTCAGTTACAATCATACCAAAGGATGAGAAAGAACCTGAACCAACATTGGAAGAATTACGCTCTGTAATTAAAAGCCTGAAAAAGGGAAAGTTCCCAGGATGCGATGATATCCAAGCAGAGCTAATACAAGCAGGAGGGGAGGCAAGTGCTCGGGTCTATCACAAGCTGTGTAAACAGATATGGCACAGTGCAGAGTGGCCAGAAGCATGGAAGAAATCAATTTATTTATCACCTCCCCAAAAAAGGCAACCTGAATCTGTGAACGAACTACCGAACTATCCCGCTGAATAGCCACATATTCAATTTAAGGAATATCTACGAAAAATTTACAGAGTTTAATGTAGACATGTACACCTGTTTCATTGATTACACCAAGGCCTTCGACACGGTAAAACATCAAAATCTGTGGAGAATCATGAAGGAAATGGGGTTGCCTTTGCATATAGTCCATCTCATTGAAACAGTATACCAAGATCAACAAGCCGCTGTCCGAGTATCTGGGTAAACATCAGATTGGTTTGCAGTACAAAAGGGAGTCTGACAGGGATGTATTCTCTCACCTTATCAAGAGGATGGGGTAGACCAAGAAGACGATGGCACCAAGATATCCAGGAATGCCTGAGTATGACTGTGACAGAGGCTGGAGTTTTGGCAAGGGAACGAGTTTCTTTCAGACAGACGTTGATGGGAGCGACGTTCCATAAAGGATATGCTACACGATGATTTAAAAAACAAAGATTAAATTGGCTGGGATACAATATGCGACATGAAAGTCTTCTACTGAAGATACTAAAGGGCAAGATCCAGGGGGAATGAGGAAGGGGACGTCCACCACTTTACCTTACATCTCAGGCATACAGAGACATGAAAGTACGAGTCTGCTGAAATAAAGATAACTGCACGGGATAGAGTCAAATGGAGAGACATACTAAGACAACCGTACAATCAGTCTTAGTACTAATCAACAAGATGATGCGGATGATGATGATGGTTAACAAGATTGGAGACACGGAACGAGAAATGAACATAAGAATTAGAAAGCTACAGCTGTCTTCATATAGCTTAGGACACTATACAGATCAAGAGTGATTGCTTCCTACATACCATTGAAATTTCAACTCTGGTCCAGTCGGTGCTTTTGTATGACTCCGAGACATGGCGCAAAACGAAAGACTTGACATACACGATGCAGACTTTCATTAATGGTTACCTACGTAGAATAGATACATTGAGATGGTATGATCGTGATAAGGTCACTAATACGGAACTGTTTTAAATAACTGGATAATCACCAGTCCAGTAGATCACGACACAGGAAAAAGAAGCTGACGCTGGATATCACATTCATTACAGAGGCACCTGAATAGCAGCCTTTGTTCCGGGTACACACGTCAGGAGGGCACAGGTGGAAAATATTGCTCGACTCGGACATGCGTGGTTATCATTATTGATTATCATACCATTTCAATCATTATGTTCTTTTCAAAGAGTATTTAACAGCGAATACATAGATATTCAGTTGAACAGAAGAGAGCAGGTCGTGGTCTTCAGACTTCGCACTGGCCACAATAGACTGAGGTACCACCTATTCAACAAATTGAAGATAGGTGGCACTGACGAATGCCCGTGTATTACCGGGAAAATGACCGCTGAGCATTTGCTGCAAAACTGCCCGACATACGAGGATCAGAGAGAGCAGATGTGGCCATCACCAGTGGCCACAACACTAGACAAGCTCTATGGCAGTGTCGATAGCCTCAGGATGACCGTCGCTTTTTTCGAAAAAATAAAGGTCGATGTCTGACAGCGAAAGAAGAAGAAGAAGAAGAAGAAGAAGAAGAAGAAGAAGGTTCAGTTCAGGTGTTCTCCACATCGAAGGTCGGCTACAATAGCTCTTCAACAGAGTTTGTCTCTTGCGATTGATGTCACAATCTGCCAAGCCTTTTCCTGTCCAGCTTTTGATGATATCCTTCCACTGGTAGCGTGGTTTCATCTGTCACGTTTGCCCTTCACCTTTCCTTCCAGTATTATTTTCACCAGGGCTGTATGTTATATTTTGTATGAGACCAAAATACCTTAACTGTCAGACTCTTGATTCTTTCATAATTTCTCCAGCGTTGATCAGCGAGCGGTGATTTGGTTTATAACATCTGAAAGCTGAAGGATTTCGACCAGTTGACATTTATCGCAGAAAGCAGGTAGTGTATGATGTCAAAAGTGTGGTGAGCGTAAGCTCCGGCGACGGTCCACCCGAATTGCTGCTTAAAATTTTGGCGATGGCATTTTCTGACGCAACAATATGCGCCTGACCTGGTCTCGGAAGATCTTTCGTTAACTCTCGTTCTTCATTAAACATCGTTGTCTAGTTCGTCACTGTTGTCTTCGACATACTTTTGTCACCATACACTGCCTGCATTCTCCGATGAATGTCAACTGGTTGACATCCTTCAGCTGTTAGAAACCGAATCACAGCTCGCTGATCAACTCTGGATGGACTCCGTATCACACCCGCCATGTTTTCAGCGGTCTGCTGAGGAAACTATGAGTTGGAGAATAATGACATTTTGCGAACTTGACTGTTGGTATGCGCTGTGTACATCAGATGTAACGTCATCATGCGTATCGTATATATATTCACTTGGTGCATTTGAACACGCCTGGTATATATTAAATTTTGCAAGAAATAAATTTTCTTCTCCAACTTCTGGTTCATTTTCTATATTTCTACGTCGTACAGTACGGACCACTATACATAACACCTGGTCACTCTCATTTTGTATTTGTGAGTGGATATCTTGGATGTCAATATATGACTCATGTTGTTAAAATCAGATTTAGCTATCCATATTTTCTCCCAGATTTCCAGTTCGCATCTTCCATTTTCTGTCATTGTATTTCCAAGGTAGGAGAAGATCTATAGAGAAGTGCCAACGGCGGAGCGCAAACTCTGTAGTTTCCACGGCAAAATTATGTCCAGAAATGTCCCGCTGACATCGCCAGGTATCCATTTATATTTGGGACGATTGGGAGAAGCGGTAATACCATTAACAAAAACCACCTGTCCGGTCTGTCAAACCGAGCGCGATCTATTTAAACCTCGCATTTTGGGTGTGTAAACCAAGCTCACAAGTCCTTGGCCACACACTTCCCCTAATGGTTTGAATGATTTGGACTTATGGCAACATAAAGACTCCCAAACGTAATCACTACATAAGCTTGGCACAGCAGACAGCACGGCTTTCGATCAAGTGTAGGGCCAAGAAAAATATAGATTGGTGACCCAGACTGCAAATGCACAACATTTATCTCTATTGCATTTTTCATGTCAAAAAGCCAAATGTCGCAGTTACGGAGCTGTGGTAAAGAACATGACAGAAATCAATACGTCGGAGAATAAGGAAAACAAAACTAGAGATGGATACAGCAGTGCCCCGCTCTAGGAACATCTGCTTTACAGGCATTCCATGATGTGAAAGTCTGCAATTATAACCAGAACCTTCTTCTTCTTCATCGTACGCAGTTAGATCAGCAGAGCAATGCTCTATCTGTTCGCCTGTCGGGGCTTCACGCCTAGAGCAGCCGCCAACCAAGGCTAAGGGCCTGGTCTGTCCTGCCACAACACTCAGCTGAAGTTGTATTTCCTCGCTCTGCGAGAAGGCATTGTATCCTCTTGCGTATACTCCTTCGCACATCGACGGTTGTCCAGTTTTTTAGATGCTGACCAACTTTCAGAGTTGTCAGAAAACAGGTTGCACAGCCATATCTAACAAAACCCGACACGATACGCTAGAATCTTATCTGCAATGCTTCATGTGGTTTGAAATCAGAGTTTTCCTTCTCCTAGATGAGCTGCCTTCTTCTTTTTTCGAGCCCCATATGCCCGAAACTACTGGTTTTAATGCGCCAGTGGCTTGCCTTCCGCCCCTTTTCCTATTAGTCAAAACAGTTATTCCGCGCGAAGGCCAGCAGTTGGACTTAGTCGTCAGAGGATATATGAGACGCACGCCATGGGATCATTCAGTTGGTCTCAACCCCACCCCCGGCTATAACAACATCTAGAACCAACAATACTAAAATAACTAAAGAATAAAATTGATAATTTCGTACAAAAGTGCTGCAATGAAGTTCACAGAAATCCGTAGACAACGATAACGAAAAACAGACATCCCAAAAAAACTGAGTATAGATCAGAATTGGCTGGTTAACAGCATTTCGTCTAGGAAGGTAAAATCGTACTTTGGCTACATCCACAACCGTAAGTATGGCGAAAACTATGCTGGGTATATGGTACCCAGATAACGAGCTATGTAAGCATTTATAGAGTGGTTGGACTCACGACATCAAAGATGTTCTAAAGTTGACGGTGTCAGATAGAGGAGATCGGGAGTCTTGCAGGGTGGCTGCCATGAAAGCCCGAAGATGGACGTACGACATGAAAGATGTTCTAAAGTTGACGGTGTCAGAGAGGTTGGTTGGTTACTAATGCCCACAATGGGTTGGTAACCCTTTTGTGCGCCCAGAAAATGACGGAACTTGTGGCAGAATGTAGTAGCTTTCCTGACATCCCGAGCGTGTGGCTGCGATGAAAGCAACGTTTTACAAAGTACATAGCTGCTTTACGAACCCGTAAGATGCATAATGGATACTAATTGTGATGATAACGATCCAAAAAAGCACATAAGCATCTCATTGTGAAAGAAAAAACATGAACTAAATCAAAAGTTAGTGACCAGGGCATCGGTGTGAATGAAGCATATATCAAGATCAAACGTTCGTACAATTCTTACGGATAAAGAGGCAAATTGTTTGAGGTAATGAAAAACGCTGAACTAGAAAAGTGTTTAGAAAGCATGCCAGTCTATTTGCTAATATGTGAAAAGTTTCAAATATGTGGATTGCAGTTCAAAACAGTCACATTTTAAGGTTCAAAACTTTATTCAAGACACTAATTCTGTGTCATTCTACAAATGTATCCTCCACTTTTACAAGAATCAAAATATTGAAAGGTAAAATGTATTTGAATTTTAAAATGTTTGTTTGTTTTAATTATTGTTTATTAATTAAAGTGTTTTTCTTGTTTATTTAACTTTAGCAGGCATTGTCAAATAATATGTAATGCGTTATTTACCGTTTTTGTAGCTAAAATACGAGGTCTGTTAAAAAATGTGTCGGACCTTTGGTCGGAAAACCTAATTCTCTTCAAATTACTCTCATTGGGACAGCAGACTTTTTCCAGCGGTCCTACCATTGCTGGAAGCATTTCAGGAAGGTTTCTTTGGGAATTGAGTACAGCTGGGTCGTAGCGTTCCGTATAATGTCTTCTCGTGACTCAAGTCGGATCCGTTTCAGAGGAATTTTCACCTTGGGGAGAACAGCCAAAAATCAGAAGGAGCCATGTCGCAAGAGTTAGGAATCTGACGAACCATAGGAATGTTGCATTTGGTCAAGAACGTCTGAGTCAGATGCAAAGAACCATGATTGGGATGCCAAGTTCCCGTTGCCCACAGGTCCGATCGTTTGAGTCTCACAGCATCACGAAGACCGCGATGACCTACAGGTAGGACTCTTTGGTAATGTTTTAGTCTGGTGGTGCGTACTCATACCCACAGGAGTGAAAGAAAACTGTCAACATTACTTTCATGTTGCTGCGCACCTACCTTTCTTTTTATTGCCTCGGGGATGATGACGAGGGGACCTTGGTTTCCGGATCGTACCCGTAAACCCATGATTCATCTCCAGTAATCACAGTGTTCAGGAAGTCGGGGTCACCGTTTGTGCAGACCAACATGTCTACGAGACCTCCAGACGGAGTTACTTCTGCTGCAGCGCTAGCAGCTTCGGCACGAATTGCGCGGACACTCTCTGCATGACCAAATTCTCGTTCAAAAGGGAGTGTACCGAACTAATGCTTATCCCTGACTCGTCCGCAAGTTCCCCAATGGTGACACAATGGTTTTGCATTACCAAAGTCCTCCTCGGTTAATGACCTCATCAGTTCGGCATGTTGAGAGCCTCCCGGAACTTGGCCTGCTCTCCACCGATGTGCGGCCATCCTTTAATTCGTTTGATGCTCAAGGCATCGTCGCCGAAAGCTTGTTGAATCTTGCGAATGGTTTCCACTTAGGCATCGTTCAGTTTTTGGCAAAATTTGATGCAATACCGCCGCTCAAGTCTTTTCCGTCTTTTTGCGGCAATTGAAAATCCGACCGTCGTTCACCACACATACTCACTCACATGCTGAGTGTCAGTGACTGACGCTCTCTGTGGGTGGGGAAAAAAATGCACACTTGCCCATGAAAGTCCTCTATATCTCCGGGTCGGAGGATAACTCTCGCGCTACATTTATTTCTGTTGGAAAAAATTAAAGTACTATACTGTACATTTTCAAGAGATCTGATGTATTTGAATGGTAAAAAAAAATGAATTCAGCTTTACCCTTAAATCCTCTTTACAAACATGCTGTGGTCACTAACTGTTTATATAAGCATAGTACCGTACTACTGTAGGACACAGTCTGAAGAAAATACATGAGGTAATAAAACGAAATATTCACTGTATTGAAACCCCACAAGTGAAAGCAAGAGCGGGGGCGTCAAATTACATCTGGTGAAGGTAAGTGGGCGACTGTAGCGGTGGGGTGGGAGCTCAAAAAACGACATAAGAAACAACTGAGAACTACTATTGCAACCCTATATTCCACAAGGAACTAGAAATCATAAGAACATATTTGTATAAAACTGTCACCTACGAAGCTTGTCGTAAAATGCGGCGTTTGAGGGTTGTCGTTGGGGCTTATATCCTCATCATGTAAACAAAAAACATTACCATTATAAGCAACGACTGCAACAGCTCAGATACATGCTTCCTGTAGAAGGATCAGATACTGTTAAAAGCTAAGCTTCAAATTGGAGCAAGAAGCTGAATGACTGCGAATACTTGAAAACAGACTTGCTTTAGAAAGGGATTATCGGCGATCGTGGATAATGCTTACCATTGTAACATAGAGGTGAGTCATCGTCAATGCTTGGAAACATGCTTCCTTTAATGTGGGACATCTTCAATAGTGGCCAATGCTTCACATCAGAGCGAGATGGTGAATGAATTAATGGTAAAACTAAATATTGTTCAGATGATGTATACTAGGCATGTGCAACTTCATCAAGAACGTTGGCCGGAAAGCAGATTTTGAATATATCCGATAGCCATACCATTGGATGCTATTTTAAAATGTGAAGATACTGCTATTTATTTAACAAGTAAAAGTAATCGTCAGTCCACTTCTCGTGAAATACACGACACCCACTGTACACTTTCTTCTTCTTCCTATTTTCCTTCTCCGTCTTTTTTTCTTCTTTTTCTTTTTCTCTTTTTTCTTCTTCTTTTTCACTTTCTTCTTCTTTTTCTTCACTTTCTTCTTTTTCTTGTTATTGTCCTTTTCTCTTCTTCTTCTTCTCCTTCTTTTCTTCTTCATCTTCTTATTTTTCTTCTTCTTTTTCTTCTCCTTCTTCATCTTTTTTCTTCTTCTGTTTCTTCTTTTTCTTCTTCTTCTTCTTCTTCTTCTTCAATAATGTTATCGTATTAATTAGAACACTAATACAATTGTAACATAATAAACTAACAAAATAAATTACAATGTACCACAAAATAACAAAACATTCTCAAATTACTACTTTATAAGATATTCTGTTAAATACTGACATTTGTAGACGATGGTGCTGCTTGCGTGTGCCCACACGTTATTATTTAACGGGTTTGAATAATCGATTCTTGCCGTGTCTGGATCACCCAACGTTAACTTGCTTCACACTGGTCATAAAATGACAAGATTACCAAATAGTCCTCATAACCCTAGGCAGGGAATGCAGAGAGTGGTGCAAAGGTAAAGCAGAATTGGAGGTTAACTATCCGATAAATGAAATCACTCAGAATAATGATACCATCATAGATGCATCGGTGCTACACATTGAAATATCTGGTTGGGGCTTCTCTGCTAGAGTGAGAGGTCAGGTTGTTACTGAGAGGAATTGAGCATATATGACAACATCCTTCAGTATGAGAATAGAGATGAAAGCTGTGATCTTAACTCTAAGACGGCTATCTGAGACCTATATAACAAGGCCGGTCATCGTGTCAGATTCCGAGTCCTTTTTTTTTTGTAAAGCACACAATGGCTGGCGAAGGAATAAGTGGAGGACATCAATAGAATTATCAAACCTCCTGAGGCTAGTATGGATCTCCTGTCCAAGTCATTTCTCGGGTTCATGACAACGAAAGAGTAGGTGTCCTGGCTTCACAGGAACATATTTGTGAGCACACAGATATGGATAGAAATGAGATGTGGAAGTCTAGCAATGACCGCCGGTTGGATGATGACATGCAAATAGATGAACCAGCAGTTTAGTTTGCAGAGCTTGGAAATCAAACGCGGTTGGAGCAGCCCGGGGGGGGGGGGAATCAGGAATGTGTACAAACAACGAGCTACATGAACTTTATGTATCCACATCCTGGCTATTTACTGAGGGGGACTGAGCGCCTTTTGGTATTTCCGGATTGGACTAGATTCTTAGAACAGAACAGAGATTGGTTTACCGTGTAAAGCTCATACGTTTAAGCTTCACATACGTCAGAAGTGACGTCTACATCGATCACACACATTTGACTCATAAAACAATCCAAAGAAACTCATAAAAAATAAGTAATAAATGTAATTCCGACATTTTATGAGCAGCTTGTCATTGTTTTCTTTTTCTTTTTGACTACAGAAACATAAATTAGCAATCCCTCGCGGGCCGGATAGAATCAGGGCGAGGGCCGGATAGAATCAGGGCGAGGGCCGGATAAGTCCCGCTGGCAGTACGTTGCACATGCCTGGTGTATACAGTATATGTTATTGATATTAAGTGTTCATTTTTCAGAATCCTGACGAACTACATGCTATGGCACGTTGTCAGCGACTTCGCTAGTTTTTTGTCAAAACCTTTCAGAGATGCCAAAAAGGAGTTATCCGAGTCAATGTCTGGTAAAAGATCATTTTCATTTATGTATAAAGTCATATTAGCTCTAATCTGAGTAGTGCTTGAGGATGTAAGAATAGGTCTTCCATGTATGTCAGAAAATGTCACTGTAAAGGGTTGTTAGTGGGGCTAGCAACTTGTTCATATTGTTGTTATTTGAAATTATTCGAGCTGAGTTTCTAACTCTTGACGATGTTTCTTTGGTATCGGGTTGCAATGGATCGTCTTATATTCAGAAACGTACTGAGGAAGGTGAATCTGGATCCTCTTGGCTTTAGTGCAATGCAAAACTTCTGAGTAGGCTCATTACAATGACGATTAGAGTGTTGATCCCCACCTCGTTGACCAGACTGCTGTAAACATCCTGTTTTCAGAAGCGTTACGAGGATGGGAGATTGGGGTGTTGATCAGTTAGTTTCATCTGAATGATTTAACTCTTTGCTCCCGTCATCGGGGATGAAGTGTTAGTCATCATTCTATTGTAGTGACCAATGAGTCCGAATGATAGATCAATGTGGGAAGACCTAATCCTTCCTGTAACACCTTATTTCATTGATGGTGTTTTTGTTTGCGAATGCCCACAATGAGTAGGTTTATTCTTTTGTGCGTCCTCAAAAGTATAAGTGGCAGGTTGTGGTAGCTTTCCTCACATCCCGAGCGTGCTGATGAAGGTGGACCAGGGTCCTCCAGATGGTTGAGCCATGCTTAGTTTCATCTGTGTATCGCTCACTACTACGGGATCACGTCTCGCTCACCTCATTAGCCAGGCCAACATGAAAGCAGTCCGTTTCCAGGGAGGGCTGCGTAGAAGCCGTGTTGAGGGTCTTGGCCAGTACATTTTGACTGACCCTGACTAACATGTCTAATCAGTATATTGTACCTGACAGACGTTAGTCTTCCTCTCCTATTTCATTTATAATTCTCTATACTTGAGGATGTAATGCTGTGTTTGCTTTAGTTTCTTCTTGTGTTTGAAATTAATCATTAAAAATAAAAGCAATTATTAAATGCTAATGTTCTGACTGGGACACTATCAATTAGTCTGTACCATTTAGCTACATGTGGAGCACAGGCCTTCAACAAATACATGACAAATCCTACTGTCCTGAGCCAATTGTTCCAGCTCTGTCCTCGTGTTCTCTTTTTTCTTTATGTTGGTTTCGAACTTTCTTCTCCATGTGTGTCTTGGTCTGCCTTTTTTTCTCCTGCCTTGGATATTCCAGAACAGAGACTTTCTTTTCTTATAATGATACCAACTGGTTTCCTTAATTTGCGCTCTATCCAATTTGATCGCCTCATGCTCCGATGATATATGTCAGAATCTTTACAACAGTTCCACATTAGTGATGTTATCGATATATTTTATATCTCTATTTTGCGCAAACGACCTTTTAAAAATGTATGTACTTTTTTTTCATTGTTGTTTATGTTGTCCATGTTTTAGAGCCATACAATAGAACAAACTTTACATTGTAACTGAAGATTTTTATTTTGTGGCGGAATTAATTTTTTCTGATTTCCATAAGTTCCCTAATTCAACTCACCATTTGTATTTTTACTTTGATATCTGTTTCTGTACCTCCTACTTTGCTACTCCATATAACACGAAATAATTCGGTCCTTTTCATGGTTAATTTAAGACTTTCTGTGACACTATGCAAATGATAAACACACCCTGGTATGTACAAAATGACTGCGGGAAAGTGCTTTCCACATCGATATTACTTAGGGGAAACATAATCGACCTAAATAACTAACATGAGCAATAGTAAGCTCTCTGGCGGTCTGCTATGCGTATCCAGCTTGTCATAAGAGTCCTTATTGCCAGCACTTCAAGGTGACGGAGGATGATGTTCATGGCTACGGTATCATTTCTGTGAAATAAAGTCACATCACAATACATTCATCCTAAAAATTCCCTTCGCTGTTTTTCCACTTGGGGTTCCTATAGCTGAGAGACAAGGCGCTCGGCTCTCAAGAAACGAAAGCACGATACGGTGGGTATTTGAATCCGACAAGATTAAAATGTTCTCTGCCCTCAAGTGAGATGATATCGGTCCCCTAGTCTTATCGGAGACGGATGATAAACTAGGACGTCCTATGTACAAGTTGTGCTCATAAAAGCACCAATGGCAGCGAATACACAAAGGACAATCACCTACTTGTCAGCACACGTGATTACAAGTTAACACAAAAATACCTCCACATCCCCAAGGGATTGAATAAGAGTGACTAAGTGATGTGCAGTTTACATCTTTCACGACGAGGACGTAAAGCTAGACTTTGAGACAATGAGAACTGAAACAGTCTAGCGGGAAGTTCAAACACCAGCATACACGAAATACGGGGTGACATGAACAAAATAAGCATTACTCATACCCTATCATTGGATAATCTTATCGTTACCTTTGGATATATTTCTATTATATAAATTACAAACTCAACAAAAATAGATCATGAAAAATCATGAAGAATATCAGAAGGATGGTTTAGCTACAATCGAATGAAGTATGCGGCACCAGTATGGAATGTATCTACACACAAGAAACAGGTCCATGTGACAGTAAATGAGATATGCCCAATTGTGACAGGATGCCTTAAACCGACACCAACGGAAAAGGTCAACGCTATCGCTGGTATCGCACCTACGAATATTAGAAGACGTGTCTCATCTGAAGTTGAAGGACAACAGCAGTCATGTGACCAGAGAAACCATATTTTTAGACATACACCAGAAAATATACGACTGAAATCGAGGAAAAGTTTTCTGCGGAATATACAATCCTCGGAACAGAACCCAGAGAGAAACCGCATAGTAAATTGGCGTCATAAGAACGGTGAAGGTTGAATGAGGATTAAACAAGAACTTGCACCAGGACATGATTTGCTATATGCTACATGGAGATATCTGTACAGATTAAGAACGGGCGTGTCCAGATGTGGGTCTAACCTGAAAAAGTCGGGATATTATGCAGACAATGAATACTGCGAATGTGGAGCCATCCAGGATCCGGAACACCTGATTATGTGTCCCAGAATGCAGGAATCATGTCAAGTGATGGACCTGGTGGAGGCAAATGAAAGAGTACTGACGGTGGTTGGTTGTTGGGTGAAGCCTGAGGCTGCCGAACACGGAAATTGAGTAAGTAATCGTATCAAACCCATTGTTCAAAAGACGAAAAACCACATGGCACGAGCTCGCATCTTTAACAGCATGGTTACTCCAACTATAGTACATGGGCTATTTTAGCTATATTATATAATATTTTTTAACAATGGTATATGGGCTATTTCAACTATGGTATAAGGCTATTTCAGCTTTGGTATATGGCTGTTCTAGCTATGGTATATGGGTCATTTCAGGTATTGTGTATAGTTATTCCAGCTATAGTATATTGGCTATTTTCAACTATGGTATATAGTTATTCCAGCTATAGTAATTAGTTATTCCAGCTATTATATATGGTCTATTTCAGCTATGGTATATAGTTATTCCAGTATAGGGGCTATTTCAGCTATGGTATATGGACTATTTCAGCTATGGTATATGGGCTATTTCAGCTATGGTATATGGGCTATTTCAGCTATGGTATATGGGCTATTTCAGCCATGGTATAGGGACTATTTCAGCTATGGTATATGGGCTATTTCAGCTATGGTATATGGGCTATTTCAGCTATGGTATATGGTCTATTTCAGCTATGGTATATGGGCTATTTCAGCTATGGTATATGGGCTATTTCAGCTATGGTATATGGGCTATTTCGGCTATGGTATATGGGCTATTATGGCTATGGTATATGGGCTATTTCAGCCATGGTATAGGGACTATTTCAGCTAACGTATATGGGCTGTTTCAGTTATGGTATATAATTATTCCAGATAGGGTATATGAGGTATTTCAGTTATGGTATATGATTGCGAGGTATGGAACGAACAATAAAGACCAAAGATGCAGCATAGATTAATCTAACAGCAGTCAGCAACTCATAGCTGGCTGCTTGCATCAGGGTCAGTGACCTATAACTGAACAAGACCCTATTCCTATTGACGGTCCTGGAAACAGACCCATGGAAGCCTGGCTAAGAGATTAGTGATCGAAGAGGGGAGGCGTCCCACCGTTCTTAAATGTGTCGGGCCGAAATGCGCAGATATCACTGCCTCTCTGTAAACTACCACACAGCCTCACGAACGTCCTTTTTCAGGAACGCCGATGAATTATAAGAATTTACGAAAAGTGGATGCAGAGGTGCTTCAAGCTGCTTAGATGGGATTGGCAAGAAGAACATTGGCTGTCTCTCTATAAGTCATATTTCACAACACAGATATCAGGCGTTGAATCACCTGGCCGTAGATAGCTCATTGTTAAGAAAATGTAGATGATCCGGGCATGGGATACTTATACCTGACAACAAATAGACACGACAAGTTACTTCCTGGTGTCCCTACGACTTTTAGCGTCGACGCGGACATCCATAAATGAGATGGTGCGATGGCCCGATGGTTTTCGTCTGAGATGGTATTCCAGGGGAAAAGACGGAAATAAGTTGAAGCATTTATTTACCTAGCATCGTGCGATTATGTCTAATTGAATACTAGGATTACCGATTGAAGAGAACTTAGACACAATCCATATTTTGCAGGAGAGAACTAAGCACAAGCACTATCAAGTTCAATGTTGTTTTATTAGGATATGATTGTTTTCGAGTCACCTTTAGCATAGACAGACTTTGGTCATCTGACAAAGCTGTCTCCAAAACTTGCCATCTCGTAGATCTGTAGAAATAGACAAAGACGTCAGGGCTTCAGAACAAGTGGCAGACTAAGATGAATTGCTTACGATAAAAAATCAATACAGAGGCATGGATTGAAAAGTCAGACAGATGGCACAGAAATGAAGATTGCTCATCACTACGGCAACTAAAAGCATAATTCGGCAGATAAGATGAGAAGAATTACATCGGAATGGATTGAAAATATAAACAGTTACATAGATGGAACAGGAAAGAAGATTGCATCTCCCCATGGTATCTAATGACGTTAATCATCATCATCATCTTCCTTATTTTTCCTGAAAGGGACATTTTGTTACGTTTTGTCCTATGTAGTTTGTAACGAAGCTAGTTTGTAACGAGGCTGCGATATCTTGCCTTACGGCTGGAAACCACCTGATTCGATAAGGCACATTTTTGGGACTAAACTTGCGTAGTTGTAGATCACTAGCTTCTCACAGCAAAGGTACGGGGTTTAACCCCCGATACTGGCATGCTCCAACCGATCTAGCTATAAATGGGTACCTAGTTTACCGTTGAAACAAAGGCAGCAGAAAGGGAGCTGGCCTCTTCACCTCATAAACAAAATGAGATATCGTACACTAAGATCTCTAACACTTTATCTCCGATAGCACTGTGCGACTACCTTTACAATGGAACCCTATTCTCTCATCTAGGCTGAACGGATGCAGCCTGTTTTCAGGGCCTCTATTTGGTGGCGGAATAGAGTCTTGGACAACTCTCATTCTCTGACGCAGCCAGCTCTGTGTGGCTGACTGCTGCCATCTCGTTCATTCCTAATGACATTAATAAGAGACAAAAGCACGGACTAAAAATAAAGAATCCATAGGAAAGAATATTACACCTAAGCACGTTATACGTGGACATAGAGATTAGATGGAATCTTTGGCTCTACATTGTGTTTGTTTAATTTCTTCTTGACTTTCAGGCTTAACTGGTAATGACAACACCTGGCATATATGTATCACCGACACAGATTCTGTCTTGGGCTTTGCTTTGGGCTCTCTGTTTGTGAAGGAGACCTTCGTTGGGGGAAGCAAAGTTAAGGTAGTGGTATGGATGGTCATTTATACTTTTTCTCACTAGAGGCTTTGTCATGTTTTACACGTGTTATATCTGATACAAAATATGCACAGATAAGGATTAGTGGTCACACTGGGACAAAAACAAAACGAAACTCACGTTACGACAGCAAGACCTTCGTCTCGGTCAAAGAGCAAACGAAAACAACTAAGAAATCACAACAAAAACCAAAATATGTGATGAGTAATACGGCTTGACGTGGTAGCCATTACGAGTAAGTGGCCAGGAACGTGTGAGTTGTGGTATGCCAGTTATGAAAATATGTAAACCAAACAAGACATGTTCAGTATGATTCTAAATAACAAGAATACACATGAAAAGGTGCATAAGTAAGTAGTCAATAAAAACATAAATGACACGACAAGAAATGTTTCTGTAACGCCTGGCAATTCAGAACCAGTGTCATATCTACTTGAACAATGTCTAACATCTGGAATATTTTCTCCCGTCCCCCTGCCTCGTTTTCCAGTTTTTAAAGGAACAAAATACTTTTCGGCGTAATCTACTTTCCTTCCATCGATTTCAAAGTTATATTGCCGATGTCATGTTACGCTGCAGCCATTCTCATCACTCGATGAATCACATTTGTCCAGATTAATGGCTCGATTATAAGCAACAACGGAGATTGACAAACAAGAAATAAAGATAAGAATGGCCATAGAACTACAGAGGTTAACTAAAATGAAAAACGTATGGCAGAACACACAAAAATGACAAAAATAAAGATCCCTTGGACGTTCATCTTCCTGGTGGCAACATACGAATGCGAGACATGGTCAACAACACAAATCCTACGGAAGATTTAATCCTTCAAGCTAAAAGACTACAGGAGGGTGCACAAAATTACATGGATAGCGGAAAAGGAAAACGCAGAAATCCTACAGAAGCTCGATATAGAACAAAACAATAAACTACATTAGATCTAGGAAACTAACATACTCGGGCCACATTAAACGCCACAGTGGCATATAACAAAAAAATACTGTAAGGTAGGGTACTTTGCAAAAGGAGTAGATGCAGACGGGGGGAATATAGACAAGGGACGTTACATATGCTTTGGGGTTGACGGTGGCAGAGACGGGAGAGCTGTCCAGAGATCGAGTGTCTTATAGATCGGCTGTAATGAGAGCGACGTTCTGAAAATGACATGCTACATGATGATGATAATCAAATTTATATTTAGTATGTCTCTACTTAGTATCGCCTAAGTATGTCTCTACTTAGTATCGCCTAAGTATGTCTCTACTTAGTATCGCCTAAGTATCTCCTACTTAGTATCGCCTAAGTATCTCCTACTTAGTATCCCCATTTTTGCAAAATTAAGAATAATTCGAAATAATAAAAACTATGTGCGTGTAAGATCGATCGACTCGAGCAATCGATTTTTGAACTTTAACACAATGTCTGCACAAATCCGCTGTTTATATCATCGACGGTAATACATACCCCAACAAGTTCATAACAATGGTGAAACAGCTACACGAAGGCATGTGTGCTCGTGTACTGGACAGCGGTGCAATCTCTAAAACGTTTCTAGTATCAAACGGAGTAAAACAAGGATGTGTACTCGCCCCGACTCTGTTCAGCATGATGTTCGCGGCCACGATGACAGACGCCTTCAGATCACTGGGATCACTGGAGCTTGGAATACCCATAAAGTACCGCACAGATGGCAAGTTACTCAATTCCAGAAGAATGAAGGCCAAAACCAAAGTGGCTGGCGACATAATCAGGGAACTTGTATTTGCTGACGACTGCGCTCTAATGAGCAACTCAGAACTGAACATGCAGGTTGGAATGGACCAGTTCTCTGCCGCATGCAAAAATTTTGGCCTGACCATAAATGCCAAAAAAACAGAGGTCATGTACCAACCAGCACCAGGCATGCCGTACACAAAACCAGAGACTACAGTCAGCGGGCAGACGTTGAATGCCGTAGACAAATTCACATATCTGGGCAGCACGCTGTCGAGATCTGTCAGCCTAGACGATGAGGTGGCAAGCAGAATAGCAAAGGCCAGCACAGCCTTTGGTAGAATGCGCTCGATGGTCTGGGCACGTCGTGGCATCAGCGTCAAGACCAAACTCAAAGTCTACCGTGCAACCATCATTCCAACCCTACTATACGCTTGCGAAAGCTGGACTGTATACTCTGGACATGCAAGGAGGTTAAACCACTTCCACACAGGTTGCCTGAGGCGAATATTCCACATCCGATGGCAAGATCGTGTCACTGACATCGAGGTTCTCTCGAGGGCTAACATGCCCACTATCCATGCACTGCTAGAAAAAGCACGACTAGGATGGGCCGGACACCTCGTCCGTATGTCAGACGAGCGGCTCCCAAAGAGGCTTCTCTACGGCGAGCTGAGAGAGGGATGGCGCGAGAGAGGGCGCCCAAAGAAACGTTTTAAAGACGGTCTGAAGGACTCACTAACAAGTTGCCAGATAGACATCGACACATGGGAATGTCTTGCGCAAAACAGATCTGACTGGAGAAGCGCAGTCAAATCGGGTGTAGCTGCCGGTGAAGATGACCGTGTTGTGAAAGCCCAGAACAGACGAGAGACGCGGAAATTCCGAGCAGCGGGAACACCATCCCCTTCTACAAACATCGTGTGCCCGATGTGTAGCAGATATTTTCGTGCTCGCATTGGCCTGTTCAGCCACATGCGCACCCACACCCAACAGGGAAATCTGTGACAAGGATGATGTCGGCGGTCCTCATCGACAACGATGGACAGCTATTATTATTATTAATACATACCATTAGGGATACATATATGTTCATTTTACTTATTATTATTAATATTATTATTATTAAATAGACTTTCAGCTATTCTACAAAATACATTAAACATTCACACCCTAAGCATTAAACATGAAATATATATTAATTAAAGCAGGAATAAGTCTCTTCCCTTCCAACATGTATACCATTTCTTTACAAAAGAAATGTAAATATGTGTTTCAGATATAAATACCACCGAATGTTTGTATTAGTCAGAATAATAGGTACAACTACCGAAGCAATGCTTGGCTGGCTAGGGTGCATTGCGTTAATAAATATATTGCTTCTACTAAACAGTCTGTAATACTAGTGTCTATCTAGCCGGAGTAAGAAGTAATTATAACGTGAATGATACATCATTGAAAGTGTTCGGACCATTTTGCCATGCAGTGTAATGAATTTTGTAAAAATATATGTGAACGCTCAATGCAAAAAGAACATATATCCCTTCATGATGGGCACCACGAATGGCACATCACTGAAGGAATCTAGTCCTCCCAATGCTGTAGACTAGAGGGACTTCAGCAGCATTACCGTGAGGCATGCTTGATATCATCTAAGGGGTCAACCATAAAAGACGTTCACATAATTCTGACATTTCAAAAACACGCATACAGATATATGCACACACATACACATATAACCACATATACATAAGACACAGACATTAATCTATAAAGGCATTTATCATAATAGTGTGTGTGTGTGTGTGTATACATAAGGAGAGAGAGAGATTGAAGAAAATAATAGAGGAAGAGTGCGATAGAGAGAAATGTGCGAGTCTAAGAAAAGATATCGAATGTATAAAAACCATGAGGTTAAAGGCATTCTCAAAAAAATAATAATTCTTTTGCTCAAACTGGTGTCGATCATCAGTGGGGCAGAAAACTGTCAGTGACTCGGATATCACCTTTACCCTGGTATCCAAGGCTATTGAAATGATTGGCGGCTGGAGACCCGGTTTTATTGGAAATGTCACTGAGACATTGACAAAAAAGGGAACGGAGTTTATGGCCAATCCCCCCGATGTGTTTCATATTACAGCGGCTGCGCATAATAGCATAGATTAAGTTGCATCACTTGCAGGTTAACCCTTATTTTGTATCAAAAATCGATTTCGGGAAGTCTGGATAACATAGGAACACGTTACGCAACAGTGCTTGACGTTTTAAGAACTAGCATGGTAGTCCATGAGGTGAGTTTTAAGTCGACTTCTGGGACCATGAGGCTAACGCCTGGTCAGGCAAAACACACTGATCAGACAATGTTAGCAAGGGTCAGGAGAAATATACTGGCCAAGACCCTCACATGGCCTCCTCGTTGGTCGTCCTGGAAACGGGCTGTTGTCGAGGACAACAGTCTGGTTAACAAGGTGAGGTTCGACGTGATCCCGTAGTAGTGAGCGACACGTAGATGAAGCCAAGCATTGCACAACCACCTGGAGGACTCCGGTCCGCCTTCATCAGCACTCTCGGGATGTGACCCGCCACTAAACGCTCTTTTCAGGGCGCACAAAAGAGTAACCTACTCATTGTGGGCGTTCGCAAACAACAAGTCGTCGTCTTCTGACCAACATGTCACACAAGTTTCTATCACGTCTGTAGGCTACCATTGGATGATCAGGAAATGCCACACGTGTGGAAGAATAGCACTGAAGGATAGGGAGATGATATACTCCCACCGATAGAGGAGGTTTGGTGATGAAAAGCAAGAACCACTTTAACTTTATCCTGAAGCTATTCTTACATCTGCCCTTCAGCGTGTGATGCCTATTTCTCATACCGACACCCTCACACCATACCACCCTCCCCCACAGACCATGTTCAACTGGAAGTGAGGGAGGGGTGTTTTGCAGGGAAAATGGAGACGTCGCTAAATGTGAGACACTTGCATAATTATCCAGGACACCCAGCTGGTTATCACTGAATGGTACCTAGATTATAAAAAAAGTAAGATCGTCGCAACCGTAGCAGCATGTCGTAAAGCACAACTAAAGAGGGTTGTGCTTGAGACTAGCAACCTTATCACGTAAAATCATCAGTATTGAAATAGCCACTAGACGTGCTCCGGTACCAGCACCCAGTAAATATATCAGCTGTAATGGTGGCCCTATGCTTCAATTGGAACAGAAAGGCTAATAATCTAGTTCTCAAACTCCAGCCGGTTTATCACCACTATACCTGACCTCCTTTGGAAAGTCTACGCCAAAGCACTTTCCCTGCTTTTGCTATGGTGATTTCTGAAACGATTTATTTTACACGATGATGTTCCTATCATCATGCACACCCCTGTTAAGTTGCCTTTTACGACATGTATGAAGGTGCAGTGGACATATTCGTCCCTCCCCAGTATAGAGTCCATTGCTCCACTTGTGGTTCCTTATTGTTACCTGAATTTAATAGCGTGAATTTGGCCCACTACCCACTCAATGACATGATTGCTGCACCCTGTCAAGGAAGACAGTTGCCAACCCTTGCTGAATGGCGAAGAAACAAGAACGATGAACAAGCATTTCAAGAGAGAACTGAAGCTTTCAACATGTGGATTTATAAAAGAATGTTGTGCATATCGTGGAAGGGAAAGTGAATAAATAAGGAAGTCATTGAGAAGTTGGGAGTGAAAAGATGTTCGAGGGACGTTTAAGTCAAACCAGGTCTTTTTTTGGAAGGAAACTTGTTTTTTCAAGTAGTAAAAATGTCATTTGTTTTTCGATATAATCTCCTGCAGCGTTTATGCACTTATCCCAGCGTTTAAGTAATTCATGAAAATTTTCAGCATATAAAGATTTGTCAGTATGTCTCAACCAATCCAGGGCATCCTGTTTAATTTCGTCAAGGCTGAAATGCTGACCTCCCAGGAATTCTTTTAGGGAATAACTGGGTGGAAATCGCTTGGAGCGCGGTCTGGGCTGTAAGGTAGATGTGGCAACACATCCCAGCCGAGTTCCTGCAGATGGCACATAGTGCGGTGATCCGTACGAAGTACAGCATTATCTTGCAGGAGCAGGACATCCTCTGTGATCAAACCCAACGTGCACTAACTTTCCGAAAATGCAAATGCATAATAGTGTTCACCGTTTCCAGAGAAAGACTTGCCTTTTGTGCAATTTCTCCACACGTTATGGTTGATTTTCTCGGATAAAGCTTTCCAGTATCTGAATATTCGATTGACTGGTGGGTTGAGAGCCACCATGGCCGGGATCATTACTCGCGGATGTACGGCCTTATCTGAAACGTTTAGGCCATTCAAATGTATTACAGGGGACGGCGGGGCCTAGTGGTTAAGTGGAACGGCTCACAACCCGATGGTGCTGGGTTCGATCCCCATCACAGCACCGGCCGTTACCCCGGGGAAACAAACCCTTAGAAAATGCAGGAGGAAGTAGACCCTTACATAAAATGGATGCTGAAGTCGGATGCACTGAGCCGACAGGCGCAAAATAAAAACACAGTGCAACGCACACCGCCTTGGGGATTAGAAAAATAAGGCGAACGCAAAAAAACACAAAATGTCTTACTGCGGCTGAGTGTCTCATCACCGTATTGTGATGGCAGTCTTCTATACATTTCTGCATGTTTAACGCCGCCTTCATCACAACAGGCTGTTGTATGAAAGCACTAACAGTGTTTGCCATTTCTATTTACCTGTGACTTGACTGGCCCATGAGAAGTGGACCACCTAGCAGTAATATGACACAAGTGCCCCTAACAACTGATAGAAATTCCCGCACGCTATAACCCATTCACGTAGAACTAGAACAAAAAGTCCTGGTTTAATTTGAACGCCCCTCATAATAAATGACATCGGATTAAGACTGTCCGAGGATTAGATTCGTACCGGGCCCAGAAGAAGACATCAGATATACAATTTTCTCCGTTTGAAGCTTCTTTACTAGAGTGAGAGAGAGAGAAGGACAGTTGTTGAACTATATCCATACACAACAACCTCCAGCATGAGAATGGAGATGAGACAGTGACTGGCTCGGATGTGACTGCTCGAGTCATTTTGAGGGCTGTAATTGTCTCTGGCTCTCAATCCTTGTTTCACGAGGGGATAGCTAGCCTAATACCTTCGGGATCTTTGTGTTCTGTTGATGCTGAGGTTTGCAGGAATGAAAGAGCTGACATCCTAGTCACATGGGCAAGCGTAGTGAGGACATTGACAATGGTGAAATTCTTAAGTTGAGCATCGACCGCCTATAGGATAAAGACGATGAACCGGCGGTGTCTATATTGCAAATCCTTTAAATCACACACGAGTCCAGATAAGAGGGCTACACGAATGGAGCAGTAGTGTGCACAACTAGCGAGCTACAGGAACAATCAGTATCTACAATCTTCTCCATTTACCGAGAGGTACTGAGCTCCTATGAATCTGTCATGAGTGCAATGATGTCGTTTTTAATAGAAAAGAGCATTCTTACGCAAGCTGGCACCTGACACTAAGTCTCTAACATATCATCCCCGACAACAGTGTTGCTATGAGACTACCTCTTCTTGGTGGGTTTTGCTGCTCACACATGAACTATTCAGCACAGTTGACATATACCCTTAAATGACAATCATGATTGAACATTCCACAGGCTAAGGAAATGATTGAGAATATCAGACACGCATTCATCTCCAACTTACCAAAAATAGACTGGATGGACCCAGTAACTAGAGCTGCAGCTATCGACAAGGTTAACATATTTCTTTGTACAATTTGGTGTTATATTTTAGTTACTGTCACATTTGTCAAAATTGAGGTCACTGTTACCAGTGTCAGACATCGTTCCTGTATGTGGTCTTCTGGGGGTGGGGAAGACTAACGTCTGGTCAGGCAAAACAAACTGACCCGACATGCATGTTATTTGTGGTCAGGCAATATATACTGGCCAATACCCTACTTCACTTCAATGCAGTATTCCATGAAACAAATTTTGTTATGGCAGTCTGGCTAACGAGGTGGTGGATTGACGTGATCCTCGTAGGGGTGAGCGACACGCAGAAGAAGCCAAGCATCGCCTAACCGTCTGGAGGATCTCGGTCCACCTTGATCAGCATGTTCGTGATTGAGTTAAGCTGCTGCGATCCGCCACGACGCTATTTTCAGGGCGCAAAAAAGAGTAAACTTGCTGATTGTTGACATTCACAACAACAATAACAACGTAGTCTTCTAAGGGAATACGTAGAAACCTCCAAGTAGCGAGTTGTAAACAAGGAATGTTTGTTCGTGAGAGCGAACACAATACACGCACTTCTCCGCACTAGGAATAATTGATCTGTTGTTCGGATCGCTGGCTGCCCAAAACTTCCCTTTCTGTTCTGTTGCACGTTAGATATGTTTCCGAGTGCAGATAACAACTACCTGTCTTGTGATCGTTGTCACGAACATTCATTCCGTGTATGTCATCTTCATTCCTTGGAGTGTAAGTTACGTTATGTCACATTTTACAGTTGTACAGCAATATCTTCGCTTTTTAACCCAGCATACTGGCCTTCCACAAATAGTTTTAACCCAGTATACTGGCCTTCCACAAATAGTTTTAACCCAGTATACTGGCCTTCCACAAATAGTTTTAACCCAGCATACTGGCCTTCCACAAATAGTTTTAACCCAGCATACTGGCCTTCCACAAATAGTTTTAACCCAGCATACTGGCCTTCCACAAATAGTTTTAACCCAGCATACTGGCCTTCCACAAATAGTTTTAACCCAGCATACTGGCCTTCCACAAATAGTTTTAACCCAGCATACTGGCCTTCCACAAATAGTTTTAACCCAGCATACTGGCCTTCCACAAATAGTTTTAACAAAGCATACTGGCCTTCCACAAATAGTTTTAACCCAGCATACTGGCCTTCCACAAATAGTTTTAACCCAGCATACTGGCCTTCCACAAATAGTTCTAACCCAGCATACTGGCCTTCCACAAATAGTTTTAACCCAGCATACTGGCCTTCCACAAATAGTTTTAACCCAGCATACTGGCCTTCCACAAATAGTTTTAACCCAGCATACTGGCCTTCCACAAATAGTTCTAACCCAGCATACTGGCCTTCCACAAATAGTTTTATACAGGATAAATTAATTTAAAATGGCGTTGTCTCCAGCCTACATGTAGGGTAACAGGGGGTTTAAAATTAGTTTTCCTTCTCCTGCATCAGATGTATTCCGTTTGTTGTATTGCATCTATATGTATTGCCTTTGGTTTCCTGCTGCCACCTTTGACATGCCAGTCTGGAGTTTTACTTCTCCTTCCCGAACTGTTTTGCAAGCGGATTCCGTCGTTGCTGTTGGAAGCCACTCGTACTGAGTAATTTTTAACTGTTGACGACGTTTCTTTGGTAGTGGGTCACGGGATTATTATTACATTCCGAAGGCACATGAGAAAGTGAACGTGGGTCTTCTTGGATGTAATACAATGCGACCTGACCGCTGTGACACTGACTGTATCCAAGCGGATGTTAGACGTCACCCCCCCCCCCCCGCTCCGCTGCCTTGCGGGATACCGGTTTACGGGAAAGGCTTCAGGAGTAAACCCTGAGGAAAAATCTGCATCCTATGCTATCTCCAGTCGTCTCGATAAATATCTTGCCACTGGCCAAAGATAATTTCGGACCAGAGAGTGAGGTTAACAAAAGGCGCAATTTCTTCCTCACTTTAATCAAAATCACCTCGCAGGTCACCCATTTCAGCGGACACAGCAAGAGGAAAAACTGTCCACACGGCTGAACAAAGAGAGGGATCTTCATCAGTTGTGATGTACGAACATCACCATCCACGAGGGCAGCGTAGATAGGAGGTGAGATCTTCATCAAGAAGTTTCTACTGAATCTGATGTGATTCTCCTCTCTTCTAGGTTCATGTTCATACATAATATATAGACTCAGTAAAATAATTGGAGAACACGTTTTACAGGACCGCCCTCTACATAGTCGCCTAAGGAAGACTCATTGAACAACACAAAACTCAAAGCTGTACGGAGTTAAAGTAGTTCTGCAGACACCGGTTGAGTTTATTAAGGGAACTTGTTTGATGGTGTGAAAATCAATGAACGAAAACAAGAAGAAGAAAAGAAGCAGGAAGAAGATTAGGAGGAGGAGGAGGAAGAAGAAGTAGAAAAAGAAGAAGAGGGGAAAAAGATAAAGCCACTGCAAAAGCTCGGACACTGCCTTCCTGTGAAAGGACCAGACGTAGTTCCCATTGGAGCAGCACACGACGGGTGGAAACAGACCGTTTATAAGGGACTAGCAGCAGTGGTAGTGGCACGTTATTACAGAGATATAAAGCGCTCGTCTTTCCTCTCAACAAGTCAACAAAAGCACGAAACGGTGGGTGTTCGAAACATGCAAGTTTTACTGGGCTCCGGGGAGGTAAGATCGACTGCCTTGTTTTATCGAAAACGGATGATGAACTCACAAGTCCCGTGTATTCGCTGTCTACGTTAAAGAACCACTGGAAGCTAAACGTCTCAAATTGCAGGGTGATGGCTGTTTGCCGTGCAATCAAAATGAGAAAAAAAAAATATATATATATATTCCTGCCCAATACGCACCAACCTTCCCCCAGGTCTAATAGACACTAGAGCTAAATAGACCCGCCTCCAGTTAGGCGCCATCTGTAGCTGCTCTTGACAAACCACCTGGGGACAGGTACAAATAACCAGGATTCCAAGTACCGGTACTCCAAGCAGCAACGGTGGTCTTTACTTTCTAGCAGAAAGATGAATACACTTGAGAGCAAATATACCACTAGAATTTGATTGTTCCCCATTTTTTTCTTCCTAGGTCATTGTGGATACAACATAACTGAGACCTTCGCCTATAAAATCAGCCCGTCGCCTATATAATCATTGTAATGGTGTCTGCACGTGTTTGTTAGTTTAAAAAAAAAACGAAATTCCATACAGATTTCCAATTTATCTGGTTACGGGAGAAGCATTTTCCCAACGTCGCTGAGGAGACAACCCGTTTTTTTTTCAGGGGAAAAAACGAGGTTATTTGAGAGTGAAAATTAAAACACTTCATCCCACACAGCAATATATATTGAAGGACCTACCAACCTGCGAAGTCTCTAACACTTCCTCCACAATGGCAATAATTTCTAAATGACTCGATATTTTGCTACATATGGGTGACTGCCGTTATCGCTTACATTTCTTCGTGGGGAACACTTGAATCACACGCCTAACACGACTTCCTTCATTTGATCTAAACTTTTATGCTGCACTGTCCATGTTGGCATAACTCCTAGAAATGAAAGTAAAACACGTCATGTAGCAAGACCTCACACAATGACACACCTCCTAGAGGGGATGGTGGAAAACGTACTGCAGCCAGACCTCACACAATGACACACCTCCTAGAAGTGATGGTGGAAAACGTCCTGCAGCCAGACCTCACACAACGACACACCTCCTAGAAGTGATGGTGGAAAACGTCCTGCAGCCAGACCTCACACAACGACACACCTCCTAGAAGTGATGGTGGAAAACGTCCTGCAGCCAGACCTCACACAACGACACACCTCCTAGAAGTGATGGTGGAAAACGTCCTGCAGCCAGACCTCACACAACGACACACCTCCTAGAAGTGATGGTGGAAAACGTCCTGCAGCCAGACCTCACACAATGACACACCTCCTAGAAGTGATGGTGGAAAACGTCCTGCAGCCAGACCTCACACAACGACACACCTCCTAGAAGTGATGGTGGAAAACGTCCTGCAGCCAGACCTCACACAACGACACACCTCCTAGAAGTGATGGTGGAAAACGTCCTGCAGCCAGACCTCACACAACGACTCACCTCCTAGAAGTGATGGTGGAAAACGTCCTGCAGCCAGACCTCACACAACGACACACCTCCTAGAAGTGATGGTGGAAAACGTCCTGCAGCCAGACCTCACACAACGACACACCTCCTAGAAGTGATGGTGGAAAACGTCCTGCAGCCAGACCTTACACAACGACACACCTCCTAGAAGTGATGGTGGAAAACGTCCTGCAGCCAGACCTCACACAATGACAGCTGAACGTTTACCAACACTGCTGAGAAGACCAACTCTCTCCTTTCTTTCTCTCTCTCTTTCTCTCTCTCTCTCTCTCTCTCTCTCTCTCTCTCTCTCTCTCTGTTTGTGCATCGTAATCGTTTTTCTTCTATTTCTCTGGGCATCGAGGACCTTTTTGTTTGGTATGCACTTGCAATCGAGTGTTCATACAAACAGATGATTGGCATGTTGTGTTATTGTATGATGAAGAAGTCGCCTCCTTTCGGCATTCATGCAGGCCACTATTAGGTAGAAATTTCACTACCTGAGGATTGATGCGATGTTATCCTCAAAATGAAGAGCCTCTAATTGCAAGCACTACAGCCAGAAGGACCCGCTGTCCACCTTCTCAAATACCTCTTGGAATATAGGAAGAGCCACTAAATCACCCACCCAAAAAACAAGGTAAAAAAATGGTATTGCACACCGGGCAAATCCATAGATGATGAGTCTCTCTCAGTAAATGACAGAGAGTGTAGATATTGATGGTTTCCGCTGCTTGCTGTTGTTACCCTCTGCTCTGTCTTGTCAGGCACCCCTCTCTGCTAAACCCACGTATAATTTCAAATATTCGCAGTCTGATCCACCGCCGGTTCATTGATTGCAATGTTGTCGACCAAGAGGAGTTCGTAGATCAACCTAAAAATGTAACTGTTAGCTGTAACCTAACCTGTCAGCTCCCCAACTTCCAGTACCCTTGGGGTCTGTATGTCAGCTCTTTCATTCCCACAAACCTCAGTATAAGCATGGATCCACACAAGATCCCAAAGATTCGATGACTCTGTCCACCATCCACTTATACTATAGCCAGCGATTGTGTAAATTCCGATGCAACTATTGAGAAACAAAAAAAGGACACTCATTACAGAGGTCTCAGATAGCCACCTCAGAGCTGGATTCACTGCCTTGATCCCCGCTCCTCAATATACATATTGTCTCTTCCATTGTAAGATTTCTGTTACGTTATCTTCTCGTCTGACTCTTGTCACGCTGGATCCATAACAAGAACAACAGTGAGGCCTAAACTCTCAAAGTTGATATGAAATAAACCTCGAATACCATTAACAGAATAAACGAGACCGGCCGGATAGTTACAGAGAGCGTAGAACCTAATCACTTGAAAAATATACCCAACTATCGGTGAAACACCGCAAGAGAAGTGTCGAGTCAGAACTTGGAAGAGAAACAGGCAAAAGACACAAGGCACCCTGTGTTTGGACACCAGGTGCAGTGATCAAGGTTGAAATCTAAATGACGTTTCTTACAGTCAACACAGCCCCTACATACTAAAGTAAGTAGCATGTCCTTTGCAGAATGTCACTTCTTACAACCGCCGACCTATTTGGCTGTTATAAATTTGCTGGCAATTGTGCAGTACAGGTAAGTTGCCATTACTTTCCGTACGTGGGGGAGCGAAAACATACGTCTGCCAAACTGGACACTGGTGGGATTTGAACTGGGTGCGTTGGGATTGTGAAACGGACGCTTCACATATAGGCCACACAGCCCGACAGCCTACAGACTAGTCCCAGAAAATGCAGAATGGAAAAATGTAATGAACTGTCGCAAATCTCCTAGATCGACCTGCAGGAGGAACCTGCGCCTCGACACCACTTGTCTAACGCAACATGGAACTCACTAAATAGACTCTGAACTGGTGTATCTATGTAGGAAAAACTGAAAGAAATGGGGATACAAGGATGATGAGAAATGCGACTGTGCAGCAACACAAAACTCAGACCACCTGAAAATCTGCCCAAACCTTTTGGAAACATGCCATACGGATTGAAGTCCATGTGTCTGAACATTGGAGACATACTGTCTGGCGTGGTGCCCAGGACGCGGAAAGCAAGTAACTCAGACCGGATGACTTCGAACAACAAACCCTAGGGGAAGTAAATCTATTTAATACATTCGTGTTGAAATCGGATGCACTAACTCATTAGGGCGCAAAACACAGCACAGCATCATCTTGTCAAAGATGGCGAACAAAACAACAAAAGTGCTATAAAACATTAATTGGGAAGCTAGCACACGCCTGGAGACGAATCTCACTGTTCTCTCTCTTGTCTGTTACAGGCCAGCGCTGTGAGTGACATGATTGGATACCCTGAGTATATCATGGATAAGACCAAGCTAGATCAGAAATATGGGAGTGTAAGATATTTTCTCAGAACCTGTTTGTCCTCACAAATAGTGGGGCTTTCCTGTGTTGTTTCAGATAAAGAGTACCATCATCATCATCACCAGAAATACTATTATCAACATAATTATTATCATCATTATCTTGGTCATCAATATCATCATTTTCCTCATCATTGTCATTAGTATCATCATCATCATTACTAATATCATGTTTTTAATTTTTAGCATTATCATCAGCTTAATAGAGTACTCAATTTTTATCAGCGTGATTGTCATAACTATGAAAGTAATTATTATCCGCATTACCATCTTTGTCATCATAATATTATCACCTTCATTATCAACATTATTATCAGTACAATCAATATTAAAATTATTATATTCATTTTCATAACTATTATCAGTATCATCATTAATATTATTATCAAAATAATTATAATCATCATGACTATTATTATCAGCACCATCATCTTGACTATGATTATATGTATTATAATTACTAGTATAATCATCAATATCATCCTCATCCTTTCGATTGTATTATTTGGATATATCGATCCTGTACAGGGAAGCAAAGAGTAGGGCCAGATCATCATTCCATTCATATGTCATTGAAAGTTGAAACACATATGAATAACAATCTCATTAAGTTAAACAAATTGACTGCTATAGGAACCAATTCTTCAACTACATACACACACCACACACACATACATGCACACATACATACACACATGTGCGCACACATCCATACACACATATGCATACATATCCATATACATACATACATATACATATACACACACATCTACACATAAATACGTACATAAATCACCATGTAGCATGCCATTCACAGAGTGTCACTCTCTAAGACTCTCAATATTTGTCCAGTTTTCCTTCCACCGTCACTGACATCTTCAGAACATCTTTGATGTTCTGTGTCCATCTTCTCCTAGGGGTCTGCCTCCGCCTCGTTGTCCAGGTGTCATACCTTCCAGTCTAGTTTTCTCCCAGTCCGCTGTACGGAATGATCTGGTCAGTGTTTTAGTTTCCTAGATGTAATCTCATTTACCAGCTAATTTTGATCCTTACCCAGCTCTTTTAGAACGTCTGTGTTTTTCTATTTAGCTGTCCTTGATAGTCTGAAAACTTTCCTGTAGCATTTTAGTTTGAATGATTCAATGGTTATCTGCAGTTCTTAACTGACTGTCCATGTTTTGCATCTGTATGTTGCTGCAGGAAAAATGCATGTCCACAGAATATAATTGATGTTTTTGTTGGTGTGTTTCTGTTTTGCCATACATTTCTCATTGTATTTAACCTCAGCATTGCCATTCTTCTCCTGATTTCCTTTTGGTAGTCTTCATTGTTGCTGAAACTTTTAGCTGAGCTATTAAAGGTTTGAGACGTTTTTCATTTTCTACGGTAACTTTTAGTTTAGATTTTGATCTTCACTATATTGTTTAACAGACATGATCATCTGGTCTTGTCCATATGTGCTCTTTGAGAGGATAACTCTGTTCTCTGTTTATCTTAGTTCTGGTATTTTGTTCCCACCCATTGTAACAGTGTTGAACTTTCCATAATTTATGTTGCTTTTCATATTTCTCATGATGGTTTCAGCATAGATGTTGAACATATAAGTGGAAACTATGCATCCTTGTCTTATTTCCCTTTGCATTTCAAACCAGTCTGATGTTTCAACATTTCTGACCGTTGTTTCTTGCTTCTGTTTTGGTTAAGTGAAACAGGTGCGTTGGGAACCCCAAGTTCACCAGAATGTGGTCTTGCACACAAACAAAAGCATTAGTATCATTTATAAATGTGTATATCTTTATAATGTACACTTTTAATTTTTCTTGGACATTTCTCATGTTAAGAATATGATCCGTCGGGCATCTGCCATTTCTGAAACCAGCCTGTACTTCGTGTGCTTACTCGATTAGTTTCCTTTCTATCCTCTTCATAATGGTATGTGGAAGGCTTTTGCAAGGATAACTTATCAATCGTTCGGTAGTTAGTGCATCGCTGTAGGTCACCTTTCTTAGCAAGTGGTATACAAGCAGATATTTGCCATGTTTTGGGCAATATTCCAGTTTCAGATCTTCTCACAAAGTGTATGTTAAGTCTTGACACTGGCTTCCCCTCCTGCTTATAAGAATTCAGTTGGTATATCGTCACACTTTCCTTTCTTCAAGCTTTGTATTGCTGAGCCAGAAAAACACTGAGCTTAATGACTTAAGAGCAGCACTCTGCAAACTGTGCCAGCAGTCCGCACCAAAAAGGGTAGTGGTACAGTGGGTCCCATCACACTGCAACATCCAAGGCAACGAGGAGGCAGACAGACTGGCAAAAGAAGGTGCAAGACTACCACAACCAGATACTAGAATGACGTACGAACAGTCAAAACGGCTTATCAAAGCCAGATACATGACCAAATGGGAAACCGAACATACTGGTTACACCAAAAACGGTGCCTATTACCAGTTGAACCGAAGAGAGCAGGTCGTTGTCTTCAGACTTCGCACTGGCCACAACAGACTGAGGTACCACCTATTCAACAAATTGAAGATAGGTGGTACCGACGAATGCCCGTGCGGTACTGGTAAAATGACCGCTGAACATCTGCTGCAGAACTGCCCGACATACGAGGATCAGAGAGAGCAGATGTGGCCATCACCAGTGGAACTGCAAGACAAGCTGTATGGCAGTGGCGACAGCCTCAGGATGACCGCCGCTTTTTTCGAAAAAATAATGGTTACTGTCTGACTGCGTACGAAGAAGAAGAAGAAGTATTGCTGAGCGGACTTAATTTTTAGTAGGTATTGGATCTTTTGCCTCGTTCTTATACGTTAAGTTAGGGCTTCTTCCTGTGTCTTAATACATTTCTCAGCAGTATTTTTTTCATCTCACTACTATATCATTGTTCTCTGTCAGTGCGTTACCATCTTCATTGTTGATTAAACGTAATGACGGTTTAAACTCAAAAATTAATGATAAATTAGTCTTATTTTTCTTGTCTTTGTACTCTTCTATTTTACTACATGTTTTGTTTCTTGTCTTTCCTAATTCCCCTTCTGATTTCTCTTGAACTATTTCTGTCTTAGATATTACTATGTTCTGTCCAAGATTGTTTTAGCGTTTAAATTTCTTCTATGAGTCTCGATGTTCTTCTTTATGATATAACTGATTTTGTGTGTCGTTTTTTTTGTATCTTGTTATTTGCAGATCAAATGAGAATATCTCTTGCCTTTGAGTCCAGTTCATCGGGCTTCCTATCTTCCTGCACCGTCATAGTCACTTTAAATTTATTTGTGACTTCTATGTTGTATTTCCTATGGTATAATGCTGATGTGATAACGTGTTGGTCTTGTGCTTGTCAAGAGTTGCTTGAGTCTTTTCTTGATGCCCGCGACTGATAGTTGGTGATCTGAGTCGCAGTCAGCACCAGGTAGTGTTTTCACAAATGATACACCTGATTTCTATCTTTGTTGTGTTTGAATGTAGTCTGTTTAGTTCCTATGTTTCCCATCTGTTAGATCTATGTGTAGAGCAGTTCAGTGTGTTCCGATGGAGAGGTTTTTTTTCTAGTTTAAATTGCATGACATCATCTCCTCCTTCATTTCTCCATCCCAAAATCGAATGGTTCCAGCACCGTTTCTACTTCTTTAGTTCTATGTCTTTGCTCATGTAGTTTGCGCAGCTAGTCAAAGTCGCTGTCTGAGAGGGTGGCACTGCCATAATACTAGCAGACTCTTGAAGTCAGATGTGGAGACATGAACGGGGGAAGCAATAATGATCTAGGCCATCCTACTCTACTAGGAAGTGACTGCATCTCACCATGATATACTATCCCTTACACACTGTCTCCCTTCCCCCACCCACTCTTCCACCCTTTCTCCCCCATACAAATACTGATTTGTCTGTAAACTTTTACTGCTACGTTTCATGGCCAGCTGAAGTCTTATCTCTTGATCTAAATATGTTTCGCTGGCTGCTATAAGCCTGTGTAATTGGAAGATTTCTTCCATATCATCTATCTCTTGGTCTTTCTCATGCTCTGTAACCAAATTTGTCTTGCTGACTGATATAAAGCCATGCTATTGTAAGACTTTTGTTACATAATTTATCCATATGCCTTTGGCCCTGCTGAATCCATTAGAAGAGCAACAGTGTAACTTTAAAAAGCAAACTGGACTTAATTTATTAACATTCATTCACCTGGCATGCAAAATATTTTTTGTTTCTCCAGGAAATATGTGAATACTTGCTTGTGTCTCACCTGGTCTCTTTCTCACTTAGCTATACATCAACGAGTCGGACTACTTTGGTAACAACCTGGCCTCTATACGTTTCAGCTTCAGAAAAATTTTTGAGAAACTCAGGAAAAAGCCACAAAATGAGTAAGTAATGGTTAGTCTGAAAGAATTGATGCCTTTGAAATATGGGTGTGTAGAAGAATGGGATGTGTCTTGTAAAAAGACAAGAATACAAATAAAGAAGTATTGGAGGAAATAAGGTTACAAAGAGAATTGATGAACAAAATCAGATCCAGCCAGATACAATATTTTGGTCACATCAAAAGACATAACACCTTACTGAAAGCAATACTGGATGGAAAGATGAAGAGTAAATGTGTCAGAGGTAAACAACTCTATTACTGTGAGGATACCATCTAAAGATTGACAGGGAAACAGCTAGTAGATTGTATCAGGTTAAGAGAAAGAGGACATTGCGGATTCATTACAGCTGAAGTTTAATGTGAATATGACACAGCTGAACTAAGTCTGAGAGTTGTTCTATGTGGGGATCAATGGGTAAAGAATGGTTAGTCTGAGAGTTGATCTATGTGGGGATCAATGGGTAAGAAATGGTTAGTCTGAGAGTTGATCTATGTGGGAATCAATGGGTAAGAAATGGTTAGTCTGAGAGTTGTTCTATGTGGGGATCAATGGGTAAGGAATAGTTAGACTGAGAGTTAATCTATGTGGGGATCAATTGATGGTTAGTCTGAGACATGTTCTGGCACATGTATACTATGGTGTAGCAGACAGTAGAAGCTTGTAGGTGAGTTTATCGTTTTGTACCGTGAAGCTCAAGCCTTCTGTTGATGATCCACAGTTGGGTGATGTCCCCACCGACGGTCAACGCCTACTACACAGCTAGCAAGAACACAATTGTATTTCCTGCAGGGATACTGCAAGCTCCGTTCTTTGATAAGAACTTCCCACAGTAAGTGTTCTTGTCTTATTTTACTTTTATATGGAGCATAGGGCAACCAGTGACCAAGAGCTACAGCCTCTCCCCAACCCCACGCAGCCCCCCCTCATGAACTCCATTGCAGGAAGCATATATCAAAGCGCTTCAATACAGTCATGTAGAGATTGTTGTTGTAGCATTATGTTTGACATGATGAGGTTGTTAGCCTCATGCATCTTTAGTTGTCTTGAAATGTTATAGTGATCTTTTTCTATGGTAACAGGGGCCCGAAATGGGAGAAACAAATAGTAACAGGCATGTAGTAAGAGGCAGCAAAAGAGGGTTGGACAGGGACTGGCCACTGCATCCTGTAGACACTTTAACCCACAAGAACAGATATGGACAGGTCAATGTTTGACGGTTTGGCATCAGTGCTGTAGCTAGAGTTTGTACTGCTAGAGGAGTTCTTGAGTTATAAGTGAAAAATGTAATTTCAACATTCTACAATGCAATTTTTTTTGCTTTTCTGTTAGCAAAATTGTTGATGATATTGTTGGTCTTCTTCTTTATTGCGTTTGGTTTTGTATGCTCGTTTTTTACCACCAGATGGGCCGCCTCCATGAAGTGACACGTCAGTCGCAGGTTCTCAATGGTTCTCTTTGTCTTGAATGTTTCCTTCCTCGGACCAGGTCTTCTCACGGGAACCTTGGCGCAGGGGACATGTTTGCAGGATGTGTTCTGGGGTCTGGTGTCCTCTCTGATATGTGCATTGTGCAGTCTGTGCTGCTTTCATTTTATGAATGTGTGCATTTAGTCTGCAATGACCTGTTCTGAAGCGGAAAATTGAGGTATACTGTTTCCTATTCAGTCTATTGATTGGGTCCTGTGGGTATTTGATATGGTTGATCTATTTCGTCTATCCGTTGCTGTTCTAAAAACAGTATGGCAAGATTTCTTTACTGCAAAGTACTCATTGTAGATCACTAGAAATTCTTAATAAATTTTAATTTATAAAGACATCTCTCACAGCCAGCAACAGGCCAACACTGACAACAATTAATGAGGACAATTTGTATTAATATTACAGTATTTTTAACCAAATTTACAAGACTGTATTTTTTAATAAACTGCAACAGTTCAAGGGGGCTTCCTTCCACGTCTGTGTTTTGTTTTGTGAGAGCTACAATGTTTTAACTTTTGCAAGGGAAATACACATTATTAGAGTTGTGTTCCCTAGTGTAGCTCTTCTTACTTCTTAAATGTTTGAGATTATAATTATTTCACACTTTTAGTAAGAATGGAATATTGGGTTCTGTAATGACACGACAATCAGATGTAAAGAATGGTTGTTAAGGAAAATTTCATGACGAATGATTACATGAATGTACATACAATGAAAACACAGAGAATTTAAATACTTTTCTTTTCGTTGCTGTAGACCAAAGTACCTCCGCCAGCTCCATCCTCCACCCCCCTGACCACATGGTGGTCCCTCCCCCCCCCCCCCCCCCCCCCTGAGCTGCTGCTTGGCATATATTTGTTGAAGACCTATGCTTCACACGTAGTTGAACAAGTTCTGCTTGATTGATTCTGGTTGTTTGTTTAATGCCCACAATGATTAGTTTACTCTTTTGTGCGCCTGGAAAAGGACGTTAAGTGGCTGGTTATAGTAGCTTTCCTCACATCCCGAGCATGCTGATGAAGGTGGACCACAGTCCTCCAGGCTGTTGTGTTATGCTTGGCTTCATCTGCATGGCGCTCACTACTACGGAATTTACATCGATCCACATCTCGTCAGCCAGGCTGCCTTGAGCCTGTTTCCAGGTAATGCTATGTGGAAGAGAGATTGTGGTCTTGGTCAGTGTGTTGACCCTGACGCGATGTCCTTGTCAGTATTTTGTACCTCACTGTACTAGCGTCTCAGTTCGCCAATTGATTCTAGGAAAGGTAGTCTCATAGAAGACACTGCTGTCACGGATGAAGTGTTAGAAAATCATTGTACTAGGGTTGGCTACCCTTCCTTCCGTAAAAATGAGCAGGGCACCCATTACCAGCTGAGTCAACTGAGTATTGTCAGGAGTTGATACAGGCTCCCTGTAAAGGGGTCAGTCATTGTCGTCCTATGCTTTACTTGGAGCGACTAGATGAATCAATAAATTATCCATTTTTATTTACAAATAAAAGATATTTTATCAATCTGTCGTTGATTCTGACCAATCAATAATAGATTTTGACCAATTAATCACCTTCTTTTACTATCAACCACTGATTGTTACCAATCCATTATAGATTCTTAGATTCGATTATTGATTTGTCAACACTAAATCATCAATTAATAACATGCAGTTTTACCTTTTTGTGTAGTAATATTGACAAAGACAAAGGTCCAAACCAAGATGTTAACATGAGCATTCACAAAGCCAACATGAGCATTCACAAAGCCAACATGAGCATTTACAAAGCCAACATGAGCATTCACAAAGCCAACATGAGCATTCACAAAGCCGACATCAGAGCATTCACAAAGCCAACAACATGAGCATTCACAAAGCCAACATGATCATACAAAGCCAACATGAGCATTCACAAAGCCAACATGATCATACAAAGCCAACATGAGCATTCACAAAGCCAACAACATGATCATACAAAGCAAACAAAAGCATTCACAAAGCCAATGTGACCATTCACAAAGCCAATATGAGCGTTCACAAAGCCAACATGATCATACAAAGCCAACATGAGCATTCACAAAGCCAACATGAGCGTTCACAAAGCCAACAACATGAGCATTCACAAAGCCAACATGAGCATTCACAAAGCCAACAACATGAGCATTCACAAAGCCAACATGAGCATTCACAAAGCCAACATGAGCATTTACAAAGCCAACATCAGCATTTACAAAGCCAACATCAGCATTCACAAAGCCGACATGAGAGCATTCACAAAGCCAACAACATGAGCATTCACAAAGCCAACATGATCATACAAAGTCAATATGAGCATTCACAAAGCCAACATGATCATACAAAGCCAACATGAGCATTCACAAAGCCAACAACATGATCATACAAAGCAAACATAAGCATTCACAAAGCCAATGTGACCATTCACAAAGCCAATATGAGCGTTCACAAAGCCAACATGATCATACAAAGCCAACATGAGCATTCACAAAGCCAACATGAGCGTTCACAAAGCCAAAAACATGAGCCTTCACAAAGCCAACATGAGCATTCACAAAGCCAACAACATGAGCATTCACAAAGCCAACATGAGCATTCACAAAGCCAACATGAGCATTCACAAAGCCAACAGGAGGATTCACAAAGCTGACATTAGAGCATTCACAAAGCCAGCAAGATGAGCATTCACAAAGCCAACAACATGAGCACTCACAAATCCAACATGAGCATTCACAAAAGCCAACATGAGCATTCACAAAGCCAACATGAGCATTCACAAAGCCAACAACATGAGCATTCACAAAGCCAACATGATCATACAAAGCCAACATGAGCATTAACAAAGCCAACATGAGCAATCACAAAGCCAACAACATGATCATACAAAGCAAACATGAGCATTGACAAAGCCAACGTGACCATTCACAAAGCCAATGTGAGCGTTCACAAAGCCAACATGATCATACAAAGCCAACATGAGCATTCACAAAGCCAACATGAGCATTCACAAAGCCAACATGAGCATTCACAAAGCCAACATGAGCATTCACAAAGCCAACAACATGAGCATTCACAAAGCCAACAACATGAGCATTCACAAAGCCAACATGAGCATTCACAAAGCCAACCACATAAGCATTCACACAGCCAACAACATGAGCATTCACAAAGCCAATATGAGCATTCACAAAGCCATCATGAGAATTCACAAAGCCAACAACATGAGTATTCACAAAAGCCAACATGAACATTCACAAAGCCAACAACATGAGCATTCACAAAGCCAACAACATGAGCATTCACAAAGCCAACATGAGAGCATTCACAAAGCCAACAACATGAAAACTCACAACGCCAACATGAGCACTCAAAAACCCAACATGAGCATTCACAAAAGCCAACATGAGCATTTACAAAGCCAATGTGACCATTCACAAAGCCAATATGAGTGTTCACAAAGCCAACTTGATCATACAAAGCCAACATGATCATACAAAGCAAACATGAGCATTCACAAAGCCAATGTGACCATTCACAAAGCCAATATGAGCATTCACAAAGCCAACATGATCATACAAAGCCAACATGAGCATTCTCAAAGCCAACATGAGCGTTCACAAAGCCAACATGAGCATTCACAAAGCCAACCTGAGCATTCACAAAGCCAACAACATGAGCATTCACAAAGCCAACATGAGCATTCACAAAGCCAACAACATGAGAATTCACAAAGCCAACATGAGCACTCACAAAGCCAACATAAGCATTCACAAAGCCAACAACATGAGCATTCACAAAGCCAACATGAGCATTCATAAAGCCAATATGAGCATTCACAAAACCAACTTGAGCATTCACAAAGCCAACAACATGAGCATTCACAAAGCCAACAACATGAGCATTCACAAAGCCAACAACATGAGCATTCACAAAGCCAACATGAGCATTCATAAAGCCAATATGAGCATTCACAAAGTCAACATGAACAGACTGTTCAATTATATGCATTTGTCCTATCAGCTGTCCTCACTAGACCCGAATATTAAAATGTTAACTATTAATCAACAGTATATTCGTGCCAGCACTGTGCTATCAGTGTCAAACATGGACTTTAACAAAGAGTAGAACCTTTGAGATGAGATGAAATACCATCAACATCACTCGGCGAGACAGAATGAGAAGTGATGACATCCACAATTTTGTTGAAATAAATCCATGCACATGGATTGTGAGAAAATAAAATGGTTCTGTCACCAAAGTGAATGCATTTTTACAGGCTACTCTTGCGAGTTTATACCATTCTTCAATCAGGTTTTTGCAACCGTCGAAGACCGATAATCAGGTGGATAGGAAATGTTATGGATATCCTAAACAGTCATGTTATGTCAACAACTACAGCAGCGCACTTGGCCCTAGACAGACACATGCAGGCACCACAGGGCTTCATGATATAAATGGATAATACCAGAGAGATGGGAGAGAGAGAGAGATAGAGAGAGAGAGAGAGAGAGAGATAGATATATATAGTCAGAAGAGATGCTGGACTTGCCATGTTGGCTTTGTGAAGAATTTGAAGAAAAAAAAAACATCATTGTTTGTATCACTCTCTGATGTAACAAACCGGATATCTCTGTTTTGTCTAGTTTTTTTTTCCTAGCAGCAAGTTTGAGCAGAGCAGTGTATTGACCGCTCACCCTCAATGTTGCCATTGATCTTTATGGATCTTTGTGTGTGTTATTTTTTTCCCTGCACCACCTCTCTTAACTTACATTCTCGAATGCGTTCTTAATTTTCATGTATACAAATTATGTTAACAAATACTCACGTGTTTATTTTCATGCTACATATTCCAATGTATTGAAATATCTTCATTTAAAAAAAAAATTATAAAATCTTCCATTCGTGGGATGACCAAATCGTTGAAATAGGAAATGCAGCGTTTTGGCTGGGCTTTCCCTAAACGTAAACCTATCCCATCCGTATTTTGGTAGAAGGAGGTGAGTGTGCTTTCCAGCCAAAACAGGAAAAGTCAGAGGACTGGGCTTTGGGCTTAGACAATGAGGACATGCATTCAAATCCTTGGTAAGTCATTACCGTCTGTTCTATTTGAATTCCTTCAGCAGTGAACTTTCCAACATTGTTGTAACTTTATCTTTGTGTGTCTCCCTTGTGTGCAGGTCCCTCAACTATGGTGCGATGGGCGTGGTTATGGGTCACGAACTTACCCATGGCTTTGATGATCAGGGTTGGTGAATTTATTTGCTCATTATTGTACATTTTTCTCAAGTAAACACGTTTTTACTTTGGTACAAACCCTAGGGGCTGGTGTGGTCATGACATTTAATAGACATAATAGCATTCACAGTAGGAGTCAGTAGTTGTAGTTGTTGTTGGGGCTGCTGTTGTTGTGGTTGCTGTTATTGTTGATACATGTTGTTGTTGCTGTTATTGTAGTTGTTGTTGCTGTTCTTACCGTTGCTTTTGTTGTGGTTATTGTTGCTATTGCTGTTGTTACTGTTATTGTTCAAGTGGCTCTTCATACATGCCTAGGTCAGCTTGAGAAAATTGACCAGGGTCCTCCTGACTGTAGTGCAATACGAACGTATCTCAGTAAGCTGATCACTATGAGAATTAGCGTTGAAGCCCACCTCGCTGGCCAGACTGCTGTGATACAGCCTGTTTCCAGGAGCCCGAGCTAGCATGTGAGATGTTTTCTTGATCACTGTGTTTCACTTGACCCTGATTGCACTTCGCTGTCGTATGAGCCAGTTTAGCATTGGCACAAATACAATAATGGCGTAAGTTACAAAACATGGACTTTCTTCAGGGGCAAAGAGCAACCCAAATAGGTGACACTTGGGTGTTTAAGTTGACAAATCATAGCAGAGGCTTTCTGACATGTTTCGATTTCTCTATCAAGCTTTCCATCTTCTTAAAAACATTTCCCAGAACTTGTATCTCCCGGCCTGCTGAAAAGTTTGATATTGTTTGCATTTGTAGTCGGTTACGACTGAAAGGTACTACTTTCTACTAGCTACTTACTTATTACAAATAATTACTGTCCATTTAGATGAAAACATTCATATGACTATTTTGATGTCAAACTCATGTTTAATCTTACATCTGTTTCATCAATTATTATTGTTGCGTTTCGCTGCAGGTCTGTTGTGTGTTATGTTTTGTTATTCTGATAAATATGGGCACAGGTCGAGAATATGACAGGTACGGCAATATGAAACAGTGGTGGGACTCAGCATCTGTCAACAAGTTCAAAGAGAAGACCAAGTGTATGGTGGATCAGTACAGCGAGTACCAGCTTCATGGGGAGCACGTACGTTTTGTTGATAAGATTTGTAATGTTTCTTGTTTGTATATTCTCAATTCCAATTTCTGTGACCTCTTATCATGTATATATATCTATTTTATTTGGCATCTATCTTTAAGGGGATGTGGAGATCATCTATTCTTTGATTTTTGTAGCTGAAAGTTTCTACATGTGATGTAGCTGACTGCAACTCTTATTAGTTTATAGTGACATGCCGGGCAGGTTACAGAGTAATTTTTGTCTTCTCTTTTTTAACCCTCGCTAACACAAATATGAGGGTGCGTGCATTCGTGCGTGCGTGTGAGAGAGAGAGAGAGAGAGAGAGAGAGAGAGTGAGAGAGAGATAGATTAGAATTAAGTGAGAAAATTAAAATGAATAACTGGCCAACGCTGAAACCAACAGAGTGCTGCTGTCATGTCATAAGGATAATGTGATAAAAACATACACAATCCAGTTCAGTTCACATGCAATCTCCCCATCGAAGGTCAGCTACAATGGATCACTAACGTCATCTGTCTGTTGTCTTTATAACACAATCTGTCCATCTTCTTGATATAATCCTCCCACTTTTAGCGCTGGTTACCTCTGCACATATTGTTCCAGTATTGTTTTCATAAAGGCGTTATGTGTATTTTGGAGAGAACCAAAATATGTTCTTCTTCTTCTTCATCGTACACTGTTTACAGCGATATTTACGTTGCACTGTTTTATTTTGTTAAGCCTGTGGCTCAGTGCATCCGATTTCAACAGGCGTTTCTGTAGGGTTGCCCTCCTTAGCCTTTAGCTGTCCCCAGCCTAACTGCAAGGCAGCAGTTGTTTTTGGTCAGAGTTGTCTCTCTTGGGAAGTTGTCTTGCAGGACTATCGAGTCTTCCCTACTCGTGTCTATAGGGTTTGGCAATGATATGATGGACTATGTACTAGTTTGTACTATCCCGGAAGAGAGACAGTCCAGTGTGACTTTGTCCCATGATCGTCACGTCCTGCCAGAAACGTAGCATATGCATGTGAGTGCTCATCTGCAGTGGTGGTACGCCTAGCATTCCCCGCCACCCGGGAGGTTGTCACAATAGGGCAGGAGGTGCAATGTCCGCTGGACTGCATCTCTTCTGCGTCCATTGGGATGACTGATAGCAGACAGAGGCAAAGAGCGAGGCAGGAGTGCGTTTACCAGGTGCATTTCTGCGGCTCGACCGGGCCGGGCTGAGACGCAAGCCCCAGCCATGTCGTAGCCTCCCATCACAGCTGTGCTGAGATTTGGGGCGGGATTCTGGCTTAGAGGCGTTATGGCCGTAGTCCCTCAGATGGCAACTTATCAGCAAAGTACGTGGACCAAATGTCAGCGACCTGTGATTCCTCTCGAAATAGTGCATTTGACCAGGGGACAAGCCTGGTCTTGCACGGAGATGTTGTTCGCCTGGGGAGCGGACATATCTCATGGTCAAGGGTTGAGTCTCAGCAGTTCGCAGTGAGGTAGCTGATCTACTGCTTAGGGCACCCCGACCGAGAACTAAGTCTTCTACAAATGGTTTCATACCTCATCGCCGTATGGGGTGAATATCGAGCAGCTTCCCGCCCGCTTTGATCGGCGGGCGGCAGAGACCTCATTCTGCGGCTCGACCGGGCGGGGCTGGAGCGGGGGCCCCAGGTCCCCACCATGTCGAAGCCTCCCTTTGCAATCGTGCTGAGCTTTTGGGCGGGATTTTGGCTTAGAGGCGTTCGGCCGTAATCCCTCACCTTGTAGCCTCGCGCCGTTGGCTTATCAGCCTAGTACGTGAACCAAATGTCTGCGACTCCTCTCGAGTTGAGCAGGATTACCGTAGCAACGCAAAGTCATTAGTAGGGTAAAACTGACCTGTCTTCCGAGGGTCTATTTCCAGCACCCGTTCAATATTAGCCAGGACGTAGCAATAGAGGGCTTTTAGTTTGTCAATGGCCAAGTTTCTGGAACCTGTGATTTCTGCAGGGTTAAGACCAGATTACCGTAGCAGTCGCTCTTTCATTAGGGGGTTAAGAGACTAACCTGTCTTCACTGGGTCTAATACCAGCACACGTTCACTATTAGACCCCACGAAGGTGCTCTCCATTTTACAGTCATTCTACAGTATTGGCGTGTTAAGTCAGTTTAAGCCGCAGGCTCCACTCCTGGCAGTGCTCTTCCGTCAGTTCCTTTATCAAACACTGAATGCAGACCAAGCGAGCCACAGAGGGCATAACTCCAGATTTCTGAGGGTCTAAATCCAGCACTTGTTCCATATTAGACCCAAGGAAAGTGGTCTCGGCATGTCAGTCATTTCAGTGTTGGCCGTGTTGAGTCAAATTAAGCCGCAGGCTCCACTCCTGGTGGTGCCCTTCCGTCAATTCCTTTAAATTTCAGCTTTGCAATCATACTTCCCCCGGAACTCAAACACTTTGGTTTCCCGGAAGCTGCCCGCAGAGTCATCGAAGCAACTCCTGCGGATCGCTAGTCGGCATTGTTTATGGTCAGAACTACGACGGTATCTGATCGTCTTCGCGCCTCTGACTTTCGTTCTTGATTAATGAAAACATTCTTGACAAATGCTTTCGCAGTAGCTCGTCTTGCGGCGATCCAAGAATTTCACCTCTAACGCTGCAATACGAATGCCCCCGTTTGTCCCTGTTAATCATTACCTCCAGTTCCGAAAACCTACAAAATAGAACCGAGGTCCTATTCCATTATTCCATGCACCATTATTCAGGCAGCCGAGGCCTGCTTTGAACACTCTAATTTTTTCAAAGTAAACGCGCCGGCCACCCAGGACGCTCAGCGAAGAGCACCCGTGGGAGAGAGCCGGCAGACGGTAGGGCAGGAGACAACGGGCAGTGAACCGGCGCGAGCCGGACCGCCCGCCTGCGCCTGCGCCTGAGATCCAACTACGAGCTTTTTAACTGCAACAACTTTAATATTAGCTATTGGAGCTGGAATTACCCCGGCTGCTGGCACCAGACTTGCCCTCCAATAGATCCTCGTTAAAGGGTTTAAAGTGTACTCATTCCAATTACGGGGCCTCGAAAGAGTCCCGTATTGTTATTTTTCGTCACTACCTCCCCGTGCCGGGAGTGGGTAAGTTGCGCGCCTGCTGCCTTCCTTGGATGTGGTAGCCGTTTCTCATGCTTCCTCTCCGGAATCGAACCCTGATTCCCCGTTACCCGTTACAAACATGGTAGGCATATCACGTACCATCGACATTTGATAGGGCAGACATTTGAAAGATGCGTCGCCGGCACATGAGGCCATGCGATCAGCACAAAGTTATCCAGAGTCACCAGTGGGGACGCTGCAACCCCGCGAGGGGAGACGACGATTGGTTTTGAACTAATAAAAGCGCTCTTTCCGCGAGGGTCGAAGCTTGGTAAGCATGTATTAGCTCTAGTTATCAAGTGGGTATCCAAGTTATCCACATTAGTAGATCCAATATGGAACATAATTACAGAATGGGAGAAAACAATATTAGAAAGATAGATAAGGAAAGGGACCTAGGGGTTATAATAGATCATACAGGAAAGGTGAGTGAGCAAGTTAAGGTAGCAGTGAAAAAGGCAAATGCAATGTTAGGTATGATAAAAAGAAATATTAAACATAGGAGCAAGGAAGTGATCGTCAAACTGTATAAAGCTTTAGTTAGACCTAGATTGGAGTACTGTGTACAGGTGTGGAGTCCTTATCATAGAGGGGACATAAACATGCTAGAAAGAATACAAAAAAGAGTGACAAAGATGATAGTGGGATTCCAGAATTACAGTTATGAGGAACGACTCAGAAAAACCGGCCTACAGTGTCTCGAAGAGAGAAGAATTCGTGGTGACTTAATACAGGTTTATAAGATGATCAGAGGAATCGATAAATTAGACTATAACAAGTTTTTTTAAAATACAGCCACCTACAATAACACGAGCGCATATCTACAAGCTGACTAAAGAGAGGTCCAGGTTAGATATTAGGAAATATTTTTTTAGTCAGAGAGTGGTGTCTGCTTGGAATGCATTGCCAGGGGAGGTAGTGGAGGCAGGGACAGTTAATGCATTTAAGAATAAACTGGATGCGCATAGCTTTTAGAGCAAGGTGATGTAAATGTAACTGGTTGTATACAGACTCTACAGGGTCTTCTAAACCAGTATAAAGACGTTAAGTTAAGTTAAGTTAAGTAGGATCGTGTCATCTAAGGAACCTCGACTGATTTAATGAGCCATTCGCGGTTTCACCGTGAGACAGTGTGAACTTAGACATGCATGGCTTAATCTTTGAGACAAGCATATGACTACTGGCAGGATCAACCAGATATCTGTCGAAGACGTACGTAGCGCACACACCGGTCGGCAGAGGATGGTTGTGTAAAAAGCCTCACTGGGACGGCCGCAGGGACTGACTGACGGAACGGACGGACGGTTGTTTCACCCGTCCCTCACTCCGTCGACCTAGGACCGCCTGACAGGGGCCCCTACACGCACCAGACGACCGACCGACCGGGCTCGCTCGAGGAGGGATGGCAGCGCTCTGTGCAGAACGGATCCCAACGACCTCGGCGATGAATTTCACTGGGACTAGAGACAATTTGACCTGCCGGCCTGCCCTTCTCCCAAGGGTTGGTCCCCAGGAGAACACAGGGCCTTCAGGCACGATTCCTGCTTTCCATTTGCCGGTCACAAGCTCTTTGCGAGAGTCTGACCACCAGCGAGACGAACTGTCGAGCTCTGCTATAAGCCTTAGATAAATCACCACCGACTGACAACGTTTCTCGATACGGACCAGAGCAGCGCACCTCGGCGGAGGAGACGCCAAAAAAAAAACCGCATTCCGATAGCTCAACGGGGAAAGGCGGGCAAGCGTTTTCCGCAAGCCCGCGCTATCGCTCCGCCTGGCGGGACTGAGATCGCTTTACGAACACTGGTTGAAATTGAATCGCGGCGGCGAGACAACTACTCCAGATACCAAAATATCTGTCTGACTCTGATTTTGTTCATTAATTCTGTTTTCAGCCCTACCATTTCCAAGACTTTAAAAAATGTTTTCTTTTCTTTCCCTGTAACACGCCGCATTCTTCAATATATCCATATTTCAAAGGCATCAATTCTTTTCTCCAATAGTTTGCTCATTGTCCATCATCTACACCAAACAGTAAGGACGAGTATACGTAACAGCTGATCACTCTCATTTGTAATTTGTGAGCAACTAGTTTGGATGTCAACATATGACTCATGTTGGTGAAAACAGATTTGGCTATCCCTATTCTCTTCCTGATTTCCATTGTGGAGGAAATAATAAGACATTGCATTGTACCGTGCATGTTGTGTGAAGTGTGTTGTCAGAGTTCTGGATATCAACCTCATCATGCAAAATAGAGTGCTACACTTACCAAAACTTCAAGAGAATATCATTGTTTTGGTGTAGGATAATTTAAAGAATTCCAATTCCAGCTGATGGTCCATATTCTTTCATTCATGTGAACCTCCACATGACCGGGACAGTAGGTCCACACGTGTCCTTGCAGATTTGAGACTTGTGTCTGTCTGCTAGCTTTTTAATTGATGTGAGCCTCAGCATAACCAGGACAGTAGGTCCACATATCCCTCAAGGTTAGAGGTATATATGCCTACTATCCTTTCATGCCATAGTGATTACTTCTGGACCTTCCAAATCAAGAATTGAGAATGAATCAGCATCACCAGTAAGAATCCTTTCTCAAAGATGAACAGCAAAGGCTTGTAATATGTTTCATATTGCAAACAAAGATAGCAGCAGCATCAGACCAGTGCTCTGAGATGTGATCTCATGACCGTAAAGTTCAATCCTGGCATGGTTGACTCTGCCACACACAGGACACGGTTGAAAGGAATTACTGTGTGTTCATCGTGTGTTCTGTTCTTTTGGGCAGCTCGTTTTAGTCAGAGGCTCATCGATGATATTCCTTTCAGCGATCTGAGAACTGTGTGCATGATATTAGTGTGCCAGGCAGAATGGTTCTGTCCAAGTGTCTACCAGGAGATGACATCATCATTGAAGCTCTTAAGAGAAGAGGAATATATGTAGCGTTTATGTCCTCCTGATGAGCATCTGCCTGTTCTGAGCTCACTGTAAAGTAGCTGCTTGGGGAGGCTCTCATCAGAGTCATGAACAAAATGTCCCGGTCATCTCTGTACTCTCTGTACTCATCTGCCCTTCAAGCTCTGGAAGATGGTGGTCATTGTAAGCCTGAATTTACCCAAATATCCCTAGATGCCAACGAACTTCTCACATCTCATGAAGTCAGAATGGTTATACAATGGATCCCTGATCCTTGGTCACTCAAATACACCTGGCAATGACAAGGCAGACAGACTGGCTAAGAAGGGATCAAGTCAAAAACAACAATACACACCAGCAACCTTATAGACAGTCAAACAACTACTGAAGACTGCAAACAAAGAGGCTTGACTGAATAGATGGGCAATGAAAGATACTTGGAGAGAAATCTACAAACATATGGCCATCCCTAATCCCAAAGACAACATCATCCTCCTGAGAAGCAGAGACCAAAGTACCATTTTCTGACTTCACACTCAACACATACAACTTAACATCACTTGAACAGAATCCAACCAGAACATACTCCAAAGCGCTAGCTGTGCACACATCTCCATGAAACTGTCGAACATCATCATTTTGAATGTCCAGCGCTTGCTGGTGTTAGGAAAGAGCTTCTTCCTCCGACAAATGGAAAACTTTGTACGGAACTAAACAACAGCTTACAAACACTTGCAGATACCACTATATGGCATTGGGCCAAAGGGCAGGAGCCAATAGACCACTGGATCAATAGTCAACCAACCAACCAACCTCTAAGTCTATTGATGATTTCAGAGTTAGTTACAGTGTTCTGTCATCTAGTTTGAAGGAGCCTATGGAGACCGATCATGGAAACATATTTCAGATGCCTGGCATGTCATTAACACTAGAGCAATACATCTTTCTAAATAAACTACTGCTGTGGGGATTAGTTTCGATGCTGTGGTCATTGGGGAGATTTACGCAGTTGAGAAATAAATACTGCTAGGCCCAGCAGTGCCCATAGTGTGCAGGTTAGATTTATTTTTAAAATTTTACTCCAGATATAAAAAAAAGGCCTAGGCATTACCTGGATTTTAGGGACTGAAGAGTGATCAGTATTTGGTTACCGTAATAGTCAAACACCCCCCCCCCCCCCCCCAATCTCACTTCCTAGCAGTGCTCTTGGTAACACACTGTGTTACAGTGTCTGGTCAACAATGTATGAGATCAGCACCATCAACCTCATTGTAATGAACTCACTTAAACGCCTTACATTGCACTACAGTCTGTAGGACCATAGTCTACTTTCTGAAGTACGTCTTTATGGTGAAAGAAGAGTTACTGTAACCTGCTACCAAAGAAAGGTCGTCAAAAGTTAACTCAAATCAGCAAGAGTAGCTTTGAACAACAAACACAGGCAATGTGGACCAGCATCATGTTGGTCAAGACACCAGACTCCAAACCGTTCGACCACCCACTCTCTTTCATAGCTTTGTTTAACATGTGAAATTGGTGTGATCAATTTTACTGATAAATGTTTATACATTTTTGCATTTGATATACCAGGAGAGAGGAGGTCAGACTCTTGGAGAAAACATTGCTGACAATGGTGGTTTGAAATCAGCTTACAATGTGAGTAAGAATATTATAAATTGATCAAAAATATATTTACAACAGTTGGTAATTTGTTATTCCATTTTGGATCATTTTTATATGTTTTGTTTCAAAATTAGTTCAGTCCATGTGCCATCGCCACATCGAAGGTCGGTTGATCAGTTCAGTCCATGTGCCATTGCCACATCGAAGGTCGGCTGATCAGTTCAGTCCATGTGCCATCGCCACATCGAAGGTCGGCTGATCAGTTCAATCTATGTGCTATCGTCACATCGAAGGTCGGCTGATCAGTTCAGTCCATGTGCCATTGTCACATTGAAGGTCGGCTGGTGAGTTCAGTCCATGTGCCATCACATCAAAGGTCGGATGAAAGAAGATTTCTTTGATCCACATCTGTACAGTAAAAAGTAGTACCATAGCAGACACTGCTGTCAGGGATGAAATGTTTTGAGACTAGTCCTCAGTTTTTTATGAAGTGGGGTGGCCAGTTTCCTTCTTCTCTGCCTATCTTGTCCTAATATTTAGTCATCAATCAAAACTGATTAGCTCCCTGTGGAGCACATGTCTTCCAACAAATACACGCCAAGTCCTCCTGTCATTGGCAATCTGTTCCAGCTCTGTCCCCATCTTCCCTTTCCTTGTTATGTTAATCTACAACTTTCTTCTCCACGTTTGCTTTGGTCTACCTCTACTTCTGTTGCCTTGGGGATTCCATAATAGAGACTGTCTTCTAATGCTATCAGCTGGTTTCCTTAAAGTATTTTTTATCCAACACCAGCATTCTCTCTTCACATCTTATTCCATTGACATCTGACTGGTTCTTTCCAACAGTTCCACATTAGTGATCTTATCATACCATTTCCATCTCATTGTTTAGTGCAGGTGTCCATCTATGAAAGTCTGTACCTTTTTTGTTGTTCTTTCTGCTGTTGTTTATGTTTCAGTGCAATATAATGGCACAGACTTTACCTTTGAGTTCAAGATTTGTATTTTTATGTTGAAACCAATTTCTTTTGATTTCAATAAGTTATCCCTAATGCAGTGAAAGCTCTTCTCATCTTTTGTACCTCCTACTTTGTCTTATATTTCTGCCAAAATATATGAGTGATCCCAATATCCAAAATATTTATGTCTATATATGCTTTTACCGACTTTTGATCTTCAGTACTGCCACAGATTTTATTATTTTTTCCTACACTCCCAACACAAACAGTAAGTCAGGAACTTGTCTACAGTTGAATCTTCTTCTTCTTCTTCGTACGCTGTCAGACGTCAACTTGAATTTGTTAGAAGAAAGCAGCTGTCATCCTGAGGCTGTCGATACTGCCCATAGAGCTTGTCTAGTGTTGCCATTGGTGATGGCCACATGTGCTTTCTCTGGTCCTCGTATGTCGGGCAATTTTGCAGCAGATGTTCAGCGGTCATTTTCCCTGTGCCACACGAGCATTCGTCAGTGCCACACGAGCATTCGTCAGTGCCACCTATCTTCAATTTATTGAATAGATGGTACCTCAGTCTGATGTGGCCTGTGCGGAGTCTAAAGACCACGACCTGCTCTCTTCTGTTCAGCTGGTAGTAGGCATCATTTTTTGTGAAGCCAGTGTGCTGTTTCCCATTTGGCCATGTATCTGGCCCTAATAAGCCTTTTGGACTCTTTGTAGGTCACACTAGAATCTAGTTGTGGTAGTCTTGCACCTTCTTTTGCTAGTCTGTCTGCCTCCTCGTTGCCTTGGATGTAGAGGGATGGAAGGAACCCACTGTACCACTACTCTTTTTGGTGTGGACTGCTGGCATAGTTGACAGAGTACTGCTCTTAAATCATTAAGTTCAGTATTTTTCTGGCTTTTTAGTGCTGTGACCACGGCTAGGGCATCTGTAAACAGTTGAATCAACTAGAGCATGTTTTGATACTGAGGATCGAACCTTATATCAATGACGTGCCAAGCAATCACTCTTTCACACTGCTTCTAGATTGCACATACCCTTTTATTTTCTTACCTTTGCTACTTATAGCTCTATTCCTGTTGTCATCATAACTTGGTCCCCCAAAACAGAACTACTCTTATCTGATATGTGTAATAAGCTTCCATCATCCTATCATCCTGAACTATCTTGATCATCCTTTGTATTCTGAATATTCTTCTTTAAACACATCTTTATGACTTCCATAGTTCTTCTCTGTTTATCACACAAAAAAAGCATCATACTATGGTTATTTCCATAGCTGAGAGAATATATATAGGTCTGGGAAATAAAGGTCGCTTGCCACTATAGTCGCCATACACACACACACTAGTTTAAACTAATTTTTCCTGCGATAAAAAACAAAACATGTATTCCTAACTGTAGATTTGAGCTCATGGCCGAAGCCTTACATCCAAACAGTTATATCATTCTGTTTATTAACTGTCTTCAATTCTGTTACACGATTGACTTAGAAATATAACTGTTATAAATATACCTCTGCTCTTGTCTGTTCAATTCTTTTTCTTTCTTTTATTCTCTTGTTTCATCTGAAGCTTAAGGTAAGCACTACAAGTGACTACCTTTACAGGAAGCTTGTATTCGATCATTTGCAGTAGCCATTTCATTAGCTATGGTATTACATGATAAGGTTACTAACCCCATGGGCAACCTTCTGTAATCACCTTTAAAGCCTGTATACTAACTGTCCATAATTCTTGTTCGTTCTACATGATTGGTTTTGAACTGCGACTGTTGTAAATGTCTCTCTGTTCTTGTCTGTGTACTAACTGTCCATAGTTATCGTTCGTTCTACATAATTGTTTAATGCCTCACCTTCCCTTGTCGATACCTATAGTTCACTCTACTTGATTGACTTTGTAATATAACTTGCAAATTCTTGCTTAAACCAGGCATTCAAGAAATGGGTCAAAGAAAACGGAGATGAGCAGCTTCTACCAGCCCTGGGTCTGAGCCATGAACAGATCTTCTTCCTGTCTTTTGCTCAGGTACGATCTCAGAAAAGCAAGGAAAAGCTATGAGACAAGTCAATTTGAAAACAAGCAAATATTGAAAAAAAACCAGTTTACCAACATTTCCAATAAATACTGACTAAAAGTTCATGTGACCTTGGAGTGGTACCTCTCTACTGAGTTTTGGATTTCCTTTTCCTAATGTTGTAGTCTTTTCACTTCTCTGTGTTGTAAGAGCTTCTTTTTACGCTGAGGTGGCTCTTAAGTGTATATATCCACTTGGATTGTCTGCATCTTTGCCTTCCCATGATGTCAGATGACTCATGTCCAACACCTTCTTGTACTGGTTACACAAATCTGTTCTTTTGCCATTCATCAACGGGCTATAGAGAATATTTTTTGGGATGTGAGTGCTACTAAGTCATCACTAATCAGTTTTGAGTTTTAAAATAAAATCAGTTCATGACATGCACTGACCTTAAAAAAACAATATGTCTCTAAGACATACGCACATCAAACAAGGGTCCGAAGTGAACGTCGTTCTTCCTTACATGTTTTCAGACAATAGATGACCAAATACCTGTAATGTTTTTTTTCAATGGTGACTATAAAATATAGCAAAACAACAAGGTATGATTTAAACCAATGCAATAACCACAATGTGAAGACTAACACAGATGCTGATATTTACACATTTGGTTATAACCGGCTGGTTTGTCTATCCCTGATGTAACCCACAAAGCAATGAGTAATCATCTTAAGCAGCCACGTGATAAGTTAGCATGGAATTGAAACTGACTGTTATCCTACTTTTTTAATCTAAAATTATTACATTGCATTTTTACCTATTTGTTTTCAATTACAGGGTACTATTCTGTCAAATACGAATAATTAACTGAATGCACTAATTGACACCGATCCGACTATACAAATTGAATATTCAGTGCATTCTTAGTATAAATAGACTGAATTCTTATGTGTTTTTCAGTATTGCAGTGCTGTCAGCAGCTCTGGTTACGCCATTATCTATAGTTGATGCAGAACAGAGACATTGTCTGTTTTTTTAATTTTTATTGTACAGGTGTGGTGTTGGAACAGCAAACCTGAGACAGACCACATGCAGTTCCTGACTGATTCACATTCTCCAGCAAAGTTCAGGTAACTAGAGAGACTATGAGAGGGTTATTGAAAAAAAAAAAAATGGTTGTTATGTAGATTCCAACTTTCTAACAGCTACAACAGACAAGGATTCACCTTCTGACCAGCGAACTATTCTGTTAAGGACAAGTACTGCAAAATGAAATAAGAACACAATGTACTTATTTTTTGTGTCCAGAGCACCAAGCAAGACCTCATATTTCCAATGCTTGACTGTGCGGATTGCCTTGTCATTCTCCCTAAACATGTTATCCATATTGCTTGTTTTCAGAAGGTTTGCACAGGTCATAAAGTGGTCTGGGTCTTGTGTTGCTCCACAGTTGCATGTCTCATCATCCCTGTAACCACATATCTTTGAGTTTTGTTACTGCATCATGATACACCAGTTTGGAGTCTATTTAGTGACTTCCATATTGTGTGATCAAGTGGTGTCCAGGCACAGGTTCTTCCCAAAGTTCAATCCAGGGAACCTAAGTCAGTTTATAGCATCTTTCGATGCTGCCTCTTCCGAGATTAATTTGTAGGGGCTGTGTTGCCTAAGATACTTCATTTAGGCTTAAATCTTCAGCACCTGGTGTCCAAACCTAGGGAGACATGGCTTGTTTATCAGTTTCTCTCCTTTTATTTCTATATGCGACACTTCTTCGTGTCTCAGATTGTGTTACACTGATTATGGGGTATATTTTTCAGTTGGATTTATCTGACCAGTCTCAGTTATTGCTGTATTCATAAGTTTGATATGTCCAGAGTTCTTCCAAACTGGCATGACATACTCAGCTACGAAGAAACAAAATACAAGGCGATTGCTGATGTTTGGAGGACACTGGATGCGATTGCCATGTTATGCCAATCAAATTTCTCACATGTAACTTCCATTCTGTTTCCTGGCAATGTATCAAATAGGACAGCATACGATCCAACCTTACATCCAGGTATTTCAGAGTCACACTGTCTTCCAGCTCCTGTCCTTGCCACTTGATCTGTTGTTGTTTTGTTTTGTTTTCTCTCTGTTTCTGAGATGAAAACACATATTTGAGTTTTCCTGCAGCTTGGAGGTGATTGTTCAGGTAATAGACAGTATGGACATCAAGTATGCTTGTCAGTCTGTGTTCGACCTCTTCAAATTCATTTTCTTGCCATGCATAGGAAAGAGCCAACACCATACTGAACAGACCTGGCAAAAGAGAACCAATATTCACCACACCATGATAATTGAGGTCAATTGCAAAGTCATATTGGCCCAGGAAGTAACAATCCAATTGGTTTGAACTTTTGGTCACAGGTCTCGACTCCAGAAGAACTCGACCTAACCAGTAGTCAATTGGTGGTGAGAAGTGAGCACGGTGAACCCTACCTTGCCTTCAGTGCCTTGGAAGACTGCTAATGTACAGACTCAGTTGCTTAGTACCAGGACAGTAAATATCAGTCTTCTGCTTTGGGTGGAAAGAATGCCCACAGACACGCTAGCTTCACAAATTAAGTAAACCATAATAGCGCAGAAAAAAATCCAGTTAACTAAGTTATTGGTAAAATATAAGGTTATAATGACATTATAGACTTGCTTTCCATAATTTGTACCTTTATTATACTATTTTGAACTGACCGGTGGTGGTCTTTATCATGAACATGAAAAAGCAGTGCAGTAGAAACCATTAAACTCTGCTTAAATGAATAACCAATCAATAAAAACCATTACCACACCCTGTGGCACATAGGTCTTCAACAAATACACATCAAGTCATTCTGTCATGGGCCATTTGCGACAGCTCAAACCACATCTTTACAATCCCTTTATTATTTGCCTGCACATCTCTCAGCCATGAAATGAGTAGACTTGCCTCTACTTCTCTTGCCCCAGAACAGAGACTGCCTTGTAATGCTACGAACTAGTTTCTTTAATGTAATACCCTCTTGTTATGTTCCACCGGTATCTATCTAGTTCTCTCTCTACATATCCACATTAGTGCTTTAATCATACCATTTCAATTCCTCTATTCATTTCAACATCAATGGTTTGTAACATTGGCCAGCTGCCAGACATATCATAGGTAGCGTAAAGGAGTGTTGGGCTTGAGACAGGCTTCCTCATTATGTAGACATTTAAAACCAGTGAAACTTCAACAAATGTGAACAAGTTGATTAAAACTAGAAACTTCTTCTCATCCACATCAGTGGTGAGTCCTCTGACATGTAGGAAAATGACAAAGTGCATAGCCAACCATTCCTCTGACATGTAGGCAAATGACAAAGTGCATAGCCAACCATTCCTCTGACATGTAGGCAAATGACAAAGTGCATTGCCAACCATTCCTCTGACATGTAGGTAAATGACAAAGTGCATAGCCAACCATTCCTCTGATATGTAGGAAAATGACAAAGTGCATAGCCAACCATTCCTCTGACATGTAGGAAAATGACAAAGTGCATAGCCAACCATTCCTCTGACATGTAGGAAAATGACAAAGTGCATAGCCAACCATTCCTCTGACATGTAGGAAAATGACAAAGTGCATAGCCAACCATTCCTCTGACATGTAGGAAAATTACAAAGTGCATAGCCAAACATTCCTCTGACATGTAGGAAAATGACAAAGTGCATAGCCAACCATTCCTCTGACATGTAGGAAAATGACAAAGTGCGTAGCCAACCATTCCTCTGACATGTAGGTAAATGACAAAGTGCAGAGCCAACATGTAGGAAAATGACAAAGTGCATAGCCAACCATTCCTCTGACATGTAGGAAAATGACAAAGTGCATAGCCAATCATTCCTCTGACATGTAGGAAAATGACAAAGTGCATAGCCAACCATTCCTCTGACATGTAGGCAAATGACAAAGTGCAGAGCCATCCGTTCCTCTGACATGTAGGCAAATGACAAAATGCAGAGCCAACCATTCCTCTGACATGTAGGCAAATGATAAAATGCAGAGCCAACCATTCCTCTGACATGTAGGCAAATGACAAAGTGCAGAGCCATCCGTTCCTCTGACATGTAGGCAAATGACAAAGTGCAGAGCCAACCGTAATGTATCTAAATTGCAGTCTTCTCCGATTTCTTAGAAATGAATATCACAAAGTGATAATGGTGAATTTGTGAATGTTAGCAGTAATTTCTAAGGTTTTTTTAATGTTGTCTTCAACAACAGATGATGGTCAATGTTATGATCCTTGAAGGTCTTTATTAAGGACACAAAAACGACAGAAGAAAACAGTAAACTAGGCTAAAATGTCCTCCTCCTGGTCGTCCGTCCTGAAATAGACTTTTTGTTACGTTATCTCATAGTTTACGGAGAGCCAGTGTCTTTCAGCCCAAACTATCTGGTTTCAGCACAGCAAATTTTTAGGACCAGGTGTGCCTTCCCTCTGAAAGCTCTATTTTCTAAGTCAAGCTGCACGGATACAGCCTGCTTCCAGGGCCACGACTTGGAGGCAGTATAGGGTCTTGAAAATCTTGGGTTCGCATCCAGCTATATGTCGCTGACAACAGTGATCTCGTTCACTGCATCAGTTTATTTTTGCGCATGTGTGCATGAACAATAAACATCTAAGATTTATTTCACATGGATATCCCTGGTGTTTCATCAATCATCATTTTATATGGGTATTCAGCCTATTGTTTTCCACAATTACAAAATATGCAAATTTATATTTCACAGTAATTTAAAACAATCACAATTTTACTAGAGTCATGTAAACCACCAAGATCTGTAGTCATAAAACCACCAAGAGCTGTAGTCATAAAACCACAAAGAGCTGTAATCATAAAACCACCAAGAGCTGTAGTCATAAAACCACAAAGAGCTGTAGTCATAAAACCACCAAGAGCTGTAGTCATAAAACCACAAAGAGCTGTAGAGTCATATAAAACCACCAAGAGCTGTAGAGTCATATTTTTTTTTTTTCGCGTTCGCCTTATTTATCTATTCCCCAAGGCGTGTGTGCGTTACACTGTGGTTTTTATTTTGCGCCTGTCGGCCCAGTGCATCCGACTTCAGCATGCATTTTATGTAAGGGTCTGCTTCCTCCTGCATTTTTTAAGGGTTTGCTTCCCCGGGGTAACGGCCGGTGCTGTGATGGGGATCGAACCCAGCACCTTGTGATTGTGAGCCGTGCCACTTAACCACTAGGCCACGCCGTCCCCTGTAGAGTCATATAAAACCACAAAGAGCTGTAGTCATAAAACCACCAAGAGTTGTAGTCATAAAACCACCAAGAGCTGTAGTCATAAAACCACCAAGAGCTGTAGAGTCATATAAAACCACTCACTGCAGTTATATAACACAGTTATTCAAATAAATCCAAAATATAGATTTATATTCATTTCTTTTTTAAACAGTGATACAAAATAGTTCTTCCAGCCTTTTTATACTCAATCAATGAAAACCCTGTAGTTCCCTGAGTAGCATAGGTCTTCAGCAAATACATGCTAAGTCCTCATGTCACGAGCCTTCCGCTCTAGCTGTCTCTACTTCTTGTCCGTTTCCTTTATGTTTGTCTCCTGTTCGATTTTCCTGTCAATATTCCTCTTTGCTTGTGAGACATAGACAATTTCAGCTGACCTATCGGATGATATTTTTCCGAAGACTTCTAAACGCCACATACAGACCGAGTTACAAATGAAAATACGATAAAGAGTTACAACAGCAATATGACCTTTTGAAGTCCTCATGGCAACGGTCAACAGACGGAAACTCGCTTGGTTCGGGCACACATGGAGATCAAACGGTCCTTGCAAATACGATCCTGCACGGCAGAGTGCAAAGCAGTCGACGAAGAGATCACCCCAAAAAGAGATGGGAGTACAACATAAAAGAATGGAGCAATCTCGGACCAGAGGTGGCACAGGCAGCGGCCGCTGACAGAGAGGGGATTGTAGGGCTGTCTTCATGCGTGCCCAACGACCTCACCGGTTATGGGATCACCTGACCTGTTCCTTTCTCCATGTTTAAAAAAAAAATCTTCCTGTCCATCGGATTCCAGAACAGAGACTGTCTTGTAATGCTTTAAGCTGGTTTCCTTAATGTGTGTCCTTTCAGCACACGTAATCTCTCCTCACGCAATGTTCCACTGATATATGGCTAGTTCTTTCCAACAGTTTCATATTAGTGATCGTATCATACCATTTCAGTCTATCTGTTCTGTGCAAGCACCCGCTTATGAAAGTCTACACTTTGTTTAAGAGCTTATGTTTTATCATGAACTTATTTTCACTTGATTTCAAAACGTTCATCAGTGTACTGAAAGCTTTTTCTCGGCTTTATTGCACACCCATGCATGTTATTTAAGGTGGCTCCAGAAGGTTGTATATGAGGCCATGAACCCCATCATGCATAACAATTGACTACAGAAGCCACCACTGATAGGAGACACAGCAGGTCCTGTGTATTGATGGTCATATGCTTCTCATAGAGCGAGTGGGAGAAGCACGGCTTTTCGTTGGTCCGCATTTGAAACAAAAAGGGATTGTCCCGGTTTTCAAGCAAACAGCGTTGACTCGGGTTTTTAAACAAAAACTGTTTGTCCGGGATTTTAAACAAAATGATTTGGTGCAGGTGTTTATACAAAAATGGTTGGTGCAAGTTCTCAAACAAAACGGGTTGGTCTGGTTTTTCAAACAAAACGGGTTGGTCTGGTTTTTCAAACAAAACGGGTTGGTCTGGTTTTTCAAACAAAACGGGTTGGTCTGGTTTTTCAAACAAAACGGGTTGGTCTGGTTTTTCAAACAAAAGAAGTCGGGTCCGATTTTGAATCAGAATGGGGAGCCATGGGAGACTGATTGGCATGTAATGTAAAGGTAGTCCCAAAGCAGATACTGCTGTCGGTGATGAAGTGTCAGAGATTTGATTGAACTAGACATTTGATTTTGAGGTGGGGGCCAGTTACCTTACTCGCAGCACTTCCTTCTCTAACAGTAGATCAGATACCCATTTGCAGCTAAGTGCTGATAGGGCAGTATAATTATGTACCTTTCTCATGAGAAGCAGGTTCTGCATTGTTCTGCTACTGAGACGATCATGTGGAATGTAGTTAAACCATTTGGCCAGAGACACCATTGAATGTTTTCCATACAACTGCTATCTGTCACGCGGAAAGCAAGACAACTTATTGGTAATCTGCATGTCTACAGTGCTTGATGGCCAGGACTGTTATTAAGTGGGTTACGACAGGAGAAGCAGCGCTCTTGGTGATGTGGCATTACAATACCCAGAAGTGGTGAGAGTCGGTAAACTCCCTGATATAACCCTAAAGGGCTTTAATTGAAATCAAAATGACTGACCAAATAGAGGAGATAACCCTAAAAAACACCAATACAACAAGAGTAGCATAATTAACATCATCAAGTGTCACGTCGGTTGGCGTTGATGTTCAATTCCTTCCACAACCATTTTACTTTTGAGAAATTCTGGATTTTCAACTCTCTCCGTTTTTCTATTAAGTTTGTCATACATGCTAGATTGCTTTGCTTTGTCTTCCTCTGCCTCTTACACTCAATATTTTCTATTGTCACAAGATTTCCAGACCTTTCTTCGAATGAGCCATACACGTCATCTTTTCATTTTGATTAGCAGTCGCAGTCTTAGTCTTAGTCGACCTGTACTTATACAAAAGTGGTTGCCCTTGTGTAAGTCTGAACTCTTGTGCGGGGTGGTGGGTAGCCTGTTGGTGTGTTTCTCTGTTTGTGGGCTGGGCTAGAACGGTACTGCATTTTGTTGGTCTTGTGCAGGTCCTAGCTCAGGTTCCAGTCGGTTCTGTCTTGTGCATTAACTATCCAGAGGATGGCTAGTTTGTTCGTTTCAGCGGGGCTCTTTTGATACTGTTTTCGTGAAATACGAGCTCTGTTCAAGATGTTCCAGAAATTGTGTTCTAAAACTTTTTTCAGGCGGTCTTGGGACCAAATCTTCTTCAAAATACTCCTTTACCAACGCTTTTTTAACTTCTGGAAATAGCCCTGGTAAGCATTTTGGTGGATTATGTGTAGGTACGTCTGAGATTTGTCCACACATTTCTTCAATAGTCTGAAATCTTGGTCCCCATAAATCGAATTTGAATTTGGGAAATAGGCAAGAATCAGCCGGGGCCATGTCATGTGACTAAGATGGCGGGTGAAACACAATTGTCGTATTTTTTTTTCTTCTTAAAAACTGTTTTGGTTGACGCATTGTCGTGGTGCAGGAAACCAGGACGTGTTTCTCGGCATCTCAGGTCTTGGTCTCCGGATGTTTCTCTGTTAGAATGTCGTGGCACAATCTCATGGAGATGCAGCACTCATCCTCTATTTCTTGAACTGTCAGGCAACGATTGGAAGGCACCTGCACAATACGAGTGTCACCAGATGTGTGTCGTCCTGAAAGGCAACATAGGGGTTATAATAGATCATACAGGAAAGGTGAGTGAGCAAGTTAAGGTAGCAGTGAAAAAGGCAAATGCAATGTTAGGTATGATAAAAAGAAATATTAAACATAGGAGCAAGGAAGTGATCGTCAAACCGTATAAAGCTTTAGTTAGACCTAGATTGGAGTACTGTGTACAGGTGTGGAGTCCTTATCATAGAGGGGATATAAATATGCTAGAAAGAATACAAAAAAGAGCGACAAAGATGATAGTGGGATTCCAGAATTACAGTTATGAGGAACGACTCAGAAAAACCGGCCTACAGTGTCTCGAAGAGAGAAGAATTCGTGGTGACTTAATACAGGTTTATAAGATGATCAGAGGAATCGATAAATTAGACTATAACAAGTTTTTTAAAATAGAGCCACCTACAATAACACGAGGGCATAGCTACAAGCTGACTAAAGAGAGGTCCAGGTTAGATATTAGGAAATATTTTTTTAGTCAGAGAGTGGTGTCTGCTTGGAATGCATTGCCAGGGGAGGTAGTGGAGGCAGGGACAGTTAATGCATTTAAGAATAAACTGGATGCGCATAGCTTTTAGAGCAAGGTGATGTAAATGTAACTGGTTGTATACAGACTCTACAGGGTCTTCTAAACCAGTATAAAGACGTTAAGTTAAGTTAAGATTGGAACGCACCTGCACAATACGAGTGTCACCAGATGTGTGTCGTCCTGAAAGACAACGATTGGAATGCACCTGCACAATACGAGTGTCGCCAGATGTGTATCGTCCTGAAAGACAACGATTGGAAGGCACCTGCACAATACGAGTGTCGCCAGATGTGTGTCGTCCTGAAAGACAACGATTGGAAGGCACCTGCACAATACGAGTGTCGCCAGATGTGTGTCGTCCTGAAAGACAACGATTAGAACGCACGTGCACAATACGAGTGTCACCAGATGTGTGTCGTCCTGAACAAGAGTCCTCATCTGTTGATTGCCGACCATCCTTATATCGCTTAACCCACTCCCAACAACTCATGCTGCTGATAAACACATCTCCGAACACGTGTTTTTTTATTGTTAACATTTCATGAATCTCCTGTATCGTCCTCTCGAGTTTCAAGCATAACGTGATGGTGATTCAATGTTCATGATATTCAAACGTTTCGAAAGACTCAAAATACAATGTGCACCAAAATAAATAACCAGCTACAGGACAATAAACAATCACAACAGAAAAACGTTTGATACATTAGGTTACTTAAGAAAGGCGTCACTAGGCATCGCCATTGTATTACATATGGCACTGACGTGCAATTTCGAAAGTTATCAAACTTTTTGAACATAATAGCAATTTTAAAAGCATTTAGTGACAAATTAGGATACTTGCGGTTTAATTCACCTCAGAATTCCATGGGTTTCTATTATACATATTATGTCTTCTTCTTCTTCTTCTTCCTTCTTCTTCTTCTTCTTCTTCTTCTTCTTCCTCTTCTTCTTTCGTTCTCAACCTCTCAAGTAGCAGGATGTAGTCCGGAGAACGGAATGCGTTGTGTGGTAGTTGACATAGCTTGACTGCGATATCTGCACCTTTCGGTCCGACACATCCAACTTCAGCAGGCATTTTTGAGTACTGGGTTAGCCTTTCCTCTTCGATCCCTTCTCATTAGCAAGTCTGCTCTGTTGTAGATGGTTATATTCAGTTTTGCTAACAATATTCTGGAAGAATGTAGGGCCGTAAAATGGAGCAGAATGAAATCTCCTGGCAGGCAGATTGAAATAATTGGTCCACCAAATACCACAAATTTAATTATTGAGGTGGCAAAAATTAAACAATGTCGACAAAAGTGGCGCTGAAAACGTCCAAACCATTTACTTTGATGCCTCGGTGCAACATGAACTTACACATGTGCAAATCAAGCATGTGTGTGTGTGTGCCATTTTTGTGCTTGTTTCTCTCATTTGCCTTTTCCCAAAAACGTTCGATGCATTGAGTATGTTCAGTTGTGGTAGGGCCATCAAAGTTGACCAAAAGTAAATAAGAATATAAGTGCTGAGTCATTTACTGTTTTTTTTGTTTTTTTTGTTTTTTGCGTTCGCCTTATTTATCTATTCCCCAAGGCGTGTGTGCGTTACACTGTGGTTTTTATTTTGCGCCTGTCGGCCCAGTGCATCCGACTTCAGCATGCATTTTATGTAAGGGTCTGCTTCCTCCTGCATTTTCTAAGGGTTTGCTTCCCCGGGGGAACGGTCGGTGCTGTGATGGGGATCGAACCCAGCACCTTCTGGTTGTGAGCCGTGCCACTTAACCACTAGGCCACGCCGTCCCCTCATTTACTGTTTGATGATTAAATCTATGTTTATTGGTCATCTTGTAATAGGCGCTATGTTTGAAACCCGCACAGTTAGAAAGTGAACTATTCTGTGACGTCACTATCCCCAAAGCAGGTGCTAAAAATATAAATCTGGTACTTAATATGTATATGTTTTGTTTGGTGTGAATTAATACGCAAGTACCCAAGTCAGTTTTCAGCTCACAAGACTGACCAGAAATTATGGAAATATTGCTACTAAGGCTGCCAATCCTCATAACTCTCATGTAATAACTGAATACATTTGTATTCCACACAGAGTTATAGGACCACTGTCCAACTCGTATGATTTCTCACACGTGTACAAGTGTAGCAACAAATCCAAGATGAATCCTAGGAGAAAGTGCGAGATTTGGTGACCTTGACTTCCCCATATTCTTCTATTTACCCTGAAGATGGATTTAGTGAGAAGAGATTTGTATAACATGACCAAATTTGTCGATATCAATGTTCGTTTGTTTGTTTAATAAAATGGCCTGGTGATTTTTATATGAGTGATAGTGGTTTGATGTTGATAACTAACATATTATGCTGATATCTTAATTTGTTGTTTCCATGTCACTATACTGATGTGTGATAACTAACATATTATGCTGATATCTTAATTTGTTGTTTCCATGTCACTATACTGATGTGTGATAACTAACATATTATGCTGATATCTTAATTTGTTGTTTCCATGTCACTATACTAATGTGTGATAACTAACATATTATGCTGATATCCTAATTTGTTGATATCCATGTCACTTACTGATGTGTGATAACTAACTATTACATTGCTATCTTAATGTGTTGATATCCATGTCACTATATTGATGTGTGATAACTAAAATATTATACTATTTTAATGTGTTGATATCCCTGTCAACATATTGATGTGTGATAACTAACATATTATACTATCTTAATATGTTCATATTCCTGTCAATATATTGATGTGTGATAACTAACATATTATACTATTTTAATGTGTTGATATCCCTGTCAACATATTGATGTGTGATAACTAACATATTATACTATCTTAATATGTTCATATTCCTGTCAACATATTGATGTGTGATAACTAACATATTATACTATTTTAATGTGTTGAAATCCCTGCTAACATATTGATGTGTGATATCTAACATATAATGCTGATATCATAGTGTATTGATATCACTGCCAACATATTGATGTGATAATTGAAATATAATCGTGACAGTTGATCGTGATCCTCACCGGACTAGAAGCGTAGCATCAGTTGATCGTGATCCTCACCGGACTAGAAGCGTAGCATCAGTTGATCGTGAACCTCACCGGACTAGAAGCGTAGCATCAGTTGATCGTGAACATCACCGGACTAGAAGCGTAGCATCAGTTGATCGTGAACCTCACCGGACTAGAAGCGTAGCATCAGTTGATCGTGAACCTCACCGGACTAGAAGCGTAGCATCAGTTGATCATGAACCTCACCGGACTACAAGCATCAGTTGATCGTGAACCTCAGCGGACTAGAAGCGTAGCATCAGTTGATCGTGAACCTCACCGGACTAGAAGCGTAGCATCAGTTGATAGTGAACCTCACTGGACTAGAAGCATCAGTTGATCGTGAACCTCACCGGACTAGAAGCATCAGTTGATCGAAGAAGAAAAGCTCCACCGGTATCAAACGATGTCTTGTGGGTCAAAGTCGGCAACAAGTGTGACTGTACAATCGTTGCATAAAAAGACAAGCTCGATGGTCCGAGGTCAGCATGTGAACAAGTGGGACTGTACAATGGATACATAAATACACTCGATGGGTCACGAGCTGCAGACAGAGAAGTAGAATGGCCTAAAGGTGGTACCATTGTAAGGTCTGCTTTACCCCGCACGTACTTGGGTGTTGGGGGGAGAAGAGAAGTGTATGTCGTTTTCGGTCGCCGTGTTTCCCGAGACAGAGTGTGTATTGCCATGTTTTGCACTTTACAGCTCAATGTATCTGACTTCAGCTCGCAGTTAAAAAAATGTCTTATTCCCCGCAGGGGCCACTAGCATGCTGAGTCCGAACATATGCGTTTTAGAGTTGTGAGCTGTGTTGCTAGCATGCTGAGTCCGAACATATGCCTGTTTGAGTTGTGAGCTGTGTTACTAGCATGCTGAGTCTGAACATATGCCTGTTTGAGTTGTGAGCTGTGTTACTAGCATGCTGAGTCCGAACATATGCCTGTTTGAGTTGTGAGCTGTGTTACTAGCATGCTGAGTCCGAACATATGCCTGTTTGAGTTGTGAGCTGTGTTACTAGCATGCTGAGTCTGAACATATGCCTGTTTGAGTTGTGAGCTGTGTTACTAGCATGCTGAGTCCGAACATATGCCTATTTGAGTTGTGAGCTGTGTTACTAGCATGCTGAGTCCGAACATATGCCTGTTTGAGTTGTGAGCTGTGTTACTAGCATGCTGAGTCTGAACATATGCCTGTTTGAGTTGTGAGCTGTGTTACTAGCATGCTGAGTCTGAACATATGCCTGTTTGAGTTGTGAGCTGTGTTACTAGCATGCTGAGTCCGAACATATGCCTGTTTGAGTTGTGAGCTGTGTTACTAGCATGCTGAGTCCGAACATATGCCTGTTTGAGTTGTGAGCTGTGTTACTAGCATGCTGAGTCTGAACATATGCCTGTTTGAGTTGTGAGCTGTGTTACTAGCATGCTGAGTCCGAACATATGCCTATTTGAGTTGTGAGCTGTGTTACTAGCATGCTGAGTCCGAACATATGCCTGTTTGAGTTGTGAGCTGTGTTACTAGCATGCTGAGTCCGAACATATGCCTGTTTGAGTTGTGAGCTGTGTTACTAGCATGCTGAGTCCGAACATATGCCTGTTTGAGTTGTGAGCTGTGTTACTAGCATGCTGAGTCCGAACATATGCCTGTTTGAGTTGTGAGCTGTGTTACTAGCATGCTGAGTCCGAACATATGCCTGTTTGAGTTGTGAGCTGTGTTACTAGCACTAACTACTTCGTTAGGTTGCCGTCCCTGTTTGTGTGTTTTGAATCCTCTGTTTTCTAATAATGACAGTCGACAGGTGTTTGAAACTGCTCACGTTTTAGTCTGATGTGTGAAATATTACATGTTTGACAAATAACAGTTGGAAACACAGGCGAGAGGATAAGCAAACTGTAGGTAATGTTCTCTACGTCTGTCGGCTTCATGAGAGGAGCATGCTGACAGAATAACTGTCTCTTAATATAGTTGTTGGATAAACTGTCTCGTCATGAGACAGATTGCCAAGTTTTATGATCTAAATAAATGATTATTTGAGGGATAAACTGTAAGGCGATGAGAGAAGCTTAAGACCGAACTAAGATTATCAAGGAAAAATGTGCTTATTTGAGAGCAATCGACAAAGAAGAAATAGCCAGACATTACATTGATGTTACACTCTTTTATTCTGACATTTTCTTCCGTTTAAGAAAAATGGGGACTATGTTCTTGTGTTAAGTAATGCCTTATATTCATGTCAAACCACTTGTCCCTTACCCCAACTTGCGGTACCAGTCATTGTTGTGGGCCACGACTTACATCAGTTACGGCTTGTGAACCACGAGTTTGAAATCCCTGATACACAGCCATAATTGAGTTTATGCTATTATAGTACACAACAGGAATTCATCCACTTTCTTATCCATGGTTTTTCACATGTGTTATCTCTCACTTAATTAATACCCTGCTATCCCAGTACTCGGTGTATATGAACAGATAAGGCTATAGAACATGTTCGTAAAACGAATTTGTTCGTAAAGGGGCATTTAGTCTTTTTTTTAAATGCATTTTGACAACTGAAAAAAAATCAGTAACGGCCTAGATTGTCCATCTGAAAATGTGTGCAAAAACAAAAATAAACACAAAAAAACATAAATTATACCAATATCTTAAAACGACATATTCTTTGTGAATGTTTACAAAACAACATTTTACCTTTTGACTCTTACAACGGTGGAAGATGAATATGTAGAATGACGGTGATTTAGGTGTCTTGGTTAGAGTCGTCAGCCTTATCCTTAGAGCAAGATTTAGTCAATGACAATTTGGAGGAGAAGAATTTGATGGTGATATTACAAGGGCTGAGTGAGTGAAGCGTAGTCATGGTCAGGAGGAGTAAACTCATCAAGACTCTCACATCCCCATTCGTGCTCCTAGAAATGACTGTGACATCAGTCTGGCGAGGTAGGGACCGACACTGAAATCCCCATAGTAGTCGACTAATTGAGGAGGCTCTGTAAGAAAAGCAGCTGTAACCTGGTACAAAAGAAACGCCATCAAGAGTTAACTCAGCAAGAGGGACTCAAAGAACTACAGAGGCTTATGATGACGGATCTAAATCTGAAGGATAAGGGTCATTTTCAATTTCCTCTAACAATTTCCTTTTCATCTGAACCCTTAATATCCTACGCCTTGAAACAGAAAATACATATTTAAAAGATCAGAGGGATACTTTTTTGCCCCACTCATATACTATGTGCTTACAAATAATATTTTAACGTTGTTCTAGTATACAATAAACAACTGAAATATTGCATTAGACAGAATAATAGTTACAGTTACAAAATGTATTGGGCATGTTAGGTTGTCATGGGTTCTTATACTTCTTCGTTCGTCCTCAGATCAAGGTTCCGGTTTCTCTTACAAAGGACACCGTTGTTTGTAAGGCTGTTTCGTCTCCATACAGCTTTTGTCTCATATCTGTCTCACTAGGCCAGTATTGTTCTCTTTCTTCCTGCGTGAGTGTGCAGCTTTGCAGGATGTGTTCCACGGTCATGATATGCTCCCCACATGGGCACCTGTCATCTGTCCCAATTCTCATTTTGTTGTAAAGATTACCCTTGAGTCTGTTATTCCCAGTTCTCAGTCTGAAGATGATGACTTGCTCTTCTCTAGTTAAGTTATAGTAGCTGTCTTCTTTTTGAAAGTCCGGGTGTTGATCAGCCCATTTTACCCTGAAGTTGGCTTTAATTATGGTCTTGGCCTCATTATATGTGATATGCAGGTCTCTTTGCGGGGATGCTCCTGCAGGCTTTGCTAATTTGTCAGCAGCTTCATTGCTTTCAAAATTGCATCATGGGTTCAGAATTGTACCAACTTGTTGATTTAGATAGGTCTAGCTTGCGACCTCTTTCACTAAAACCGATGTCTTGGTCACTAAGTTCCATCAGTTCCAACTGATAGGTTAACTTTGTCGTATAGCTTGATCACCACACTTAGTATCGATTATGAATATTATCAGCACAAATATGACAGATTTACTGTACATGAGTGGTTTGCCGGGGTCTTTGTGTATGACAAGGACAAGAATAGCACCACTGCCCCACAGAGATCATGTCGTAAGAGGCGACTAACTGTGTGACATGGCATAACACCGGCATGGTTAGGTAGTTTGTTTAGAGCAGCATAGATGGCACGGGTCTACTTTGCTCTAGTATTTGAGTCTATTAAGATAAACTCGCACATCGGTTAACCACATAACGAAGCGGAGTATTAAGCTGCTCAAGCCTAGTCCACTAAACAAGAAATCCTTCTCCTGGCTATATCCAGCTCATACCACAGCTGGGACTTGCACAGGGGCATCTGCCCCTGTAGAAGTACAGGTCGACTAAGAACTAAAAACTGTACATGAACAATTCAGAGAGCTGTCTTATGCAAGACCTTCACTAACAAACTGAAGGAAAACATGTCCCACTCTCGTGTTTGAAACTGACCAACTGGTTGGTTTAAAAGCCATTCTAGAAAATGTTGGTAATACAAACTTGCGTTCGTATATGAGGATTCTGCTTATATTTGGAGACGTTCGTATATGAGGATTCTGCTTATATTTGGAGACGTTCGTATGTGAGGATTCTGCTTATATTTGGAGACGTTCGTATGAGCAGGTGTTCATATTGCACTACTTAACTGTATTTTATTGATTGATTCCCATTTTCACTCCAAGTCACACATATGGCCGACACTACAGCTAGCCCCCATTTACAGGAAACCTGTATACGATCATTTGCAGGTTCATAGTAATGTTTCAAGTGACGAAGTTCTATCACTACACACAACCCTCTTTAGTTACTTTTTGCAACATTTCTGGAAGTTTACAGTGGGCGTACTCTTTTGCTAGTACGTGTAGCACGATGGTATTATTTCTATTTAAAGCGGGTCATTTCTGAGACACCAATCAGTTAGTCAACGTTCCATTGATCAGTGATTTGTTGAAGTGTAGGTCCAACAATGTAATTGGATTACCCTTGGCAGCTCTTAGGAGAGTATGATTTCAGTCATTTGTTTTGTGACTTATGACAATGGTTTTTACGTGGCGAAGTTGCCAGTCCTTAATAGTCTCAGCAGACGTTGTTTTTATGAATGCTCGCAATGAGTAGCTTTGTATGTGCCCTGAAAAGGGCATTCAGTGGCAGGTTGCAGTAGCTTCCCACACACATCCCGGGTGTGCTGAAGAATGTGGACCGATATACTCCAGGCGTGTTATGCTTGGCTTCTACTGCGTGTCGCTTACTACTAGCGGGATTACGTCGATTCCTTTCCTCGTTAGTCAGTCATAAAACAGCCCGTTTCCAGACAGAACTGTGCTGAAAGAGTATATTTTACCTGACCCTGATTAACATATCCAATCAGTATATTTTGCTTGAGCAGACATTGGCCTACAGGAGGCATCAGTATGCGTACACCCGACCAACTGGTGATACAGAATAGGTGAACAAAAATAGCAGTAGTTGAAAATAAATGATAGTTGATTAACAGTTAATAAAACATATATTGAGGCAAGATTTCAACTACTGACGAATGGGTGCAGCACGATCGAATGGCCGCTCTTCTTCTTCTTCTTCTTCGTACGCAGTCAGACAGTAACCATTATTTTTTCGAAAAAAGCGGCGGTCATCCTGAGGCTGTCGCCACTGCCATAGAGCTTGTCTTGCAGTTCCACTGGTGATGGCCACATCTGCTCTCTCTGATCCTCGTATGTCGGGTAGTTCTGCAGCAGATGTTCAGCGGTCATTTTACCAGTACCGCACGGGCATTCGTCGGTACACCCTATCTTCAATTTGTTGAATAGGTGGTACCTCAGTCTGTTGGGGCCAGTGCGAAGTCTGAAGACAGCGACCTGCTCTCTTCGGTTCAACTGGTAATAGGCATCGTTTTTGGTGTAACCAGTATGTTCGGTTTCCCATTTGGTCATGTATCTGGCTTTGATAAGCCGTTTTGACTCTTCGTACGTCATACTGGTATCTGTTTGTGGTAGTCTTGCACCTTCTTTTGCCAGTCTGTCTGCCTCCTCGTTGCCTTGGATGTTGCAGTGTGACGGAACCCACTGTACCACTACCCTTTTTGGTGCGGACTGCTGGCACAGTTTGCAGAGTGCTGCTCTTAAGTCATTAAGCTCAGTGTTTTTCTGGCTTTTTAGCGCTGTGACTACGGCGAGAGCATCTGTCAGCAGGACTATATGGCTCTCATTTTCACTGTGTGTCACCATTTCTTCCACTGCCGCCCTCAGTGCCTCTGCCTCCGCTCTGAAATTGCTTGTGTACTTACCAGTAGCGAATGACAGTGTTATTTTTCTGCCATTTGGTAGGTTCAGGAATGCTCCTGCCCCTCCGTTCTGTGTAGTGTTTGTTACAGAACCGTCGGTGTATGCATGGGTCCAGTCCATGCTTGGGTAGCTTTTCTTTATGAAGCTTAGGGTAGTATCTCTCCTTTCTTTTTCAGTCTGGCAGTTTTTGTTTGCAATACCTGGTATAATTTCTACCACCTCTGGAAATATATCCTGCCTCCAGGTAGGTTTTCGTACAGTAGTGATGGGTTTTGGTGTTGTTAGTGCGTTTATGGGATCTTCGTGCATCTTTGCTTTGGCTATTTCTGCAAAGTTTCTCCGCTTTAGTTTCCCATTTCCCAAATTGTTTAGTCTCTGGTGCATTGGATGGTCAGTCAGTCTTCGGAGTTTCTCTGACTGCAGCTGGGCTCTGCAGTCTCTTATATCGGTCATGGATTGCAGTTTTGTAATCTTTTCAAGTTCTACAATTGGCGTTGACTTCATGCCACCTGTTATAATTCTCATGGCTTGGTTTTGAAGTTTGTTAACTTTATCGAAGTTCGCCTTCGCTGCTGTTGTCCATGCCGCAATGCCATACTCGAGAACTGGTCTCACTCTTCCAGTGTACAGTTTCTTTAGTATGCCTTCGTCTGCTCCCCAGCTTGTGCCAGCAAGTTTCCTCATGATTGCCATTCTTTCTCTGGCTTTCATTCGGTTTCTCTCAATCTGACTTTTCCATGTCATGCGCCGATCAAATGTGACTCCCAGATAAGTTGGGTTGTCGTTTGGCTGCAGGATTTTGCCATTTAGACTTAATTTGGTACTTTTGGTTTTAATGAAAGCGAGAATATTGTGCATGTGGTTTTCTCCTCGTTTATTTTGACCAGCCATGAGTTCGCCCACTCTTCCAGCGATGTTAGGGCCGTCTGCATCCGATTTCTTGCTATGGTGAGATTCTTTTCAGAGGTCCACATAGCCAGATCGTCTGCAAACATTGAGCTATGGACTCTTCTTGGTATATTCTCTGTAATATCGTTTATATATACCAGGAAGAGTGTGGGTGACAATACTCCCCCTTGGGGTACTCCCTGCTCGAGTGTCACCTTTTTGCTCATCTGCCCTTGTACTTGGACTCTGGCCGTTCTTTGTTTGAGGTAGTGGTTGATCTACTTGTACATCTTCCCACAGACATCACTTCTTCTTAGCTTGACTCTAAGTCCATCTTTCCAGACTTTGTCAAATGCCTTTTCCAGATCCACCCAAACAGCTACTGTGTGTTTCTGTGCCTGGTAGGCATCTTCTATCTCCTGGGCTATGAGGATGCCCTGGTCCTCAGTGGATCTGTGCTGTCTAAAGCCGGCTTGCTGTGGAATTAGTATTCGTTTTTCTTCCAGATGCCACATCACTGGTGTTTATCATCCGTTCCATCAGCTTGCCGACACAGCTCAGTAGGCTTATGGGCCTGTATCCATTTGGATCTGTTTTGTCCTTTCCTGTTTTTGGTACTGGTACCAGTATTGCATCTTTCCATGCCTGTGGTACAATTCCCCTTTTCCAGCTTTGGTTCAGGACCGATAGCAGTTTCTTCTTCGCTGTTTGGCCCAGCCCCATCAGCATTTCGTTTGTTATCCCGTCTTTTCCGGGAGATTTCCTTTTCTTTAGTGTTCTCATAGCCTCTTCCATTTCGCGCATTGTTAGTTTGGCCATCATGAATGGCCGCTCAACTTGTTTAGAAGATAGATTCTATTATAATGGTGTGTTTAATCCCATTACTTGAGGTTCAAAGTGTGGAGTTATAGGAGTGTGGGATACAGGTCGCTTACTCATTTTACTGTCACGTACTGTATACGATACGCAACAGAAATAACAGATGCCTTACCTTGGTATTTAGCTTGTGTCATCGTGGTCGGAAGTTCTTTTTCTCCTCCTTCTTTTTCTTCTTCTTATTCTTGTTCTTCTTTTTCTTCTTCTTCTTCTTCTTTTTCTACTTCTTCTTGTTGTTCTTCTTTTTCTTCTTCTTCTTCTTCTTCTTCTTCTTCTTCTTCTTCTTCTTCTTCTTTTTCTGCTTCTTCTTCTTCTTCTTCTTCTTTTTCTACTTCTTCTTGTTGTTCTTCTTTTTCTTCTTCTTCTTCTTCTTTTTCTTCTTCTTGTTCTTTTTCTACTTCTTCTTGTTGTTCTTCTTTTTCTTCTTCTTCTTCTTCTTCTTTTTCTGCTTCTTCTTGTTCTTTTTTTCTTCCTCTTCTTATTTTTCATTTTCTTCTTTTTCGTCTTCTTCTTATTCGTCTTTTTCTTATTATTCGTCTTCGTCTTCTTCTTATTCATCATCATTTTCTTCTTGAAGAGGACGTGTTGAATCGTAGTTTACAGAGAGTCTGCAATATCTTTGCCTTCAGCCCGACATAGCAGGTTTGTGTAGAGCAGATTTGTGTGAACACAGGCTTGTCTTCCCTCTTCGAGCCATATTCTGTCTGCCAGGGCGCAAGAGTACGACCTGTTTACATGGCCGCCAATTGGAGCCGGAAGAGAGCCTTTGTCAGCTCTGGTTCGTTGACCCTGACGCCAGTGGTCAGTTATTAGTTCACTGCGTCTTCAGTTCTTGTCAGAAGAATGTCATCTAAACCGCTTGTCAAACCATTTTTCGATAACTAAGGATGTTTGCTACAAATGTTGCCAAATCACCTTTTTCTTCTTCTTCCTCTTGTTCGTTCATTCTCAAACTCCCGCTACCAAGCTCTGAAAAGGACTTTGCAAGTAGCAGGATGTTGTCAGAAGAACTGAATGAGTTGTGTCGTAGTTTAAAGCTTGATTGCGATATTTGCACCTTTCGGTCCTACACATCCGACTTCAACAGACATTTTTGGGTACTGGGTTAGCCATCCCTCTTCGTTCCTTTCTCATTGGCCAGTCTGCCCTGTTGCAGCCTGCTATCCAGGATCACGGCGTGGAGGTGTAGAAGGGTTTTGGGGACTGGCCCTGACGTTCTTACCGAGATACAAAAAGACAAAACATATATGGCCATCACCAGCCCCATTTCTGGACAAGCTCTGGAGATACCAATAACCTCAAACAACCACAGATTCCCCAAGACTTCTGGTGTCAGACGTGGATGTGTTCTTGCCCTCGACCTATTCTGCCGGGCAGTCGACTGGTTTCTTGACCACCTCAGCGCGCACCAGAAGGGTATAGCTATTGATCAGTCAATCTTCACTGATCTCGTTTACGCAGACGGCATTGCTCTATTCGACACAGACAGATCTGCTCTGCAGCGGTCTATGGACATGTTAGGCAGCGAACGCCTTCCTTAGGCCTGTCTATATCCTGGACCAATACCAAAGTCCAGAACCTCATTTCCGCCACATCACCCCAGGGTATTGACACTCAAGGTCACACTGCAGAGGGCACCAACGAATTCATCTATCTCGGTAGCATTATATCATCCGATCGAATTAGCTGCGTCTGCTATGCACGATTTCCGACGTGTGTGGAGTAATGGAAAGATCTCTTTTGGGACAAAAATCCGCATCTACCAGTCCTGCGTGGTCCCATTCCTGCTTTACAGCTCCGAAACTTTGACATTGCTGAAACATGACATATCAAGACTGGAAGCCTTTCGCATGAACAACCAGTGGCATATCCTGGGTATCCGATGAAATGACTACATCTGCAACACTTGACCGACGCCGAACTTCTTTGTTCGGTCATGTTGTACGGCTGGACCAGGAGACCCCGGCCCACAAGATACTACACAAGTCATTCCTCAGCCCCCAAAGCCTTCCCCCCGACTGGCTGGAGGCGCAGAAGAGGCCGTCCCCGCACATTATGGCTCCAGCAGATATCAACATCCTCCTCCTCCGCCCTGGACGAGGCCTGGAACCTCGCCACAGCTGTGGGTCATGGATGTGGCCGACCGACGCAACGGGCCTCAAACGCCCAAGACGCCTTATTATTAACCACTGCTTGCTAGATACTTAAAATCAAGTTGACCTCTGGAAAAGAACAGACACTTTTTTGAAAACCTTTATCTCAACCTTGATGGGGGCCGAAGATACGGCACAGTGGAGCTGACAGCAGCCAGCAACTCACAGCTGACTGCTTACAGCAGAGCTGACCAAGACCCTATTCCACCTCCAATTGGAAACGGGTTGTACTAGGGTAGCGTCGTTAAGAGAATAGGGATAGCAGTGGGAAGACAAACCCTCAAAAAGCCAGCTGAAAGCGGATGTGTCAGACCGAAAGACGCATTTATCTCAGCCTATGACACAACAAGTTATTTGCTTTATTTATTCCTATACGACATCACCGGGTTTGGTGGCCAATAAAAGTGGAAAAAAAGGTTCAGACGTTCGTAAACGGATGCCTTACTGAAAATATTCTGGTGAAATGGTAGGATAACACTGCTAACGTGGTCATGTGACATTAACTTGGCAGCTGATAGTAAGTAGATCAGTGATACAGAGAACGCGTTGATATTGATATACCATACTTTACGTAAAAGGGTGACATCGCGAGAAAGCCGCTGTTTCCGGAGCCCGAAAGACAAGAGATATAGAGTCCGTCCGAAACACACAAACTTGCTTTGTGTTTAGTTGAAGACATGCACAGCACGGGGCGACAATATTTGTACTAATTATTTGATCACATCTGGTAAGTTGTTTTAGAGCTTTCTGTCAGTCCTATCAGTTTATTGCGATTGGCGACGAAATGTGCTGTTGTTGTTTGCGAATGACCACACTGAGCAGGTTACACTTTTGTGCGCCCTGAACAGGACGTTAAGCGGCGGGTTGCAGTAGCTTTCCTCACATACCGAGCCAGGCGAGATGTGCAAGGATTATGTGTTGAAGAACCTAGCCTATATATATATAAGCATACAGGATAACATGAATACCCAAACCATGTCTTGGTGCAGGGCTTCCTACAACGCTAGAAACTTCAATGGGTGTAAGTTGAGTTGACCAGTCTTCTACTGTGTACTGATGAAGACCGAGTTCAGGAAGTAATCGATGTGCGATCCAGGTTGGTTCCATATCACTGACCTTGACATACTTTCTGTTGCAAAAATAAGGAAATGTTTGTTACATTTCATTGTTATGTATTCATCACATAAGATGATTTTATCACTCCCAGTCGTTCATGAATTGTAGAGGTAATCTTCTCTTATTCTTCTGGCTTACAGAATATATTGCTCGGGTTTTCAAACAGTGGAGAATTCGACATTAGGGAGAAATGGTTTCAGGAGGGAAAATATGCTTCAGCTTAGTCTCAGTCTCAGATAAATTAGACTATAACAAGTGTTTTTCAAAATACAACCACCTACACGAACAAGAAGGCATAGCTAGAAATTATCTAAAGACAGGTCTAGATTATATATTAGGAAATATTTTTGTAGTCAGAGAGTGGTGAATGCTTTGAATACATTGCCACGGGATGTGGTATAGGCAGAGTCAGCTAATGCATTCAAAAATAGATTTGATGCTCAGTTATTTTCAGTATCTGTGGAGTGGAATAAACTGGTTGTATACATACTCTGCAATCTACTAAACCAGTATAATGAAGTTTACTTAAGCTGCTACCAATCTATCGGCAAGATTAAATCTAGCTTCATTACTACTGGTTTCACCGTCCACACTTCGTCTGAATAAGCATTGAATTTAATATCTACACTCGATTCGCCGGAATCATCGCCATCTTGGCTAACTATGAAACCATCTCTCATTCCAAGAAGCAAAGAATCCATCATTTGTAAGGCCAAATTTGTAAAAATTCACAGAAAATATATAGGATATTCAAGAAAATTACACGCAGTCTTCAGATAAATGTAGTGCCACGTGTCCCTGATGTCCAGCTAAAATGTAGATCTCCCCAAACCAAAGAGAGTTCGCTGCTATGCAACAATGGCGAACGTTAGTGTGTAGAATCCTGCATTCTTCCGATCGTCATAAAATGATGGGCGGTTGGCAAGAGAACGGCTGATCACAGTTGAGGTTCAACGATGTGTTTAAGCGTCATATGAAGGTCCTGGACATGAATCTGACATCCTGGGAAGACGAAACTGCATATCTATCCAAGTGAAAATGTAACCGGAATTGCCACCTCCCACTAGGTGAAGAGAAGATCTTGCAACACAGAGAAGTAAAAAGTCAACGTCGCAAGGAGAAAGACAATAACAGAAAAGTATATATTTATTTGGTTATCACTCCAAATCATATCATCGTATAGTTGGTCATGACTGAAAGAGACTACTAACTGGCTTGGCTTGGCTTCGTTCGTTCTCAATCTCCCGCTACCAAACCCTGAAAATAGCTTAAGTAGCAGAATGTAATTCAGGAAACGGAATGCGTTGTGTCATAGTTTACAGCTTGACTGCGATATTTGCCTTTTTCGGTCCAATACATCCGCCTTTAGCAACCATTTTTTAAGTACCGGGTTAGCATTCCCTCTTCGATCTCTTCTCCTTAGTCAGTCTGCTCTGTTGCATCCTGTTATCCATGATCACCGCGTGGAGGTGTAGAAGGGTCTTGGCAGCTCTGGTTTGCTGGCCCTGACGTTAGCAGCCAGCCATGGGTCGCTGACCGCTACAGCTCAAGCTCATCTTGATCCCGGACTACTAACTAACTAACTAACTAACATAAAATGATGTTCTGCGCGCCTCCGAGCTAAAGACGGTAAATAAGCGTATGTCGCTTTAACAAGTGTGCAGTAATGTTGATCCTCCTGAACATAACGTGTTGATTATTTGATTCTCTGGTTGTTTTCATATGTTGTTTATTTTGATGAATGTTGCTTGTGAAAAGTTAAACAATGGTTGTGATTTCAGAAAACAATTATATGTATATATTCTTTCTACTATATGTACGTTATTTGTAGTCCTTCGTATGATACTGTAATAGTGAAATAGGTCAAAGGTTATCAAACGGGACTTCTGTGTTGTTCTTTTGTTAGCCAGCTTCTCTTAACAATTTGCCCTAATAATGTTGAGGAGTTTGTGGCTACCCTTTCCAACCCGGACAGGAACAAGAAACGTACTGGCTCTCTCCCATCACATAGGAGCAAGTTCACTCCCCGCTATGTAGCATCGAGAGTGGAGTTAAATATATCAGAGCAGTTCGGGTGGACTTACAATTTCACCACTAATTTAATGTGAACAAAGGTTTGCTTTCACCCTTAGCTCAAACATTCAGCTGCTGTTAGTCTCCATAGAGAGCAGTCAAGCAGGTGTGTAGGATGGCATTTCATGTCATTTATAGCTACTATACGACATACTTCTAATTTTCTACCCCTTATAGCAGTCATTTTGAATACTTCTCATCTTACATCCCTTATAGTAGCCGTTCTAAATACTATTTCCAATCCCATATAGGCACCATTCTGAATACTTCTCAATTCTCATACCATATAGGCACCATTCTGAATACTTCTCAATTCCCATACCATATAGGCACCATTCTGAATACTTCTCAATTCCCATACCATATAGGCACCATTCTGAATATTCTCATTTCCCATCCCATTTAAAGGCTGTTCTGAATACTGACCATTTCCCATCCCATATAGTTACCATGGCAGGTTTGAAAGTGGCTAGTATTAATCTGTGTCCTAACGCTTCCCATTCGATAAGCACTTTTGTTTTTAGCTTCTATGGAAAACAATTCAATGTGGGATTCCTCAAGATCAAAGATACACAAGTTAATTTAAAGTCGTGATAATGTTTTACAACAATTTGTAGAAATAGAAGCGCTGGAAGGTAACTGGCAACAGATTACAAAGGTGTGGAACAAGACGGGATTTTTGGTTTTTGGGTGGAGGAGAAGAAGATGGAAAGAGCACCATCTCATGGCGTAGATAACGACTGAAACTATAGTAACGTTAAAAGAACGAAAATGAAGAAGGCGTATGTAAGCGGAAACAGGACTAGGAACGCATTGGCACAGGAAAATACGATGAAGTCAACAAAGAAGTAAAGAAGAGCATCAGAAGTGACGAGCAAATATATTGATGAGTTGGTGCGAGAGACCGAGGAAGCTGCTGGAAAAGGAAATATGAAAGACCTGTACAACAGTACAAAGAAACTAACATGCAAATATAAAGCATGTAAATGTCTTTATTAAAAATAAGACATAATAGTTGATTAGCAACACCAATGAGCAAACAAAGAGATGGGCTGAACATTTTGCTGAACTTTTAAATGCCCGACTCCACAAGGTTCTCTTGACATTCAGTCAGCGAATTCAGAACTACAGATAAATTGTGATAGACCAATTGCAGAATAAATTAAGAAAGCCATTCTGCTAATGAAAGATGACAAAGCGACTGTTATAGATGATATCTCCACGGAAGCGATCAAAGCGCACATTGAAACATCAACAATGAAGTTGTACAAACTACTCGGTAAAGTTTGGGAGAGGGAAGAAATTCTGGAAGACTGGAAAGAAGGCTATGTAATAAAGTTACCAAAGAAGGAAGGTTTGCAGCAGTGTTTCAATTATAGAGGAATAATGTAATTATCGATACCTAGCAAGTTTTGAACAGGATCATTTTAGATAGATTCTAAAATCGACCATAGATGACCAGTTGAGGGATGAGTAGGTCGGCTTTCGACAAAACCGGTCCTGTACAGACCAGATAGCAACACTGAGAATAATAATTGAATAAAGTGTGGAATGGAACTCGCCGTTTATAATAGGATTTGTGATTTACGAGCAAGCTTTTGACAGCTGTGACAGGGTAGTCACCACGGAAGTTTCCCAGACACTATGGAGTTTCCCCAAAGTTCTCCAATATAATCCAGTAAACATGTGAAGCAACAAGATATCGAGTGGTATATGAGGGTCAGCTTTCTGAACCCTTTGAAATAAGAACAGGGCTTTGGCAGGGTTATCTACTATCACCATAACTCTTCCTGCCGGCCATTCACTGGATTATGAAGTCGACATTATCGTCAAGCGACAACGACATTAAATGGACATTGACGAGACAACTTGACGATCTCGAGACTTTACCGATGATTTGGCTCATCTGTCCCATACCCACGGCCAGATGAGAATAAGATACGTATACTCGAAGAGAGGTCACTACAATTGGGTTTAAAAATTCACAGAGACAAAACAATGGTTTTGGAAATAAATGCAATTAACAATGATAGAATTGGGCTGGGAGCCACGCACCTTGAGAATGCGAAGTCTTTCACGTACCTTTGCAGCAATATGTACATATTAGGAGGTACAGAAAACATTGTACAGTTAAGAATACAGCAGGCGAGAAGAGCTTTCATTGCATTGAAGAATTTATGTAAGTCAAAATAAATTAAAACTACCACCAATATAAAAATCTTCAACTCGAACGTAAAATCCGTTGTATTACATGGGTTTGAAACATTTAGGACAACACAGGTACTTATTAAAAGTGTAAAGACTTTCGTCAATGATTGTCTGTGTAAAATACAAGGGTCAAAATGGTACGCCAAGATCACCAACATGGAACTGATGGGAAAAAGGGGACAAATACAAGTGGAGCATGACATATGGAGAAGACGATGGCGATGGATAGGTCACACATTATGGAAACCAGTGGATCTATAATCCACAGGGCAAGATATGTAGAGGAAGACCGAGACACTCATAAAGGAGGGAATTGGAAGCAAATGTAAAGGCAGCAAACAGGACGTGGACAGAATTGGCTCAGATGGCTCATGATAGGAAGAATTGGCGAGTATTTGTCGAGGACCAATGCTCCACAAGGACTGATATGTTTTTGATTGATTAATTGATAGTTACCTTTCCACATACTTCTCATTTCCCATCCCAAATAGTCACCTGTCTACATCCTTCTCATTTCCCATCCCAAATAGTCACCTTTCTACATTCTTCTCACATCCCATCCCAAATAGTCACTTTTCTACAGTCTTCTAATTTCCCATCCTAAATAGTCACCTTTCTACATTCTTCTAATTTCCCATCCCAAATAGTCACCTTTCTACATTCTTCTCATTTCCCATCCCATATAGTCACCTTTTTACATTCTTCTCATTTCCCATCCCAAATAGTCAGCTTTCTACATTCTTCTCATTTCCCATCCCATATAGTCACCTTTTTACATTCTTCTCATTTCCCATCCCAAATAGTCAGCTTTCTACATTCTTCTCATTTCCCATCCCATATAGTCACCTTTTTACATTCTTCTCATTTCCCATCCCAAATAGTCACCTGTCTACATTCTTCTCATTTACCATCCCAAATAGTCACCTTTCTCATTACTTACTTTACAATATTATCTCAGGGTATACTATTTCCCTTATTCGCACCTCTTTTACCTTGGAGTGCAGAGCTCATCAGTTGATTTGCTATTGATTTTTCAGACGAACAGATAATAGTAATGTTTTGTCCTTGTCTGATTCCATCCTTGCCGGATGCTATACGCCATTATTCAGGCAGTTGATCCCTGCTTTGAACGCTATTTTTCTTTTCAAAATGCATACGCTAGCCACCCTCGATAACCAAGGAAGAGCACCCACAGGAGAGAACTACAGAAGACCGGGCAAATAACAGGGTACGTTTTAGGGGAAGAGGAAGACAGGGTTTCATGTGTCTTGTGGACTGAGCTAAACAAGTTAGTCGAAAATGGGATACGATAGAAACCTGCATGTTCTAAGGGAATAAACTGATCGGGTCAGGTCAAGCCATTATTCCAATTAACCATTGTCTATGGTTCCCATTTCTTGTTGTACCATATCTATTTTCAATTTTCCATCGTGAATGTGACTCTATTTTGAAACAGTCTATGACTCAAATTTCCCATGATGCATTTGAGCTATCTATTTCTCATGGAATAAATGACCCCATTTCCTACAATACAAATGTCCCCATTTTTCATATTGTAAATTTCCCCATTTCGCATATTTTAAATTTCCAATTGTTTAATAATGCAATTTCCCAGAGTAAATATGACCACAATTTCCTGTGGTCTAAATGACCACATTTCCCATTGTATAAATTGTCCTTTATATGGTATAAAAAATCCAACTTCCAAAGGTACACATAAACTATTTCCCATTGTTTAAATGCCCCTTTTTCCTGTGGAATAAGTTAGCCATTTCCTATTGTGGAAATAACCCCATTTCTCGTGTTATACATGACCATATTTTCCATGGTATAAATTACCACAATTTCCCAAAGTATAAATAACCATCATTTAGAATGGTAAAAATGACTTCATTTCACTTGGTATAAATCTCTATTTCTCCTGGTATAAATAACCCCATTGCCATGGCATAAATGGTCCCATTTCTCATTATATTGATACCACTATGAGAAATGGTAAGTATTCAGATTAGTGACTACATGGGAAGGAGATTGTATAAATGCCTCCTTTTCCAAGATAATAAATGACTCCATTTTCCAAGGTACATATACTTTCATTTTCCAAGCCATATATGACTCCTTATATAATATCCATGACTTCATAACCCTTTATGTATCTATGACTCCATATATCATAAATACATAGGACTCCTTATCCATGAAATAATGACTTCATACGCCATGGCATATAGAAATGACTTCACATTCCATGATATGTATGACTCCACATCCTATGATTTATGTATGACCACATCCCACGAAATGTATGACTCCATATATCATAGTATATATACACACACACACAGAGTATCCCACTTACTATCGACCCCGGTTTTTTTTTTAACCATTGAACGTAATGCAATACAATTTTGACATAGACATACTCTGGTGTGTGAGAGACATAATAAGCTCATATTAAAGGTTGTAAGTGGTGACCATTAGCATCAATGCATGCCTGCACACGCCTCGCCATGTTACAGAAGGAATTCACCAACGCGTCAAGAGTTACAGACTCAATTTCTCACCGAATGTTTTCTTGTAGTTTTTTCAGCATACCCAATACGAAGAAATCAGGATGGGTAAGATCGTGTGACCTTGGTGGCCAGTCACTTAGAAATGACACGATCTTCTAAGAAAGAAGCAGTTTCAGCCATGCTGATATTTCAGGTGGGGAATGTAGCTCTATCCGTCTAAAATAAAAGCTAGCACGTAGTTCCTCGCCGTCCAACTGGTTCACAGTATGTCCATGTCAAATTATTTTGAATTGCGTGCACTGGTTTAAAAGTTATTAGGGAAAACCAGACAGACACACATACGCACGCGACATTTAATATGAGCGTATTATGTTTCTCACATACCAAGGTATGTCCCTGTCAATTATTTTGTGAATTACATTTATTTGATTACAAGTTATACGGGAAAACCAGGGTCCGGTAGCGAGTGGGACACACACACTATATATATATATATATATATATATATGTTCCTCCATTATTTCAGTGGTAATGTTACTTTGACTATTTCAAGGTTTGTCAAATAAATACATTTGTTTGTGTACCACTATATCTCATGTCAGCTATCAGAGAGTGCCATAAACAAGTTGGGGGAGGACACATCGGAGTATAAGGAGAAGAGGGTTACCTTAGCTTGTGAAGATTTGTATAGACATATTGGTGCGGTTAGTTTGAATGTTATGTTTTAAAATGAGGTTTATGGTTAATTTGTTTTTTTGTTGTTGTTATTAGTTGCTGAATGGGAATTTTAATGAACTGTTTTTTTATTAGGTGTTTTTTTCTTCAGAATTGGTATTAATGTTTGTTTAGCTGTATAATTGCAATGCTGACAATATCGGTGACACGGGAAGAGATATCGACATACAACTCCAGAAGGCAAGAGATGTCTTCACATCGTTTGGACCATTATGGAGATCGAGAGAGATCAGATTATGCACACACTGAACGTTGGCAGCTCTAATGTCCGATCTGTACTACTGTATGGCTCCGAATTGTTGCGCACAAGGCAAACCACGAAACAGGGGGCTTACGGAACTATCTGAGGCGGTGAATGGCACTGTGCATGAGGCACACCGTCTGAGGCGGTCAATGGCAATGTGCATGAGGCACACCGCCGTGCTCCTTCTAGAAATCCATTCATAACCTGGCGCTACAAGCCATAACATGATAAGCCAAAAGAAAGAAAATAAGAAGAATAACCAGAGCCAAGACGAGAAAGGTGCAGGCATTCATTAATGGCTCATTCCAGAATGATGGATGCGGAGTCAGGACTGGTCTAAAATAATCGTGTAGGGTCCAGGGATAGCAGTCAGCTCTACAGGAGCTCAAGAGACAGTAACCTAGCAACTCCTGGACACAGATGGATCGGGCACGGAGAGCGAAAAAGAGGAGGCAGTGGAATCTACATCACACACTCCAACGGCGACATAGAAAACACCTACATACCAGCAGGAGAGGCATAACTTCAGAGCTGGAATGGTATAATACGATCTCTAATGCCGAACTATTGGACAGAACCAGACAATCTCCACTAGAACTCGCCATACGAAGACGATGCTGGCGTTGGATGAAGCACACATTAAGGAGATCTCATAACAAGATTACACGACAATCGTTGTTCTGGGTACCCCACCGCAAAAATACGAGTGGCAGACACATCACACGCGAAAATAGCTGCCCGAGTCGAACAATCAGTTACAGTCAGGTCGTGAGCTGAATTGGATTAGATGGTAAATGATCTGTACATTTTTAGAATATTTGTGGAAGGCCACTACTCCTTTGTTGATTGACCACAGAGTTATTTTTGATTGAGTGATTGATAGATAGATAGCTATGGTTATTGATCGATTGAGTAATTGATCAGTTTTAGTTGTGTAATGAGTATGAAAATGAATGTTTCGTTAATGGGTTAAGCAACCCAAATTTAGATGATTGTTTCCTAAATTAGTTGTGTATTAAGAATGTAATACTATTTATTTTTATTTCTATCATCAATATTTCAGTCATGTTTTTCAGTAAGTTGTATTACGATACTTTACGTTCATGTTTTCTTTATTGGTTCTCTAATGATAATTTCAGTTACTTTTATAAAAAATTAATTGAATGTTGAGATTATAAATTGCTTTTACAAAATTATTTGTAGAATAATTATTTAAATTAATGATTTTTTCCAATGAGTTCAGTTGTATTGTGAGTATTACAATTCATGTTTTCTTTTAAATATAGTTGTACAATGTGAATGTAAATTAATGTTTTTCATATAGTTGTATATTGAGAAATTAAATTAATGTTTTTATAGAGGCTGTATAATTAGAATTTCAATTAATGGTTTCTCAATTATTTATGTAATTAGAATTTCAATAATTTTTTTCCCCTTTTTTAAATTGATTTTGAAACTCATGTCTTAAAAAAAAAATGCACAACAAAGTTTGACTTAGTTTATGTCTTATATTAGAAAAGTTTAGTTAAATTAGTATTTCATTTATGTTTGTGTGTGTGAGTGTCATTTTAGATAGTGGGTTGGAACCCAAACTGCTTTGTGTTGAATGGAAAAGAACTGATGAAAAACAGAATAAAACTTTGAAAATCAATACAAAAATGAATGAACCTCTTTCACTTTGTATTTATCAGGATCTCGCGTTCCATCTTTGTATCACACACACACTATCTTTATGTCTCCTTTTTACATGTTCTCTCTTCCATTCTCTCACTCTATCTTTATCTTTCCCTTACATGTTCTCACTTCCATTCTCCTACACTTTTTCTTTATCTCTCCTTCTCCCGCATTCTTTCTTCCATTCTCATCCACGTTATCTTTATCTCTCCTTCCCTTATGTTTTCTCTCTCATTCTCACAGACGATTTTTATCTCTCATTTTCTCGTGTTCTCTCTCATTCTCACACTATCTTCTATCTTTCTCTCTCCTTCTCCTGTGTTCTCACTTCCATTCTCTCACGCTCTATCTTTCTCTCTCCTTCTCCTGTGTTCTCACTTCCATTCTCTCACGCTCTATCTTTATCTCTCCTATTCTCATGATCTCTCTCATGTTCCCTCACACTCTTTCTATCTCTGTCTCTTTTTACTCTTCCCAATTCTCAAATACTTTATCAGTCCATATCCTTGTCTCATGTTTTCACTCCCATTTGTACACGTTACCTTTCACTGTGTTCTCGCTCTTGTTCTCTTACACACTATCTTCTATCTTTCTCTCTCCGTCTCCTATGATCTCTATCCTTCTTCCGTAATCTCTCTTCCATTCACTCACACTCTATTTTCATTTCTCCTCCGATGTGTCCTCTCTCATTCTCACACACTCTATCTTTATCTCCTATTCTCCCATGTTCTCTCTCCTATTATCTCATTCTATCATTATCTCCTCCCTGTTATTTCTCTCATTCTATCCGAGGTGCTATCTTTATCCCTACTTTTCACATGTTCTCTCTCCTACTCTCTCATATACTTTATATATCTCTCTCTTTCTCCTATGTTCTCTCATTTATTATCTCACCCACTCGTTTCCACTCTCCTTTTCAGATTATTTCTCTTGTTCTCTCAGACAGTCTATTGATATCTCTCCGTTTCCCATGTTTTCTACCCAATTCTCTCAAACACTATCTTTACTCTCCTTCTCCAGTGTTCTATCTCACATTCTCTCTATAGTTTCTCTCCTTTTTCCATGTCTTTTCTCTCATTATCGTTATCTACCCTTCCTCCCATATCGTCTCTGCCGTTCTCTTACACTCTGTCTTTCTCACTCCATCTATGTTCGCTCTTCTATTTTCTCGATCATTGCCGTTTTCATTATGCTTTTAATATAATCTCTCTCCAATTCCTACACGGACACACTATATTTATATCTCCTTCTCCCATATTATCTCTCCCATTTTCTCACATGATCTATTTCTATATCTCCTTCTCCCATATTATCTCTCCCATTTTCTCACATGATCTATTTCTATATCTCCTTCTCCCATATTATTTCTCCCATTTTCTCACATGATCTATTTCTATATCTCCTTCTCCCATATTATTTCTCCCATTTTCTCACATGATCTATTTCTATATCTCCTTCTCCCATATTATCTCTCCCGCTCTCACTCTCCTTTACCCATATTATCTCTCGTTTTCTCACAGGATCTATATTAAATCTCTTTCCCGTATTATCTCTCGTTTTTATTATCTCCTTCTCCTATTTTCTATCATATTCTCTCACTCACGCTCTTTCTCCAACTCACGTCTTTCTTTAAACATCGTTGTCCAGTTCTTCACTATTGTTTTCGACACACTTTTGTCACCATACACATCCTGCATTCTGCGATGAATGTTAACTGGTCGCCAGTCTTCAGCTGTTAGAACCCGAATCACCGCTCGCTGGTCAACTTTGGACGAATTCCGTATCACACCCGCTATGTTTTCAACAGTCTGCTGAGGAAACTATGAGTCGGAGGATAATGAAATTTTGCAAACTTGACGGTTGGTATGTGCTGTTTACATTTACAGTAGAAGTGACGTCATCATGCGCATTGTACGTATGTTCCCTTGTTGCAGTTTGGTCCGATTTCATTTGAACACGCCTCGTATATAAAAAAGGACCTCTGCGTTCTATAGGGTAGAAGAGGAGCGATTAAGTGGAATGACCACAAGCAATAGCTAGATCGAGGTCCTGGACATCTCTATACTTTGTCTCGTGGAAGGAAGCAGGCTCCTGCCAAGTTCATCGATATCTGTTGTCAGATCAATAACAAGTGATCGGCTGTTATCGAGCCAGCGTCACAGCATCCCAATTCTTATCACTCTATATACCACACGGGTGATAACATTTACAACCTGAAATATCACACAAACAACGGACCATAAAGAAAATAGTAAACGAGACACATTTAGACAAATGTTACATTTATTATTTAACACAAAATCAATCGTTTATTGCACTATGACATAATTGGCCATTTAAAAAATATAAGGTCAATAACTCCGTATTCAATGTCACCATTTATTCATTTCATTCTACAAATGTCAACGTTCGCCCTAGCCCCGTGGCTGAGCTCTGGCCACTTTTATTGTGTAAATATTAAACAGTACAGGTGAGAGAATTGAACTCTGGCCACTTTTATTGTATAAATATTAAACAGTACAGGTGAGAGAGTTGAACTCTGTCCACTTTTATTGTGTAAATATTAAACAGTAACGGTGAGAGAGTTGAACTCTGTCCACTTTTATTGTGTAAATATTAAACAGTACAGGTGAGAGAGTTGAACTCTGGGACAGCCTGGACATATGTGCATAGATGTAGATGTACAAGTTACCAAATAAAGTGCAGATGTTCTCTCCATCGGATTTGCTGGTGTTAAGACGTTTATAATAGAAGCCCTCAAGAAAAGTGAGATTAGCCAGAGTGCAGTTAGATCTAAATATCTCTCGTGTATGTCCCAATCTCTCTTCTATTTTCCCACCACTCCTTTATGTCCTAATATTTCTTCTATGTTCCCATCACTCCTTTATCTTCTCATCTCCATTCTATGTTCACATCACTCTTCTATACTCTCTTCACTCTTCCATATTTCCGTCACTCTTCAATACCATCTTTACTCTTCTATCCTCCCTTCACTCTTCTACTCCCTTCACTCTTCTATGTTCCCACCCCTTGTATATGTTCCTAAGTGGTTTTGAAAGAATTGGGCCACTGCTCTCTTACTAGCATGTTGTAAAAGGTGAATAATGCATGGGGCTATCTGGTACTCTTTCTGGCCCATCTCTAAACCCCAGGGTAGAACAGGAATAAGAATATGTCACAGAACGTCTTTATTATGAGGCCTTGAACTTCTTCAATCTGATCTCATTTGGTAATGTAGTTGGCATTAAAGGACACGCATACGCATACACTCACGTACATATACAATTCAAAGGACATATATATATATATATATATATATATATATATATATATATATATATATATAGATAGATATATATATATATATATATGTGCATACATGAAAATGATTAAGTTTAATACGATGTACAATCATAATATGGTCATGCAGTAAGTCCTTTGTTTGTAATGATACACATCAATATTATTCTAACTATATTCTATGTTAACATGTCTGCAGATTTGGTGAGTGACACTTCAATCATTTAGCTAAATGTTCCTGATATATAATATAAGCAATTAGAATACAGTATCATTTTCCAGATTCGGCTTAATAGGGAAATCCATAAATATCTTTTGGGACGAACCAGCGCCAAATATGATATAATTTATTATCGATTACTCACTCTCGCAACTAGCTACCCGTACTGTCAACATTATACAGTACTGACGTCGCTTAGTAACATTTAGTCTCGATGTTATATTTGAGATGTCATTTGCAGTCAGCTCAGATGATTTCATTGGACCACTAATATTTAACGAACCCAGTGTTCTTGGAATATCAAAATGTAAACATAAATTCTTTCTTTGGACCATTAAAATTAACATGTAAGTTGTTGATTGAGTCTTCAATATATGTGTTTTATTGCATCTTCAAAACAAAGTTAGACCTATTAATATAGAGACATGGGCTGAGGGAATATGGCTGAGGGATGTAGACAAACAAGGGGTGCAGGAAGGGAGAGATCCTTAAATTGTTAAACTGATGTAGATCTTCTCCACTGGTATTGCTAGTATAAATATAATATAAAGTATCTGTAATGTACAGCAGTTTATAATCCACATGTATCAGTGTGTTACATGGGTACAAATGGGGGCAACGAATCGCAAAACTGTAACCTGCAAGTAGGCCAAAAGATGCAACTGACGTTGAATGAACATATGGCTAGCTAATCCATCCTGCAGTTGTTGTGGACGTGCTAAATTAACTTCAAAACTTGACGATGTTTCTTTGGTGTCACGTTAAAGTGGCTTTTCTTATATCACGAAGTGTATTTGAGAAAGTGCACTGGGGTCTTTCTGCATGTAGTACAATGTGAGACACCAGTTAGCTCACCACTATGGAGGGGAGGGAGGGGGGGGGGCATAGTGTCAATTTTGATCTTGTTGGCCAGACTGCTGTGACATAGCCTGTTTCCTGGAAGCACGGGCAGACTTGAGATGGGATCTCGATCAGTTTGTTTCACCTGATGCAGACTTGAGATGGGATCTCGATCAATTTGTTTCACCTGACGCAGACTTGAGGTGGGATCTCGATCAGTTTGTTTCACCTGACGCAGGCTTCATGTGAGATCTTGATCAGTGTGTTTGACCTGACCCTGATGTTACGCTTTGCTCGATGCCAACTCCTGTAGAAATTATCAGCCCCCCGAAAAGTAAAAGAAGGCCTTATACCAGATGCCATGGTAGAAGACTTTACACCTTATGGATGAAGACTGATGTCTTTTTCACTTCATCCCCAACAGCAGTGTCTGCTATGGTAAAACCTCTCAAACTGTTTTGTTTGACAAACCTGCAAGGATTTATCCATGGCAGCTTGGACTAATGCCCAATTCATTGTTTATCTTTCTTTTTCGATCGTCTAAAATGAGCTTTAGGTAGTCCACTTTGGTGACTAGGAATGCCGTCTTTCGGATTTGACCTAACCAGGTGGTGTGTGGATCACCGCAGAGACGGAAAAGGACATCTGCCCTCCTAAATGTTAATGGCCTGCTTTAAGAGCTGGTGGGTGGGAATGTCCTCGTAAAAGATGGGCCACATGGTCAAATAGGGCCAAACGGCGAGGGCATAACCCGGTGAATGAGCTTTTCCGGCATATCATCGACTATTGTAAAGGCAAAGGCGCCGTCCATCGTAGACGATGATGGCATAATTAATTTTGTTAGCACTATTTTTAGTAAGGGCTAACTGTCCTACTTTTTATCCTCATTCTCTCGTGTCGTGCCGCCCGACCCCAGTGGCAAGTTAAGGACAAGACGACTAGGAGGCGACTACGAGATGCAGGAGACTCTGCATCAAGCACCCGTGAAAAAGACGGCGGAGTCTGGAGTCGAACCCACACCACCTGATCACGAGGCCAACGACTTAACCACTTCACCACATAATCCATCGATTATTAACATTTGTTTAAATGCATGATTGGTCATTGCTATGACTCTATCATCATTTAACTAAAGCAGTTATAGGCCTTATATGTTACGACATGCATTTTAAAGAGTGGTTCTTCTTAGCGTACTTGCGAACAAGATCTGAGAGCTTGCTGATTATCACAGGTTCGTGGACAGCTACTGTTAAAAGCTTTGTGCTATTGAATTATGTTTACCCTATTAAGCAGCTTCAAAGTAGGTCGTACAATGAGAATAAAGAGTGGTGGGGACTGGTATAGCAACATATCGTGTAATAGCATTGCTACTGAGACCACCATTGCGAATGCAGACACATGCTTCCCGTTAGGAGCCAGCTAACACGGGAACTGTGTACTGCACCTGGAGCTATAACTGGAATATTGTCATTATGGATTAGTTTTATTTTTTGTTTTCAGAGAACAGAATGGTTGTAAAATGTTATCCAGGTAATCAGGAAATTACAACAAATTATTATCATCAATTGCGTTAGTTACCCCTCAATGGAGCATAGAGGCCCTCAACAAGCATGCATTTCTGTCTGCTGTCAAACACTTCCAGATGTCCCGCATGGGGACAGTTTCTGCCATGTTTAGGAGTATTTCCCTTCTCCAAGTGTGCCTGCGTCGCCCTCGACTTCTCGTGTCCTTTAGAGCCCAGAGAAGAGATTGACACGGAACTGTGATTAGTGTTTATTGTGTGGTTCCAACCACACTCATCTCCTCTACATTATGTCCTGACATACGGGGATTGTTCTGTTCGTTGCAGAAGTCCAACATTAGTTACCTTGTCCAACTTGTGCTAATCGAGTATTAGGCGCGAACACTTTTTAATACAATTCTGGACTCTTCTGGAACCAGCATTTGTCATACGCCACAATCTAGTGTCATGCAGTACACACAACAGTCATGGGAAGCAAAGAACCAGAAAACAAGGCCCCAAGCCGGCCCCAGTTCGATGGGGGTCACTACATTCTGGTAACTTCACTTCCGCCGGCTCAGCTCCTGTGATCATTGAGACATGCAAGCTCCCTCACCATCACCAAGGTAACGGACTTGAGAGAGAGAGAGAGACAATCTATAAGAGGCTGTTAACTGACTTCACCAAGGCCAGCAGGCAAACATCATTTTGAACAGTCTCTATGACAGATCTCTACACCTCAGGATAACTGACAGGAAAGTCTGATATTAACTCTGACAATAACACAATTCTTGACGGGAAAACCCTGAGCCGGGCCGATGTTCGCCGGTGCACTGAAGGAGACTTTAATAAACGCCCAATGAAATTGTTAAAAGCCTGTACAGACTGATATCTATAATATCTACTGATATGTATAAGTCTAATGGCATTTATTTATTACCTTTAGTAAATAACCCAAGGATGATTGCTCAAAATTGGAATATATACATCGTTATAA
>JAVGWX010000005.1:70523235-70538235 GCA_036924085.1 Ariolimax columbianus | reverse complement strand
ACTGTACATCCTCTAGAGACGCAAGGTCCCACACCATCTTACTGTAGATAATCTAGAGACACCAGGTCCCACAACATCTTACTGTACATCCTCTAGAGACGCAAGGTCCCACACCATCTTACTGTAGATAATCTACAGACACCAGGTCCCACACCATCCTACTGTAGATATTCTAAAGACACCAGGTCCCACAGCATCCTACTGTAGATAATCTAAAGACACCAGGTCCCAGAATATCCTACTGTAGATAATCTAGAGACACCAGGTCCCACTTTATCTGTCTGTATAATTTCAAGAGACACAAGGTCATGCAACATCCTACTGTAAATTCTCTAGAGACCCAGGTCCTATAACATACAACTGTAGATCGTCAAAAGTCCATGTTTTAGGGGACCCCACTGTATATTGTCAGACGGCCATATTCTATGAGACCCTAATGTAGATCGTCAGAAGTCCATGTTCTAGGAGACCCTACTGTATATTGTCAGAAGTCTATGTTCTAGGAAACCCTAATGTAGATCGTCAGAAGTCCATGTTCTAGGAGACCCTACTGTAAATTGTCAGAAGGCCATGTTCTAGGAGACCCTACTGTAAATTGTCAGTAGGCCATGTTCTAGGATACCCTAATGTAGATCGTGACAAGAGTCCACGTTCTAGAAAACCCTAATGTAGATCGTCACAAGTCCATGTTCTAGGAGACCCTAATGTAGATTGTCAGAAGTCCATGTTCTAGGAGACCCTAATGTAGATTGTCAGAAGTCCATGTTCTAGGAGACCCTACTGTAAATTGTCAGAATTCTATGTTATAGGAAACCCTAATGTAGATCGTCAGAAGTCCCTGTTCTAGGAGACCCTACTGTAAATTGTCAGAAGGCCATGTTCTAGGAGACCCTAATGTAGATCGTCACAAGAGTCCACGCTCTAGAAGACCCTAATGTAGATCGTCACAAGTCCATGTTCTAGGAGACCCTAATGTAGATTGTCAGAAGTCCATGTTCTAGGAGACCCTACTGTATATTGTCAGAAGTCCATGTTCTAGGAGACCCTAATGTAGATCGTCAGAAGTTCATGTTCTAGGAGACCCTATTGTAGATTGTCAGAAGGCCATTTTCTAGAAGACCCTACTGTAGCTCCCTAAGACAGCCAACTATCCAGGAGATCTTATTGTAGATCCTTGAGACACCTCATGTAGTATATGGCCTAGTGTAGATCCTCAACAGAACCCATATCCCACGAGACCCTACCATATAAGAAGTGCCGGAAACCCTAAAACTCACACGACCAAGAATATGTGGGAAATTGGTTCGCACCCCTGTTGGACAACTCAAGCAGTAAGGACATGCCCCTATGTGACGTAAAACTATAAGCAATGCATGCTGGTCAGATGCTCGAGACTATTAGGCGCACAACACAATACAACGCACACCGCTTCATTAAAAAAAAAAAAAAATCTAACGCAAATAATAAATTAAGACCTTCCTTCCTCCTCTGATTTTCTACGTCCCCTGTCCTCAAATTGTCCTCCATGCTGGTCCTTGTCCTGTGAGCCTGTACTGGGCTTGCTGATGTCCCCTCCCTTCTCCTTGCAGTCCGCAGCATCCAGAGCAGCCCTGTTTTAAAATAAGAGAAATTGTTATATAATGCAGGTTCAGGGCTCAACACACATGAGATCAGATCTGGTAGTTACTATATACCAACAAGACAGCTGAGCGACACCTACTACCTGACCTAGTCGCTTCACTTACACGGAGAACTATAGAGATCTTGACCTTTCCTGTATCTATCTAATCATTTGTTCCAGGTGATAGGATGAGAAAAGCAAAGGTGCATTCTCGCACAAGTCTTCCAAGTATGTAGACCGTCCTTCATCAAAGAATACTGCGATGGCTTGGTGATGTTCGTCACATGGAAGACGGTCGCATCCCCAAAGATATTCTCTATGGGCAGTCGGCGTGTGGTAAATGAACAGCTGGCCGACCACAGCTGCGATTCAAAGACGCATGTAAGCGAGACATGATGGCACTGAGATGGATCTGACTTCTTGCGAAGGCATAGCTGCAGACCAGTCCTGATGGTGAAGTAACCTGAAGACCCACCTCAGGCTTGGTGAAAATAAGCTCATGCAACAAAGGGAAGTGAAATGACAACGACGACAGGAAATTCAAAAAACTCAGTAGAGAGTTGCTACTCCAAGGTCGCATCAACCTATAGTCAGACATGAGTGATTAGCTGTTACTGCTACTAATTTATCAGGTCTTCACTTCATGTTCTAGAAACTTGGACATTGAACAAATAAGAAAGTCTTTGAGAACATAGGTGAGCAAAGTGAATTGATGAACAAAGTTAATCAATCAGTTAATGAATTGATTAACGGAATTAGAGTTAGTCAGTCAGTGCATTGATCAATCAAATAAATTAGAGTTAGTTAGTGAATTGATGAACAAAATTAGAGCTAGTCAGTTAATATATTTTGGTCACATCAACAATATTGCTGAAAACAAAACTGGACGGAAATGTGAAGGATAAATACGCCAGAAGTAAACAACGCTAGAAGAGAATGACATCAAAATATGGACAAGGAAAAGCCTGGCAGATTGTTCAATCAAGACAAGATGCCCCATGCACAACATTCTTAGTTGCCTCTTAGAACAAGTTTTATGGTTTACAGTGTTGTTATTCTTTGATTCCAATTCGGGTTCCGGTTACACACGAGAAAACAGAATAACAAACCAAATTCAAGTGTTTCAGTCATAGCAGGAACCACATAACGAATACAACAGTCCTTCTCGGTGATACAGACTTGTTGCATTCACAAACATTCGTTTTCAAGGTTATTGACAAGCAACAATCATGATAACAGTTCTCGTGGTTACGTTAGATCAGTCACCCTCAAACATGAGATCAGATCTCGTGGTTACGTTAGATCAGTCACCCTCAAACATGAGATCAGACCTCTTGGTTACGTTAGATCAGTCACCCTCAAACATGAGATCAGACCTCTTGGTTACGTTAGATCAGTCACCCTCAAACATGAGATCAGATCTCGTGGTTACGTTAGATCAGTCACCCTCAAACATGATATCAGTCCTCGTGGTTACGTTAGATCCGTCACACTCAAACATGAGATCAGACCTCTTGGTTACACTATAACATCCATCCTCAAATGAGATCAGACCTCTTGGTTACGTTAGATCAGTCCCCCTCAAACATGAGATCAGACCTCTTGGTTACACTCCAACATCCATCCTCAATTCAAATCATAACACCTACCCTCGTAAGGCATTCATACAATGTCATCTGGTCTCGTGTCCTTCAAACCATGACACTTGGACCTTACGATACCCATACCCTTAAACCTGATCTCAAATGGCTCCCAGAGTCTCAAACCTGCCCTCGTATAACCAATTGACTCTGACACTAAAAAACCTTTGTCGTGATTCTAGTTTAAGACTGTAGAACCATACCACACACACCCTTATTCTAAGCTGCTCATGTTTGATCAGCAGAAGGTCACTACTGCAGTTGCACATTTCCAGCAAACTTGCAACAATCATGTGTAGTAACGGTTTCAACAGCAATTGTTTTAAATAATGATATTGCTAGCCCAATGCACAACTCTATTTAGCCACCTTTTACGACAATACATGAAGATTAACCCATGAGGGGTACCAGAGACATAGATGGGAACAAAGAACATAACAACGTAAGCCAGCCAAGCATGCCGTAATAGGCCACTAGAAGAACTCACAAAATGTGAGGCTTGGACACGGGGCTGACTACTTCAGCCTGTAGGAATTTTAACCCTTTGAATCTATGACACCCACATATCGGTTCTTTTGTGTAAAAACTCCATTCATTCATTATAAAGTGTGATACATGGACCATTATTTTAAGTTATATTTTGGGATGTATTAAATTACCCCACGTAATGTATTGAGTAAATGTGATACTTCTTCAATAAATATATTCTACAATCTAATGGCAAAACAAGTAAAAACACTGAAGAGGATCGCATTAGCCAATTTGAGATAGAATAATGAAATTAGAGCACATTGTCATAGTAAATAGCTCTCCTCAGATGTCTGTCTACCTTGTGCACATTTCGCTGGAGTACGGTGGAATGGAATTTTATGGACTTTTTAGCCTGAGTTCAGATGGTTAAGGCACAAACATTTCAACAACTATGGACGTCAACTAGAAAACTACAACTTAACCATCCAAGGCAGAAGAAGGTTCTCTGTCAAGAGGCCTAATTACGTGATGCAGAAACACCCACGAGGGATCTGTTCAGTTGACTGATTTATTTTCTTGTAAGAAAATCTCCAGATTTGGTAGCTGAAACGCTTGTACAAGACAGACGAGAGGAAGATAAAAACAAACATAACGAAGACAATAAAGTAAACTGCAAAGACGTGGTTGCAGCGTATGGTCCAGGACTTGGCGTCTTTTTGTTGAATACCTAAGCTCCGTAGGCACAGGAAGCTTCAAATTGCCCTGCTCTTTTCAACTCGTATACCGCCATAGTGGTGTAATAACTTCACTGGCATACAAAAAAAACCCTACCTGGCCGGTTTTAAAATATTGTCCAACTCTGTTGCCAGGTGTCGCCTCAAATACGACTTGGACGGAGGAATACCCAGTATCGTTGATAGCGTATCTGCGCTGAACGATGGCTCCAACACAATCACGGCTCCATGCGCTCCACTTTCTATCAAGTTCTCACAATATTCCTGGTAAAATTGATAAAAATAAGTTATATTTGTATCAAATAATGAGTTTTAGTATTTGACAAGTGGACTTTGGTGCTGATGACTTTTATTTTTTGTGTTTGATTTAATTTCTCTTGATTTCCACAAGTTTCCCTATGGGTGATAGAAGAGGAATAAATAAAGCATTTCAAGTCATAGAATGACTGATCATTTTGTTTAACCCTTTCTATCTACGAGAGTTGCTCAGAAAGTAATGCCACACAATTTCTTTCCTGTCCAGAATGAAGATCGCAAAGTCAAAGTTTACAGTTTGCAACACAGAAGTTTCTTACGGGCGTGTACACAATTGCTCAGTCTTCCGACCGATGGCGCTGCTGTAGTAAACCGATTGTGTCTGTGTGCGACACGCGTTACAAGGAACGAGTTGTGATTGAATTTCTAGTGACGAAAAATGGAAGTGTAGAAAATATTCACAAACGTTTGTGTGTTGTGTATGGAAGTTGTGCGGCCGATAGGATCACCCCCACACTTGGTTCAGAAAGTGTAGAAGGAGGGAAGTAGAAAGACGGAGCTGCATGATTTGTTGCGGTCTGCAAGTCCTTCCATAACCACCACAAGCACAAACATATTACAGTCTGCAGAGGTCATTATTCGTGAGGATCATCGTATCACAAGTCGACAATTGGCCCTACAGGTTTCAGCCAGCAATGGATGAGCGATGGCAATTCTCAATGATCTTTTATTTTCGAAATTGTGAGCAAGATGGGGTCATCGAAGTCTCACAACCGATCACAGAAAGTCAAGGAACATCACTATGAGAACAGGAAACGAGTGGAAACACGAAGGACATGCATTCTCTTGTTTCGTTTCCGAGTAAGGCCGTAGGAATTAACGGAGATTATGTGCATAAATAGTACGTGTAGAGAGAAGATACTAGGCGAGAAATTCTTACACTGTAAATAAATATTCATTACAAAAATGCCTTAATTTCTGAGCAACCTTCGTATTATCAACCGTTGTGAAGACCATTACTTTGCTAACGACAGTTTATGATTTCACGTGCCACAAACTAGTATGACACTAATGCCACACGCCACTGATACTCACCATTGCCACACACCACTGCTGCACACCACTGATACACACCACTGCTGCACACCACTGATACACACCACTGCTGCACACCACTGATACACACTACTGACACTCACCATTGCCCCATACTACTGAAAATCACCACTGACAAACACCACGGACACACACTACTGACACACACCACTAACACTCCCTACTGACCACTAACACACACCACTGACATACACCATCGCCAATCACCATTGACAAATACCACTGACCACTGACACATCACTGACACTCAAAACTAGCACTGACCACTGACACACACCACTGGCACTCACTACTGACACTCACCACTGACAATCACTACTGACACATACCACTGACACTCACCACTGACACTCAAAACTAGCACTCATCACTCACCATTGACACTCACCACCGACTCTAAAAAATGGCACTTACCACTGACCCTCACCACAGACGCTCAAAACTAGCACTCATCACTCACCACTGACCCTCACCACAGACACTCAAAACTGGCACTCACCACTGACCACTGACACATACCACTGAGACTGATTGATAATATAGAGGAGACTAAGCAACTCCTTGCAAAGTGCTGTAGAATACAATACAGGAAATGAAGGTGAAAGATGTGAGTGTCACGTGAAGGGCTGAAATTGATAGATCGTGAGTGCTGGAATGTTTGGACAGAAGCTAACAGTAACAAGTTAAGTGAAGTTTGCACTCACTCCCAGATCGACGCTGCGTATCCATTTCATCAACCTTTCATTGGTCCACACAATTAGGTCAACATCCTTGTCGTCACAGAGATTTCGACGATGGTAAAGTTTCTGTCGACAACATGTCAGCAAAATGACATCACAAAAAGGATCAGCACATTTACAGCACAGGTGCATACGAGAAATTAACTGGAAACATCTATTGAAGGAATACGAATGCTTTATCTTTATTTGTTTGGTCTTCTCTTCCTTCTCCGCTTCTTCTTCTTTAATTTCTTCTTCTTTTTCTGCTTCTTCTTCTTCTTTTTCTTCTTCTTCTTCTTCTTCTTCTTCTTCTTCTTCTCTGTCCTCTACGTTGTGAAAAGGTCGCGTTAGGTTGAGTTGTAGTTTACACCGTCGCTTCCATATTTGCACCTTTTGGCCGGGCACATCATGTTTCAGCAAGGCATATTATCCGCCCATTGCCCTTTTTCTCGGACCCGTATTCTCCCACCCAGCTTCACAGATGCAGCGTGTTTTAAGGTGTTCCATTTGAAGGCGGAACACCATTTTGGAATGTTCTGGTTCACTGACCCTGCTGCAAGCATTCAGCGATGGGCCGCTGACTCATCTCGTTGAACTGCTCTAAATTAAGAAGATTTGAAGTAACAAAAGAGCTTTCATTTCTGAGGTTCACCTGGGAGCATTATGGAGCTAAGGGACAAATGTTGCTTGCCCTATAGCCGCCATACCACATAAAGTCTAGGACCATACCACATAAAGTCTAGGACCATACCACATAAAGTCTAGGACCATGCCACATAAAGTCTAGGACCATATCACATAAAGGCTAGGACCATATCACATAAAGGCTAGGACCATACCACATAAAGTCTAGGACCATACCACATAAAGTCTAGGACCATACCACATAAAGTCTAGGACCACACCACATAAAGTCTAGGACCATGCCACATAAAGGGTAGGACCATACCACATAAAGGCTAGGACCATACCACATAAAGGCTAGGACCATACCACATAAAGGCTAGGACCATATTTAAAATTTCACATACTAACAAAACAACCTTGTGCTTTATACAGGTTTTGAACGCATGCCTTCGTGGTCATAAGATCCGTATCCAAACCGCTCGGGATGCTGCTTCTCGACCAATAAGTTTAATATGAAAATAAACACACCCAAAACGCAGCAAATGGACGGCCATGTCTTATCTAGGTCAGAAATACATCATCAAACGTCATCAAAACTCGAGCAGGTGTTCTTTCAATGTCAGGTGTTCTCTCAATGTCAGGTGTTCTCTCAATGTCAGGTGTTCTCTCAATGTCAGGTGTTCTCTCAATGTCAGGTGTTCTCTCAATGTCAGGTGTTCTCTCAATGTCAGGTGTTCTCTCAATGTGGACACGCTAATAGATACTATTAACTTCATTCTAACAACTGTTATCTTGTCATATATTATGGTTGATAGGAGCGAGTTTTCGAAAAAGGATAAGTTTTATATGGGTACCAGTAAACTCCGACTGACCACTTATTTCTGCAGATAAGTTGATGACTGATAGCCTAATGCAGACGATGATAACCTCAGAATGGTCACAACTATCTCCCATATGATTTGTAATCCTGGTCTTCAAATAGGCATATCAAGTGTATGAAGGTCAAATGTATGGTAGACGTTATTGAAACTCATTTCTGTGTTTTGATTTGAAGTTCCGTGTTGGATAGAGGTCTTTACTCAGGCCATGTCTCTATCTCGAGGACTCTTAAAGTTACAGGATAGAGTAACTTGTCAAAGTTTGTTTACTCAGGCCATGTCTCTATCTCGAGGACTCTTAAAGTTACCGGATAGAGTAACTCGTCAAAGATTGTTTCGAAAGTTGCAATAACATGGTATAGGTGGCGGAGTTGTCAATTGTATAGAAAATTGGTTAGCGGACAGAAGACAGAGCAGGAGCATAAATAAGGAGTACTCTGATTGGTGTAATGTAATAAGGACATCGCCTTAGGCGTCGGTATTGGAGCCAATTTTGTTCTTGATATTTATAAATGATTTGGGCAATGATAAGAGATCGATGGTTGCAAAATTCGCAGATGATATTAAACTATGCAGTAGGGTCTCATCTCAAGCAGAGGTGGAAATTGAGATCGGATTTAGATACTATTCAGAAATGGTCTGAGAGCTGTCAGATGGAGTTTAATGTAGATACATATATACAGTCATCCACATGGGAAAATCCAATTCAAGTATATTTACCGGATGGGAAAGAACAATATTGGGAAAATAAAAAAGGAAAGGGGCCTAGGAGTTATAATAGATCAAACGGGTAAGGTGCGGGAGCAAGTCTTAGTCAGTGAAAAAGGCTAATACAATGCTGGATATGATAAAAAGAATCATTACACAGAAAAGCACCTGGAATTATTAGTCAATGTGTATAAAGCATTTGTTAGACCTAGATTGAAGTACTGTGTTTAGGTTTGGAGTCTTATCACAGAGAGGTTATTAAGATGCTAGAAATGATACAAGGAAGAGCGACAAAACTGACCTTGAAATTCCAGACTTAAAGTTATGAGGAATGACTCAGGAAAAACTGGTCTACATTGCCTAGAACTGAAACGAATTCGAGGTGACTTAATACAAGTTTATAAATTAACCAATGGAAAGGATAAATCAAACAATAACACGTTTTTCAAAATACAGTCGGCTTCAAGAACAAGTGGGTACAGCTTCAAATTGGTTAAAGACAGATTCAGATTATACGTTAGGAAGTATTTGTTTAGTCAGAGAGTGGTGAATGCTGGGAATGTATTGACACAGGATGTCGTGGAGGCATGGTATCATAACAAACTGAATGTTCACAGTTATGTTTAGTATTGGTAGAGTGCAATAAACTGGTTGTTCACAGTTATGTTTAGTATTGGTGGAGTGCAATAAACTGGATGTTCACAGTTATGTTTAGTATTGGTGGAGTGCAATAAACTGGATGTTCACAGTTATGTTTAGTATTGGTGGAGTGCAATAAACTGGTTGTTCACAGTTATGTTTAGTATTGGTGGAGTGCAATAAACTGGTTGTTCACAGTTATGTTTAGTATTTGTGGAGTGCAATAAACTGGTTGTTCACAGTTATGTTTAGTATTGGTGGAGTGCAATAAACTGGATGTTCACAGTTATGTTTAGTATTGGTGGAGTGCAATAAACTGGATGTTCAGTTATGTTTAGTATTAGTGGAGTGCAATAAACTGGATGTTCACAGTTATGTTTAGTATTGGTGGAGTGCAATAAACTGTATGTTCACAGTTATGTTCAGTATTGGTGGAGTGTAATAGACTGGATGTTCAGTTATGTTTAGTATTAGTGGAGTGCAATAAACTGGATGTTCACAGTTATGTTTAGTATTGGTAGAGTGCAATAAACTGGTTGTTCACAGTTATGTTTAGTATTGGTGGAGTGCAATAAACTGGATGTTCACAGTTATGTTTAGTATTGGTGGAGTGCAATAAACTGGATGTTCACAGTTATGTTTAGTATTGGTGGAGTGCAATAAACTGGTTGTTCACAGTTATGTTTAGTATTGGTGGAGTGCAATAAACTGGTTGTTCACAGTTATGTTTAGTATTGGTGGAGTGTAATAAACTGGATGTTCACAGTTATGTTTAGTATTGGTGGAGTGCAATAAACTGGTTGCTTACAGACTCTGCAAATCCTTCTAAACCAGCGAAATGAAGTTAAGTTACGTCAACACCAGGAAGTAATTTATCGTGTCCATCTGTTGTCAGGCCTGCTTATCGTAATTGAACCAGCTGCATTAAGTAACTAAGACGTTATTGAAGGTAGTTTGGTGCGTTTGTTATCTGTTGTGAATTCGGTCCTGTAGATAATTTGTAAATTTGTTACATTAAAAGTTGAAAGCTTATGTAGAAGAAGAAAGATCGATAACTCTACCTCCTTATTGAAATCAATCCTCCGTAACAACTCAACAGCATTCAGTATAGATAACTGATGAAACTTGCGGTGCACAGAAAAATGTTTCTCAAGATCACGATGTGTCAGTGTGTTAAGCACATGTCCGTCACACAGCTGCTCTTCAAACACATCGGTGTACTGAGGAAGACCAAGTTCAGGAAGGAATCGATGTGCTATCCAGGTTGGGTCCATTTCACTGGCCTTGACATACTTTCTGTTGTAAAAATAAAGAAACGTTTGTTACATTTCATCATTTCATTGTTATGTATTCATCACATACGATGATTTTTTCACTCCTACTCGTTCAAGATTTGTATGGGTAATCTTTTCTTATTCTTCTGGCTCACAGAATGTATTGCTCGGGTATTCAAACAGTGGAGAATTTCACATTAGGGAGAAATGGTTTCAGGAAGGAAAATATGCTTCAGCTTAGTCTCTGTCTCAGATAAATTAGACTATAACAAGTTTTTTTTCAAAATACAACCACCTACAAGAACAAGAAGGCATAGCTACAAATTAACTAAAGAAAGGTTTAGATTATATATTAAAAAATATTTTTTTTAGTCAGAGAGTGGTGAATGCTTGGAATGCATTGCCACGGGAAGTAGTGGAGGCAGGGACAATTAATGCATTTACGAATAAATTTGATGCGCATAGCTTTTAGAGCAAGGTAATGCAAATGAAACCTGTTGCATACAGACTCTGCAGAGTCTTCTAAACCGGTATAAAGACGTTAAATTAAGTAACCTTGGGTAACACACATTGCATTCGAAATGACAGTCTATATTTACTATTGACATGAAAATGACACAAACAAAATTGTCGTTTGTCTCTGGTTTTGAAGAAAAATAGATATTGGTGAATAAACGACTTAGTTTGAATTGAGTACATAGCTAACCATATCGCATCGGTGCACCTCCATATTGCGTCATATTACACGAACCCATCGTATACACGTCAATCCCGACAGTATTGCATCATTTTCTGATATAATATAGTGAAGTCATGACTTGGACGCATTTTGTTCGCTGACGACAATGATGCAGTTGTCAGTTGTACGCAAAGTTTCGTAAGGTCAGCACGTCATTTTAGCAACTCCTATTTACCCCTTTGTCATAAATACAACACAAGTTTTCCCTGCAGTTTAAGGCCCGCAGTATTGATGTCTCGTAACTGTGTTAATAGTGCAGATAACTTGTGAAACAGGGAAGTTACGTTTGTAAAGTAGAAAATGGTCATCCTGCCAATATCAAAGTGGAGTTTAATCTTTATTTCGGATGCAAGTTTGTAGACCTGGACAAGTAGTGGGCTCAACACATATGATGCAGTAAGTCGTGGGCCCCGCACATATGATGCAGTAAGTCGTGGGGACCACACATAACTGCAGTAAGTCGTGAGCCCCAACATCTAGCTGTGGTACGTGCAAGAAGTCTTCTGAAGTAGTTGAAAGGCGAGAAAGTGCCGATGCCATTTGCTTTTCTTTTGATATGGAAAGAGTCAAATAATGCGAAAGTGACTTATTTCTGCATAGCTCCAATTATCTCTGCAAAACATCTCCAGGAAAAAAGGAAGCGAACAATAGCGCACCCAAATATAAAATCTTCTCTTTGACGGGTTCCTAACAGCGAAGGATTTCCTGCTTAGGAATCTCCGAATGAACTTTGTTCTATCGTGCTCCGGAACCTCCGAATGAATTTTGTTCTAACGTTTCAAACTATGAAGATTGAGGTGTACCAGCGTCGGGTTAGCCATAACCATCGACGACTATTAATAATCTATCCATCTGCCCCGGTGCTACACATCTCACACAAAACAGAACTGAACAAGTTTGTTTGCGATGTGAAGCTGCCCAAGGTCAATGCATGGCTACTTGGATGAAAACATTAGGATGTACTTTATGTTGGAGATCAAGGTTTTGATTTTGGTGTTGGACAATTCTTGTATGATTTTCATGCCCTTAAGCCAAAGAAAGCTGCTCTCGCATTTTGTATTCTTATTTTGATATATCTGAGAGTTACACTTGAATACAAACTAATTCATCCCTTACCCAGACTGAGAGTTATACATTACTAGAAACTAATTCATCCCTTACACAAACCGAGAGTTACACATTAATACAAACTAATGCATCCCTTACCCAGACTAATCTCACACAGACTACCACGCAGTTATGACGGAGTCTAAGCAATATGTTAGTTAGTTGCTAGGTTGATTAGTTAGTTCGCTAGTTAATGAGCAAGTTCCTTAGTTAGTTAGTTAATTAGTTAGTTTTTTACTAGTTAGTCAGTTCGTAAGACAGTTAGTAATTTGGTTAGTTACTTCATTAGTTAGTTAGTGTGTTAGTTAGTTAGTGTGTTAGTAATGCAGCAAAGATGGCAATGTATTCGACTGCGGGTCTACATTGCTCTGCTGTTTTGATTCATAATTAATGCTGTCAGACCACAAATTTGCCTTTAATTCACCCTAGTCGACGACTTACACTTGTGTTCACGAAAACGTGTTGTAGTTTTCAATTTGGACTGGTTAATTCGTTCGTTTTTTGTGATTTCTTCCGTCTGATTATCCTGAATACATCAGCTATATGAATGGCACTACGCTTAAACCTGTGTTGTATTTGACGGTCTAGGTCACACGGATGAGCTTCACGAGATTGAAGTGTGAGAAATTTAGACACGACTATAATGGACTGAACACAGCCGGGGAGAGATGACAGACTCACTCACACGCTGAGTGATGTTCCTACGACCTCTTGTGGTTATGGACAAGGCACGACACACAACGTTAGTTATCATTATAACCCCCCCCCCCCGCCCCCGCCCCCCCCCCTTCTACGGGATACCTGTTTACGGGAAAGGCTTCGGGAGTAAACCCTGAGGAAAAATCTACATCTTATGCTATTTTCAGTTGTCTCAATAAATATCTTGCTGAAGGTAGCTCCGGACCAGAAAGTGAGGTTGACGGAAGGCGCAGTTTCTTCCTCACTTTAATCCAAATCACCGCGCAGGTCACCTATTTCAGTGGACACAGCATGAGAAAAGACTGTCTATACGGCTGAACAAAGAGAGTGGTCTTTATCACTTGTGAAGGACGAACATCACTAGTAATTTAGTAAGTTTGTAAGGTAATAGTCAGTTATCGACCAACTTATGCTCATATTGAAGCCGTGGAGAGATAATTATACTCCCCTGGGCCAGGTGTGTTCAGGTCGCTATCCTGAGTTGCTGAAGAATCGCCTTTATGTCGTTTGTCCATCTATCCCTCGGCCGTCCTCTCTCTCTCGTAAGCCGGACCAACCGCCTTTGTACGCCAGTAAGAGTAGTTAAATTAGATAACATTCTCATGAGATAATCAAACCATTGCATCTTCTGTCTGGACATGGTATGAAAAAAACCCGGCCATTTTGAGAATATCTTAATTTTTCAATATCTCCTGGTGACGCGGCAGGCCGGTCAATCGAAGACCTTTCATCTCGCAGGCTGACTTTACTCTCACGCGCGCTTGGAAATGGCCTACATTTGACTCTGACATGACATTGTTAATTGGAAGATGTTATGAATATATCGATTCGTTGCCAGATTAATGTGGGAATGTCTGAACAGTCCGCCAATTGACAGGTCACTACTGTTGCTCTCTGACATCTGACCTCAATTTTTTAAATAAATCTCTCAAGCCTGCTGGAAAGTCACGTTCCGAATGCCCAAGTTAAGCAGCCTCTGTGTTCTGCCCACCCTCAGATTGGTTGCTTAAGTCGGGCTGATACGTATACCGTACTTATCACAGTTTATGTGCACAGTGAACAAGTGAAATTGAAGTGTCTGTTGACCTTTACATGTGAGCCAATGGTCATCAGCAGATAGAGCAAATCATTTACAGAGTGTCTCACTCGCTACCGGCTTCTAGTTTTCCCTCATAACTTGTAAACCATTGAACGTAATTCAATACAATTTGACTTGCACATACCTTGGTATATGGAAAACATAATTAGCTCACATTAAATGTTGTAAGTGTGTGTGCGCGCGCCGTGTGTTCAAATACTCAATCGCAGTCGATCCCTGGTTTTCCCTTACAACTTCAAAACCAATCCACATCATTCAATATAATTTGACTTGGACATAGTGTAAAACCAGCTGTAAGCTTGGTTTACACGTTTTAATGGAAAACCAGGGGCCGGTAGCGAGTGGGAGACCCAGTAGAATACAGATCGAATTCGTGGGTCGCAGCCTAGCAAACTGCTGTAAAAATTGTGCCCATAGGAATATTCAATAGCAGGGGAGACAATACATGTTGTTACATATTGGATGTCATTTGATTGTACACATTATTACTTAAATAACACAGACAACGTATGCGACACCAGTAGCAGTATCTACTCACATTTCATGTGGGCTCCGATGATGCTCTATGGCAGTTCTCAACTTTCTTCTGTGCATTTGGTTGGTCACGCCTAAAGCTGCCCCCAGCTCGCTGTCACTCAGCCCAAGAAGTACCTGTACACAGGAATAGAGTTTTG
>JAVGWX010000005.1:70497031-70523135 GCA_036924085.1 Ariolimax columbianus | reverse complement strand
AGCTGACAGAGGAGGTAATGAGAAGATTAACAACGATATCACTCTCTACAGACTGGTCATCATACCGATACAAGATCGACAGCAAGATACAATATTTCCAAGGCTCATCACAACGACTATTGAGGAGATCTTTAGAAATCTGAACTCAAATTCGCTTTTGACAAAGTCATCTTTCGCCACAGCGTCAAAGAAGCTGACAGACTCCAACTTGCTTAACAACCGATGTGACGAAAACATTGAAGACCTCACTCCGAGACCAAATCCGTAACAAATCCGTAACGTAGAAATCAAACGTCGAACTTCCTTCACTGACGTCATAGATGTTTAGCTGTTATGAAAATACAGATTGGCCCGTTATGTGGTGTTCTTATTGAACAACAGATGGACGTCCAAGTGGTCTTACAACATTAGACTTGGTTCAAGGGTGCAACGTCTATTTCACAGCTACAACGCATCAGGTTCGAATCATGTCGTTTCCAGTTTTGCAGACGAGTTATTTTCTTCTTCGGGCGATAGTGCCAGTTCCAGCATCTTGAGTTACCTTAAGTTAGCTCCACTGATAGTCTTGCCACCAATGGTCGTTAGCACAGGACGAGAGAGTAAGGTTGATGATCAGCACTTTGTCTTTCTCATTATAATCTAAATATAGCTCAATGTACGTCATCGCGACAAAGAAAACATCCGATGATGTCGCCATCATGGCTTACGATGGGTCACTAAATCTAACTTTTAACAACTTTAGTCGCCCTTACGGGCGCCCTAAGTTAGGTAAATAAATTACATAAAGCAGGCCTTATGTCCAAAATTGTACATCAAGGCAAAAGTGCGAAAAGAGTTTACATTTGGCTACCTGATATCAAACACATGTGCCTGGATTTAGAGATTTGAGAGCCCAGTTCCATTCTTTGCTGCATTTTCTTCGATAACAGTAAACCAGGTAATTATATACACCTGTCCTCGACTGTAGCACAGGGATAACCGAGTGCCGAACCGGTACCTCTGTTGTGTGAAGGCAGTTCTCTGCCAATCTGGTGTTCTGACGAATAGTAGCATTTCCTACTCGTTAACTTGTCTCCTTGTGTCATTTAGTGCTGTGGGGGGTTTCAGTTTTCTTCCTTGGGCCAAGTATGTCACGTCGGTTGTTGTAAAACCAGGTGATGTAGGATTTCTGTTATGGTCTCTACCCATCTGCCACCCAGACTTCCTTGTCCCTTGTAATCAGATCATGCAGTGGTAGTTGTTCACGTTGTGCTCTCAAGAGATGACCGAAGGATCCTTCTATTTTATGTCTTGCTAGAATTAAGAACAAGATGTCTCCATAATATTGGTAAAGTGCGTTCATAAATATAAGCTCCTCTGGAAAATAATATATATCAGCAATTATAAGATTGAAGAAAATATATTTTTTAAATATTGTAAGATCGACGTCACATTTTGTTTCGGTCATTTGTATTTTCACATTGATCACTACTACCACTACTTCTACTACTAATACGACTACTACTAATACTACTACTACTACTACTACTACTACTACTACTACCACATTGATCACTACTACCACTACTTCTACTACTACTACTACTACTACTACTACTACTACTACTACTACTACTAATACCAATACTACTACTACTAATACTACTACTACAGCTACTACGACTACTACTGCTGCGATTTCTATTGCTACAACAATTACAACTACTACTACTACTACTACTACTACTTCTATCACTATTACTACTACTATCACTACTACTTCGACTACTTCTATCACTACTGCTGCTACTACCACTACTACTGCTACTTCCCCCATTACTACTACTTTCATCCCTACTACTGTTACTACTATTTGAATGACTACTTCTACTACTACTACTACTGTTGCTGGTACTACTAATACTACTACTACTATTGCTACAACCACTACTACTACTAATATTATTATTATTACTGTTATTACTTCTACCACAACTTCTACTATTACTACTACTACTACTACCACTACTACTACTACTACTACTACTACTACTACTACTACTACTACTACTACTACTACTACTACTGTTACTGCCAGCAATACTATTATTAATACTACTACTACTATACGACTACCATTACTACTACTATTATTACTTCTACAACGACTACTAAGACTACTATAACAACTACTACTATTACTACTATTGCTACTACTACTATCACTTCTACTAAAATTTTAGTAATACTGTTGCTGGTACTACTTCTCCAACTACTATTGATACTACCACAACTACACCAAACAGCACCATTATCACTACTACGACTATTACAACTATTATTTCAGTCATATTACAACTACTACTATTTACCACCAATACAATATCTACCTGAACCGCCTTTAATACAACTGATTCCATCAAAGTATACCACCACAGAAATATCCCAGATGTAAGAATCGTCTCGCAAGCACCATCTTATTCAGGTATCCGAACTGCCAACCTTCCAAACTACGCTATCTAACCTTCACATGTCCGGACACATAGACACAGGTTTAGCTCGCGCTCAGCACATCCAGCCAATGAGAAGAAAACACTATAACGCTATCCATTTCCCCAAACCTTGCACAGCATATTACACGAAAATAACACGACTCTTAAACAAGATGGAATCCAGCGCAAGAGGAGAGAATCCTCAACTATCCTTAATTGCTACCGCAGATGTATGACCTCAAAAGAATCAGAGCAGATTTATGCCAGAACTGATAGGAAAATATTCTTCAACAGCGATTCTCAACCCATTTCCGTGTCACTGATCACCGTAAACACAAGAGAACGCGTCTGGGTCCCAACCAGCCACAGGATAATTCAGTTCAGCCTCAAGATAAGTCACTCCAGTAACCAAGAAAAACAAAATAATTATGTTCAAGACCACCGAAGAACCCTTGAAAAATCAGCACTACCCGATTGGAAACCTTAAAAAAAAAATTCAGTCCAGCACCAAGAAAAGATAATTATGTTCAAACAACCCCTCCCCCACTCCCCCATGCCTTTCCGAACACAATATCATATGGTTCAGACCCCCTCCCCCACCCCCTACATAAAATAACAATATAATTTGGTTCAGACCCCCCCCCACATAAAATAACAATATCATTTGGTTCAGACCCCTCTCCCCCCCCCCTAAATAAAATAACAATATTATTTGGTTCAGTCCCCTGCCCCCCACATAAAAACACAATATCATTTGGTTCAGTCACCTCCCACCCCCCTTACATAAGAATACAATATCATTTGGTTCAGTCCCCTCCCTCCCCCCTTACATAAAAATACAATATCATTTGGTTCAGTCCCCTCCCTCCCCCCTTACATAAAAACACAATATCATTTGGTTCAGTCCCCCCCCCCCCCCCCCCCTCTACATAAAAACACAATATTATTTGGTTCAGTCCCCTTCCCCTCCCTACATAAAAACACATAATCATTTTATTCAGTCCCTTCCCCCCCCCCCCACAAAAACACAATATCATTTAGTTCAGTCCCCTCCCCCCACATAAAAACACTATATCATTTGGTTCAGTCCCCTCCCACCCCAATTACATAAAAATACAATATCATTTGGTTCAGCCCCCCCCCCCCCTCTACATAAAAACACAATATCATTTAGTTCAGTCCCCTCCCCTCCCTACATAAAAACACAATATTATTTGGTCCAGTCCCCTTCCTCTCCCTACATAAAAACACATTATCATTTGGTTCAGTCCCTTCCCACCCCCACCCCCCACATAAAAACACAATATCATTTGGTTCAGTCCCCTCCCCCTCTCTACACAAAAACACAATATTATTTGGTTCAGTCCCCTTCCTCTCCCTACATAAAAACACATTATCATTTGGTTCAGTCCCTTCCCACCCCCCACCCCCCCCCCACACAAAAACACAATATCATTTGGTTCAGTCCCCTCCCCCACACAAATGCACAATATCATTTGGTTCAGTCCCCTCCCCCTCCCTACATAAAATTACAATATCATTTGGTTCAGCCCTCCCGTCCCCCCCCCCCTACATAAAATAACAATATCATTTGGTTCAAACCCCCCCCCCGCCCCCCCCCAAATAAAAATACAATATCATTTGGTTCAAACCGCCCCCCCCTCCCCCCACATAAAAACACAATATAATTTGGTTCAGACCCCCCCCCTGCCTCCCCCCCCCACATAAAAACACAATATCATTTGGTTCAGACCGCCCCCCCTCCCCCCACATAAAAACACAATATCATTTGGTTCAGACCCCCCCCACCCCAACTCCTCCCCCCACATAAATACACAATATCATTTGGTTCAGACCCCGCCCTCCCCCCCCCCTTACATAAAGTAACAATATCATTTAGTTCAGTCCCCCCCCCCCTCTACATAAAAACACAATATCATTTAGTTTAGTCCCCTCCCCTCCCTACACAAATTCACAATATTATTTGGTTCAGTCCCCTTCCTCTCCCTACATAAAAACACATTATCATTTGGTTCAGTCCCTCCCCCCCCCCCCCCCACACAAAAAAACAATATCATTTGGTTCAGTCCCCTCTCCCTCTCTACACAAAAACACAATATTATTTGGTTCAGTCCCCTTCCTCTGCCTACATAAAAACACATTATCATTTGGTTCAGTCCCTCCCCCCCCCCCACATAAAAACACAATATCATTTGGTTCAGATCCCCCCCCCCCCCCAAACTCCTTCCCCCACATAAAAACACAATATCATTTGGTTCAGACCCCCTCCCCCCCCCCCCCCTTACATAAAATAACAATATCATTTCGTTCGGTCCCCCCCCCCCCCTCTACATAAAAACACAATATCATTTAGTTCAGTCCCCTCCCCTCCCTACATAAAAACACAATAATATTTGGTTCAGTCCCCTTCCTCTCCCTACATAAAAACACATTATCATTTGGTTCAGTCCCTTCCCACCCCCCCCCCCTCAACAAAAACACAATATCATTTGGTTCAGTCCCCCCCCCCCCTCCCTACATAAAAATACAATATCATTTGGTTCAGCCCTCTCGTTCCCCCCCCCCCTACATAAAATAACAATATTATTTGGTTCAGTCCCCTCCCCCCCCCTTACATAAAAACACAATATCATTTGGTTCAGATCCCCCTGCCTCCCCCCCCCCCCCTCCATAAAAACACATAATCATTTGGTTCAAACCGCCCCTCCCCCACATAAAAACACAATATCATTTGGTTCAGACCCCCCCCCCCTGCCTCCCCCCCCCCACATAAAAACACAATATCATTTGGTTCAGATCCCCCCCCCAACTCCTCCCCCCACATAAAAACACAATATCATTTGGTTCAGACCCCCTCCCTCCCCCCCCCCCCTTACATAAAATAACAATATCATTTCGTTCGGTCCCCCCCCCCCTTCTACATAAAAACACAATATCATTTAGTTCAGTCCCCTCCCCTCCCTACATAAAAACACAATAATATTTGGTTCAGTCCCCTTCCTCTCCCTACATAAAAACACATTATCATTTGGTTCAGTCCCTTCCCACCCCCCCCCCCCCACCTCAACAAAAAACACAATATCATTTGGTTCAGTCCCCCCCCCCCCTCCCTACATAAAAATACAATATCATTTGGTTCAGCCCTCTCGTTCCCCCCCCCCTACATAAAATAACAATATTATTTGGTTCAGTCCCCTTCCCCCCCCCCTTACATAAAAACACAATATCATTTGGTTCAGATCCCCCTGCCTCCCCCCCCCCCCTCCATAAAAACACAATATCATTTGGTTCAAACCGCCCCTCCCCCACATAAAAACACAATATCATTTGGTTCAGACCCCCCCCCCCTGCCTCCCCCCCCCCCACATAAAAACACAATATCATTTGGTTCAGACCGCCCCCCCTCCCCCCACATAAAAACACAATATCATTTGGTTCAGACCCCCCCCCCCCAACTCCTCCCCCCACATAAAAACACAATATCATTTGGTTCAGACCCCCCCTCCCCCCTTACATAAAATAACAATATTATTTGGTTCAGTTCTTCCCCCCCCCCCCTTATATAAAAAACACACTATCATTTGGCTCAGACCCCTCCCCAACCTACCTCTGCTCTGATGGAGTTACAGTGGCTCAATTCATTCCTGTACAGTAAGGAGCACGGGAAACCACTCGGGGTCGGGCCTCCTGTAACGACTTCTGAAGATCATTCCAGTCCCCTCTCTCTCTCTCTCTCTCTCTCTCTCTCTCTCTCACTCTCTTTGTGTGTTTCTCTCTTCGTGCTCACTCTCTCTCTCTCTCTCTCTGTGTGTTTCTCTCTTCGTGCTCTCTCTCTCTCTCTCTCTCTCTCTCTCTCTCTCTCTCTCAAAATTTCCGAATTAATACAATAAACAGGTTTGGGCATTGAAGAAACAAATACAATTGGTTTTATTTGTGAGTAATGAGGAGAGGCGACTAACGTAGTCAGGGTCAGGCATAACATGCATAAACATGTTATGTTAGTCAGGGTCAGGCATAACATGCTAATCAGGTTATGTTAGTCAGGGTCAGGCATAACATGCTAATCAGATTATGTTAGTCAGCAGAAACATTTGACCAAGCACCCAGCTCCCTGCCAATCAATTCTCCCAAGAAACAGGCTGTTTCATGGTAGTCTGAACAACGAGGTGGGGATCGGCACTGTGATCCACCTAGTGGTAAGCTTACTGGGGAGCCTGGCATTGCACTACATCCAGGAGGACCACGGTCCACCTTATTAAGTACACCTCGGAATGTAACGAAAACCACAGTAATTCGCCATCAAAGAAAGTCACCAAGAGTACCAAAGTCAAGTATAAGTGGCATTAGCAACATTAACAACAACAACAGCAACAACAGCAACAACAACAGCAACAGCAACAACAACATCTGTCAAGAATGTATTTATAGAAGCAACAGCAGGTGCATAATCTGGCAATAGTCGATCAACAACAACAAAAAACAAAAGAAAAAGATTCTTGATCTACCACTAATGTACACATTTCGACAGATTTGTTTATACAAATCACTGTTTGAGCCTTTAAAATGTATTTCTGAAAGGTCCAAAGAAGCAGAACAATTTAATTCTTGAAAAACCAATGCTCCGTAGGAAGCAGAAAAAGTATTGGTTAAGTGACGATTGTAGAGCTAGTTTTTAATGTAAAACCAGATGTTTAATTTGGAAATTTTGTAAAAACGTTTCTTTTAATCAGGCAAAAATGTAAGTGGGGAAGACTAACGTCTTGTCAGGCACAACAAACTGATCAAACATTGTTAGTCAGGGGCAGGCACAACACACTGATCAGACGTGTTAGTCAGGGTCAGGCACAACACACTGATCAGACATTTTTAGTCAGGGTACAGGCACAACACACTGATCAGACGTGTTAGTCAGGGTCAGGCAAAATAAACTGGCCGAGACCCTCACCTCGACTTCCCTGTTGTGTCCTGCCTGAAAACGGGCAGCCCTTCTTGCTAACGAGGTGAGAGATCGACGTGATCCCTGCAGTCATGAGCGTCATGTAATGTATGAACACGGGAAAGCTACACAAGTGGAAATGCGGAACTACAAAATTGGTATTCTAGGGTTGGCAGAGACAATGTGTGGACACTAGTTAAAGCGGTGAAATTAATCATAGGGGAATCTCTACTGTCCTTCAGGCACACTAACATAGGCACATACAATAGTGATCCAGACACACTGACGTAGGCACACACAATTAGTGATCCAGACACACTGACGTAGGCACACACAATAGTGATCAAGGAAAAGTAAAGTAGGCACACACACAATAAAGATCTAGGCACACTAACGTAGGCACACACAATATATATCCAGGCACACTAATGTTGGCATACACAATAGTGATCCAGACACACTGACGTAGGCACACACAATAGTGATCAAGGAAAAGTAAAGTAGGCACACACACAATAGAGATCCAGGCACACTAACGTAGGCACACACAATAGAGATCCAGGCACACTAACGTAGGCACACACAATATAGATCCAGGCACACTAACGTAGGCCATTGACAGACATGGTATGGGAAAATGCAATAATAACGGACTGCTCCTTCTGAGGACATGTGCCGCAAATGAACTACTCATTACAAACACAGCTTTCCGACTTCCTGTTCGAAATAGAACCACATGGATGCACCCAAGGTCCCGCCACTGGCACCTCATTGACTACATTATCATCGGACGTAGGGATCGAGCGGATGCTATGGTAACGAAGAGCATGTGTGGTGCAGAATGTTGGACCGACCATCGACTTGTCATTGCCAAGCTAAACTTCAAGATCCAGCCCAAAATGCGCCCCCAGTGAAAGAAACCACCGAGGAGGCTAAATGTCTCTCAGCTGAAATACGAACCCACGAGAGGCGTCTTCCAGGAAGAGCTTGAGGGCAGACTATATGAGCTTCGTTTTGAAAAGAACGACATCGAAGGGAACTGGGCATCATTGAGAAACACACTCTACGATACAGCTGTTAAACACATTGGCCCACTCACGCGCAAGCATAAGGACTGGTTTGGTGAGAACGATCTGGAAATACAGGGCCTTCTCGATGCAAAACATGAAGCGCACAGGGAATAACAGAGAGACACACCATCTCCGGCAGCAAAAGCTGCCTTCAATACTGCTCGCAAAGCTGTCCAGATCAGGCTTAGAGAGATGCAAGACTCTTGGCTCAGCAAAAGAGCTGACGAAATTGAGATGTTCACCGAGCGTCATGACACCAAACGGTTTTACGAGGCACTGAAAGCTCTCTACGGCCCGCAGCCCTCTAGTAATACTCCAGTTCGCAATGCGGATGGGGTACTGTTAACAGATAAGGTTCAGATTCTAGACAGATGGGCATACCACTTCTGCAAAATACTAAGCCACCCATTGTCCATAAATGAAGAGGCCATCCGGCGAATGCCGCAGGTGGAACTGAACCTGGCGTTGGATGAAGTCATTACGGAGGAAGAAGTCGACAGGGCAATCAGTTCACTATCTATAGGAAAAACTCCAGGAGCTGATGCAATACCAGCAGAGGTATATAAGACAGCTGGCCCATCCCTCACCAAAAGGATTACTGAACTCTTCTGTCACATGTGGGCTGAAGGAAAAATTCCGCAGGAGCTAAAGGACGCCTCAATCGTTCACCTGTACAAAAGAAAAGGCAATCGTCAGGAATGGGACAATCATCGTGGAATATCGCTACTCTCCGTAGCAGGAAAGATCCTAGCTCGCTTACTGCTAAACAGGCTCAACAAACACCTTGAACAAAGCCACCACCTCCAAGAAAGCCAATGTGGATTCAGAGCCGGAAGAGGAACAGTGGACATGATTTTTGCCGCTCGCCAAGTACAAGAGAAGTGTCGAGAACAAAATCAGGCCTTGTACGCCACATTTATTGATTTGACAAAGGCATTTAATACAGTTAACAGAGGAGGGCTGTGGATGATAATGTCTAAGTTTGGCTGCCCCAACAAGTTCATAACAATGGTAAAACAGCTACACGAAGGCATGTGTGCTCGTGTACTGGACAGCGGTGCAATCTCTAAAACGTGTCTAGTATCAAACGGAGTAAAACAAGGATGTGTACTCGCCCCGACTTTGTACAGCATGATGTTCGCGGCCACGATGACAGACGCCTTCAGATCATTGGAGCTTGGAATATCCATAAAGTACCGCACAGATGGCAAATTACTCAATTCCAGAAGAATGAAGGCCATAACCAAAGTGGCTGGCGACATAATCAGGGAACTTGTATTTGCTGACGACTGCGCTCTAATGAGCAGCTCAGAACTGAACATGCAGGTTAGAATGGACCAGTTCTCTGCCACATGCAAAAATGTTTGGCCTGACCATAAATGCCAAAAAAACAGAGGTCATGTTCCAACCAGCACCAGGCATGCAGTACACAAAACCAGAGACTACAGTCAGCGGGCAGACGTTGAATGCCGTAGACAAATTCACATATCTGGGCAGCACGCTGTCGAGATCTGTCAGCCTCGACGCTGAGGTGGCAAGCAGAATAGCAAAGGCCAGCACAGCCTTTGGTAGAATGCGCTCGATGGTCTGGGCACGTCGTGGCATCAGCGTCAAGACCAAACTCAAAGTCTACCGTGCAACCATCATTCCAACCCTACTATACGCTTGCGAAAGCTGGACTGTATACTCTGGACATGCAAGGAGGTTAAACCACTTCCACACAGGATGCCTGAGGCGAATATTCCACATCCGATGGCAAGATCGTGTCACTGAAATCGAGGTTCTCTCGAGGGCTAACATGCCCAGCATCCATGCACTGCTAGAGAACGCACGACTAGGATGGGCGGGACACCTCGTCCTTATGTCAGACGAGCGGCTCCCAAAGAAGCTTCTCTACGGCGACCTGAGAGAGGGCTGACGCGAGAGAGGGCGCCCAAAGAAACGTTTTAAAGACGGTCTGAAGGACTCACTAAAATGTTGCCTGATAGACGTCGACACCTGGGAATGTCTTGCGCAAAACAGATATGACTGGAGAAGCGCAGTCAAATTGGATGTAGCTGCCGGTGAAGATGACCGTGTTGTGAAAGCCCAGAGCAGACGCGAGACGCGGAAATCCCGAACAGCGGAAACACAATCACCTTTTACAAACCTCGTGTGGCCGTTATGTAGCAGATGTTTTCGTGCTAGCATTGGCCTGTTCAGCCACATGCTCACCCACACCCCACAGGGAAATCTGTGACAAGGATGATGTCGGCGGTCCTCATCGACAACGATGGACAGCTATTATTATTAACGTAGGCACACCCAATAGAGATCCTGGCACACTAACGTAGGCACACATACTAGCGATTCAGGTACACTAACGTAGGCACATACAGTAGCGATCCAGGCACACTGACGTAGGCACACACAATTGTGATCCAGACACACTAACGTAGGCACACACACTAGCGATTCAGGTACACTAACGTAGGCACATACAGTAGCGATCCAGGCACACTGACGTAGGCACACACAATAGTGATCCAGACACACTAATATAGGCACATACAATAGTGATTCAGGCACACTAACGTAGGCACACACAACAGTAATCAAGGAAGAGTAAAGTGGGCACACACAATAGTGATCCAGGCACACTAAAGTAGGCACGCACAATAGTGATCCAGACACACTAACGTAGGCACACACAATAGTGATCAAGGAAGATTAAAGTAGGCACACACAATAGTGATCCAGACACACTAAAGTAGGCACACACAATAGTGATCCAGACACACTAACGTAGGCACACACACTAGCGATTCAGGTACACTAACTTAGGCACATACAGTAGCGATCCAGGCACACTGACGTAGGCACACACAATAGTGATCCAGACACAATTAACGTAGGCACACACAATAGTGATCCAGACACACTGACGTAGGCACACACAATAGTGATCAAGGAAGAGTAAAGTAGGCACACGCAATAGTGATCCAGGCACACTAAAGTAGGCACACACAATAGTGAAGGTGTGGTCATCATGCTATAAAAAAGATGTGTGAAGGCACTCATAGAATAGTAGGACACAGAAAGTTGCTGGCTACTTTCAAATCTTTAAATTAAAAAAAAAATTAAAAAAAGATGAATATGGAAATTTTTCCAATTTTATAAGCCAACCAATACCAAAAAAGATTACATTTTTTTGTTTCTTTTGAATTCGCCTTATTTTCTCTAATCCACAAGGCGATGTGCGTTTCACTGTGGTTTTTATTTTGCGCCTGTCGGCTCAGTGCACCCGACTTCAGCATGCATTTTATGTAAGGGTCTGCTTCCTCCTGTACTTTCTAAGGGTTTGCTTCCCCGAGGTAACGGCTGGTGCTGTGATGGGGATCGAACCCAGCACCTTCGGGTTGTGAGCCGTGCCTCGCCGTCCTCGATTAAATGAAAGCGGGATTTTACTCAAGACCAAGATGTTAGGGATAAAAGAAGAAGGAAAGACATTAGGATTTTGATGAGAGAACTAAAAGCCACGCTGGGAATGATAACATTGGTTTTGAAGCAACCATGGAATCGGGATTACCAAATGATAATGGAGATTGCTAATAAACATCTGGACAATCAATCAACTGGTAATTGGTGACATCATGTTCTCACATAAAAGAATCAATCAATAAATTGGTAATTGATGACATCATGTTCTCACATAAAAGAATCAATCAATAAATTGGTAATTGATGACATCATGTTCTCACATAAAAGAATCAATCAATAAATTGGTAATTGATGGCATCATGTTCTCACATAAAAGGATTAATTGATCAACTGGTAATTGATGACATCATGTTCTCACATAAAAGGATCAATCAATATATTGGTAATTGATGACATCATATTCTCACATAAAAGGATCAATCAATATATTGGTAATTGATGGCATCATGTTCTCACATAAAAGGATCAATCAATATATTGGTAATTGATGACATCATATTCTCACATAAAAGGATCAATCAATATATTGGTAATTGATGGCATCATGTTCTCACATAAAAGGATCAATCAATATATTGGTAATTGATGACATCATATTCTCACATAAAAGGATCAGTCAATCAACTGATAACTGGTGACATCATGTTCTCACATCGAATAATAAATCAATCAACTGGTAATTATTGGTGATTTCAATTTCTCACATAGAAGGATCCACAAATCAACAACAGTATCACCAGGTAACAGCAAATACAATCAGACTGCATATATGTAACTATATGAAATTTAGATCACCACTACACGATGTAAAAGTACTCAGAAGAGCAGTCATGAATGCAGACCACGATCTTCTGGTAGCCACAATAAAGATGAAATTTACAAAGTATTGAACAACGAATAATCACAGGCAGCAGTTCAATATTAGATTATCAAGCAACAAGATTATGCAAGATCATTTAAATGTCTCGATACCAAATAGTTATATCTTGATCTTGATATCAAATATGTATATTGTAGTACAATAGCTGGAAGAAATAGACAATCTGGAAATTAATACACTGGGAACAGCTAAAGCACATTTGAAACAAGAATTGTAAAGAAAGTCTGAAGAAAAAGGAAAATATGGATACCATCAGTTACTACAGAGAAGATAAAGATAAGAAAAATTAAGAAGGCAGACGTGAACTGCAATAAAACTATAAGTACGAAATCCAGAGTTCTAGAAATATTTACTATAGTCAATGAAGACGTTCAAATTTGCGTTAGTGGAGACAAGAGAAAATATGATGACGATTTAACAAAAGAACCGGTAGAATCTATGACAAGAGAAAATATGATGACGATTTAACGAAAGAACCGGTAGAATATATGACAAGAGAAAATATGATGACGATTTAACAAAAGAACCGGTAGAATCTATGACAAGAGATAATATGATGACGATTTAACGAAAGAACTGGTAGAATATGACAAAATGAAGTATGACAGATCTGTAGAACTGTTCTTAGAAACTTCCAGACGGTGGTTGAACAGTGGACAATGGAACCCATCACTTCATATTGGATTCGTGGATAGCCAGAAAGCATTTGACATTTTTGACACTAAATCACTCTGGAAATTGCCCAGACACTATGAAGTGCTCTTGAAGATTAAAAAAACAAACTGTCGTTTTTGTTGTTTAAAAAAACACACCAAAAAACTATTTTATTTTTAAACTTCAAGAGCACTCCATTATTTAAGATCATTGACAAATTTAAGAAAATGTGAAGTGTAGAGTTTTACAGGATGAAGTCCTTTCGGAGATCTGTAACATAAGATCTGGAGTGAAACAGGGTTTTCTCTCATTACCATTGAAGTCCTTCTGTCGACTATTGACAGAGTTATAACGAACACGAATTCTGCACGTCAAAGTGGAATTCAATGAGATTTGACAGACCAGATTTGAAGATCTGGATTTGCTGATGGCTTGTCTCTTCTGTTTCACAACCACAACCAGGTGCACAATCTAATAAATATACTTGATGAATGGTTACAAAAATTGGAACTGAGGATACACAGTTAAAGAATCAAAAGATTGGGAGAAAACATCAATCAGACGTAAAATACGTATACTAAATAAAAGCTAGCACATTTTAGGATTGAGAATACCAACAAAAAGGCGAAGATTGCGAGAAAATATACAGCTAACGCCAATCAGATTGTGTTGAGACACTCCGTCAGGGTTTGCAATCATTCATTTATCTTGGCAGCATTTTCTTTGAATGTCAGTACTTTTGTTGTTATATTTCTTGTAGTGCATCCAGTTTCAGAGTAAGCACTTTTGTTGTTATATTTCTTGTAGTGCATCCAGTCTTAGAGACATACAATAGAATCAAATGTAGGGACCGAAAATGCAAAAATGAATGATCAGACAGCTGGCTGCTTGTGTCGGGGTCAGTGACTTATTATTGACCCAAGACCACGCGCCTAGCAGCGGCCCTGCAAACAGATTGCAAAAATGTAGCCTACTTAAGCGATTATGGATGGAAGACAAACCTGGTTCAAAAAATGTCGTGCCTAAATCTGATATGTCGGACCAGGACGTAAATAATGAGAAATGAGGACATTACAGATACTGCAATAAGAACTGCTTGTGTTGAGTCTTAGCAAGACAGAGAATAGAATGGCTCAGCCGACTCGTTAGAATCCATGTCTTCCAACCGTGTCTACCTCGAACCAGCCCGATGTCTCTTCAGCTACTCTGACCGTTGCTTGTTGTCCTTGGTACATTGTTTCCATCAGTCGAATCAGATGTCAAGATTTGCCATATCTATTCGTGTCACACACAGTCGAACGCCTGGTATAGTCTATGCAGTAGGTGTGTATGTCGACATTGTGTTCTGCACTTTTCAATAATCTGTCGCGTGTTGCGGATGTGATCCTTCGTTCCTCTGTACTGGCTAAAACCGGATTGAGCCATTTGTATTTCCTCGTTGATTTTGTTTTCTAACCTTTCCATGAGGATTTTGGGCAGGATTTTGCTAAGATGACTAATTGGAGCGATCTTTCGCTAGTTAGTGAATCGCTTCAGATCACGGGTCTTTGGAAGTAGAATATATACAGATCTTCTTGGCCAAGGTGTGCAGTGACATACCTTCTTGTATAGTGTGAGGTGGATCTTGATGCTGGACTCCCTACCTTCGTGTATGAACTCAGTAGGTATGTGGTCTAATCCCGGTGACTTTCCTTATTTCTAGTCTTGGATTGCTAGCCGGGCCATGTATCGTAGGTTACGAGTCTATGTCCTGGGGCTTAGGCATATGTCGGTGGTTCCCTGGTTGTCTTCAAACATGTCTCTGCAATGTCGCTTACATCTCTGGAGTATATCCTTACTCTCTGCCAGTGTATTGCTTCAATCTCTAAAGTAATTTTTTGCTCTACATCAGTGTATTGCATAAATTTCTGGAGTATATCTTTGCTCTCCATCAGTGTATTTCTTCTATCTGAAGTATATCCTTGCTCTCCATCAGACTAGTGCTTCCGTCTCTGGAGTACATCCTTGCTCTCCATCAGAGTATTGCTTCCGTTTCTGGAGTATATCCTTGCTTTCCAGCAATGTATTACCATCGTCATCGTGTATCCCGTGTAGTGACTGTTTGAACTCGCCAGTGACTGTTTGTACTGACTGTTTGAACTCGCCAGTGACTGTTTGTACTCGCCAGTGACTGTTTGTACTCGCCAGTGACTGTTTGAATTGGCCAGTGAGTGTTCTGATTTCTTTGAACGCGGCACCTTCCTTCCCTTGTTATTGCAACTCTTCTATCCTGTTGTATGTGTCCAATATATGTTGCTTCTTGTCCTTCCTAATCACTCTTGTGCATTTCCTGCATATGGCAGTATTGCGCATCGTCCCATATTATTAAATATTTATTATATGAATCGCAAAGTCTTCTCTATAATGTAACTAAGATGTGTATGCCGTATTGTAGGCATCTTGCTACATGCCGCTGGTATACAAATACCACGTGCCTATCGTTTGCAATAGGAAACTAAAATTAATAAATCGCATTTCCCTAACCCAACCGTCTTTAATGCCAAAAGGGAAAGTTTGAGCACACTCCACCGTAGAACAGGTGCTGAAGACAGAGGTAACAGACATGAAGGAGGATAGCAACCAAGCTACCATGCAACCCTACACCCCTGTCCAATTCCCCCCCCCCCCCCCCCCCCCCACCCAACCGCTCTATAATTTGTAATTATTTTATTTCATACGCTCAACTTTGACAGAAGGTTGAAATTTAGCAGGACTACTGTAGATACTGGCGAAGACATTCTTATCTAGATCCCTTCCTGTACCAGTCATATCATGTCTACAGCGCACCGTAAACATCCTTAAGATGTGTCGCAGCCAATTTGAGGCCAATTCCAACACACCATGGCACGTTCAAAGCCCGTTTTATTTCTATGCCCGTAAAACCCCAGACCAGTGAGCTTACAACACACGAGGGTTGACTGTTTGAAATCGTAACGCTATAATAGAGCACCTTACACTCACGTTCTGACTGTATACTTTGTATTATACAGGTGCCCTCGTGTGTTACCTGGAAGAAATAATATCAGTACTGTAAAATGCCTGGCAGGCTTATTACGTGGAGATGTCAAATAAAGAATACAAAAGTTCAGAGGGGCTTTCATTACAAAAAGCAATGTGTGGAGTTCAGAATAAATGAAGTCCACCATGACATTATAAATCTTACAGTGCAATGTGCAGTCCGCTCAATTGTATTGATATGTAACGTTGGAAACAAACAAAACCGCAGTGAAAAATGTATATCAATGAATAGAGGAATGCAAATGGTATGGTATAGTCACTAATATAGAACTGTGAGAAGGAACGGATATCAGTGGAACTTGACAGATATCAGTGGAACTTGACAGATATTAGTGGAACTTGACAGATATCAGTGGAACTTGACAGATATCAGTGGAACTTGACAGATATTAGTGGAACTTGACAGATATCAGTGGAACTTGACAGATATCAGTGGAACTTGACAGATATTAGTGGAACTTGACAGATATCAGTGGAACTTGACAGATATCAGTGGAACTTGACAGTGGAATTTGACATATATCAGTGGAATGCGACGTAAAGGGCAGGAGCTGAAGTTGTTGGAAAGGACGCATATTGTATGTTGGAATCATCAAGACAAATTATGTACAAGTCGACCTAACCACTCAAAGAGAAGAAAGTTCGCGAGCAACATAAAGGCAGCAGTCAAGATGTGGACAGCGCTGAAATGGATGGCGTCTGACAGGAAAAACATGCACATATATGTTGAGGACATATGCTCCACAGGGAGCTAATACGTTTTAATAGATTCATTAATTCTAGGATTTGCTAGGAATGTTCAAAGGGTTCATTAAGAAGTATTGGGCATGGGGCTGGCTACCCCTTCCTTCAGAAAGAGATACTCTACCATTGGGTAATTCTTTCTCCCCATTTATTTTAGGGTTTCCATCGGAGAATTACAAGTGTATGCTTCAGTTAGGGATTCGGTTGGAGAATTATGCTTCAGTTATAGGGACCCGCGTAGCGCAGTGGTTAGCGCGCTGGCTTCCCATTTGAGTGGTCCTGGGTTCATTCCCCTAGTTGAGGCGGTAATGTTTTTTTCAGACTACAGCGGCTCCTGGGTTGACCAGGAATGGGTACCGGTTCAGTCCGGGAAGTAAAAGCGGCGACGGAGAGGAGATGCCTACCGCCCTCATATAGCCGAGTCTTTGAAATGTGAGATCGCTAACACCTCACACCCCTACGGCAGTCATGCTATTGGTTATTTAACTTAACCGATCAATTATGCGTCAGGTTTAGAGTTTCTACTGATCAAATTATGCGTCAGGTTTAGAGTTTCTACCGTTCAATTATGCGTCAGGTTTAGAGTTTCTACCGATCAATTATGCGCCAGGCTTAGAGTTTCTACCGATCTATCATGTTTCAGTTTTAGTCTTTAGTCCCCTTTCATGACTTCATTAGGTCAATGGCCCTATTCCCTAGAATAAGTAGATCACAAACTGCAAACAACTGACAATTGTAGTTGGTGGTTTCTAAAGTTGTTATGCTGCACCAACATCCAGCTTTGTGATTACTTTATGTAGCAAGATGTCGCATGCGCGTGCATAACTTGTTCTTATCGGCATTTCTTTGTCGAAAACTAAGTATGTGCTTTCCACCTCAGAAACAGAGACGCATATTGAAAACTACAGATGGCAAGGACAAGCCTAGTACATAGCATGACTGACGTGTGAACTGCATCGCACAAAACGGAAGATACATGTTAGAAATAATGTCAGTCTAAAGTGTATTGACCCAACATTAGGAGCACAGCCAGATGTTATCAGAACATCCGTATTCGCCGTGTGTTTCTCAGTAGCTGAGTACGGCTACCCAGTTAACCAACAATATACACATGTCAAACTGATTGACACAGCTATAAATGAGACTGAGAAACAGTTAACGACACAAGACATTCTATTTTTGAAAAACAGGTACAGATCACAAGTCTGAAATATAGACTAGCTTTTTATAATCAACAGAGCCCCAAGAGTTCCTGAAAAACGCCACATCGAAAAATGGAACACCTGATATAAATTCAATGGATCGAGTTACGGGAGAATCCTGCGCCTGGAAACTACTTGCCTTCCTTAACATGGTCATCAAACAGACTCCCCTGGTTACTACTTGCCTTCCTTAACATGGTCACCAAATAGACTCCCCTGGTTACTACTTGCCTTCCGTAACATGGTCACCAAATAGACTCCCCTGGCTACTACTTGCCTTCCTTAACATGGTCACCAAATTGACTCCCCTGGTTACTACTTGCCTTCCTTAACATGGTCACCAAATTGACTCCCCTGGTTACTACTTGCCTTCCTTAACATGGTCACCAAATTGATTCCCCTGGTTACTACTTGCCTTCCTTAACATGGTCACCAAATTGACTCCCCTGGTTACTACTTGCCTTCCTTAACATGGTCACCAAATTGACTCCCCTGGTTACTACTTGCCTTCCTTAACATGGTCACCAAATAGACTCCCCTGGTTACTACTTGCCTTCCGTAACATGGTCACCAAATAGACTCCCCTGGCTACTACTTGCCTTCCTTAACATGGTCACCAAAAAGACTCCCCTGGTTACTACTTGCCTTCCTTAACATGGTCACCAAAAAGAATCCCCTGGTTACTACTTGCCTTCCTTAACATGGTCACCAAATAGACTCCCCTGGTTACTACTTGCCTTCCTAAACATGGTCACCAAATAGACTCCAAGCTGATGAATCACGATACACGAAGAACTTAAAGGGATGGGGATACAGGCTTGATGAGGCATGAGACTCTGGAGCAGCACAAAACCCAGATCACATGATGACCAGCCAAAACCTTTTGGAAACATGCAGTATGGATGACATATTTATGGGGAGTGACAAGGCAATCCCAGAAGCCGAATATTGGTACAGTGATGACTGATACCAAGGACACGGAAGGTAAACACGTAAGCAAATAACAAATAGTGCAGCATGTAATCTTCTACACCATCTTGATGGAGAAAGGAAGAAGACAAATTCAAAACTACTCAGATCCGATGGAAAAATCATAGCAAACAATATGACAAAAAAAAAGCAGAACTGTTTATCAAATTCTATCTCTCCATAAGTAAGCCTACCTTGCCGAGGTTGGAGAATTTGCTCGCCCAAATGATCAAATGAGCTATGTCGGCGGGAGTGTCACTCCTGGCAGGGTCACCCAAGCCGGACAGGTCCTTGGAGAGGGGCCAGACAAAAGGGCTGAGGAGCAGGTGGAGCCCTGAAGGTGTAGCTGCAGAATCCACCGGCGAGGGGTACATGCTCTGGGCTGCACTAATCCATCCCCACTTCATGGGTGAAATGCATGCTTGTCTCGTTCTTTAGTTGTTGTCCTCTATCATTTATCCCCACGGATGACGAAGAGATACAGACCAGCGGACAATGCACCTCTACCCCTCTGTGAGGATCTCCCAGGTGGCAGGGAATGCCACACATACCATCACTACAGATGGGCTGGCCCGACGTGACGATCTTCCAGGTGGCAGGGAATGCTACACACACCATCACTACAGATAGGCTGGCCCGACGTGACGATCTTCCAGGTGGAGGGGAAGCCACACATACCATCACTACAGATGGGCTGGCCCGATGTGACGATCTTCCAGGTGGAGGGGAAGCCACACATACCATCACTACAGATGGGCTGGCAGGATGTGATGATCTTCCAGGTGGAGGGGAAGCCACACATACCATCGCTACAGATAGGCTGGCAGGACATGACGATCTTCCAGGTGGAGGGGATGCCACACATACCATCACTACAGATGGGCTGGCAGGACGTGACGATCTTCCAGGTGGAGGGGATGCCACACATACCATCGCTACAAATGGGCTGGCAGGACGTGACGATCTTCCAGGTGGAGGGGATGCCACACATACCATCGCTACAGATGGGCTGGCAGGACGTGGCGATCTTCCAGGTGGAGGGGATGCCACACATACCATCACTACAGATGGGCTGGCAGGACGTGGCGATCTTCCAGGTGGAGGGGATGTCACACATACCATCACTACAGATTATCTGACAGGACGTGACGATCTTCCAGGTGGAGGGGAAGCCACACATACTATCGCTACAGATGGGCTGGCCCGACGTGACGATCTTCCAGGTGGAGGGGATGCCACACATACCATCGCTACAGTTGGACTGGCAAAACTGACGGAAGGATGATGAGATAGCCGACCTAGATGAATATGAAATGTCCCTGGCAGGACGTGACGATCCTGGGACACCGACACACTGAACTGTCTCCCTTCGGGGATACTTGAAAGATGCGTCCATAACCCCCTCATGATGCCTCTAAGACAACAGACTTTATATGAGATCGGACGTCGCCTCGGTTCCAAGGTCCGCGTTGCTCTTCCACACCTGGGAAAACAAGTATGCTACCAAGACCCAAATTAATATACAGTCACTACGCATCCTCCAGCCCAACATACCAGGAATTATAAATAAATAGCTAGAACTGACTAAGCTTCTAATAGATCTTGAAATCCACGTGGCACTCATCCAAGAAACAACGCTGCCAAAGGATACCCTCCTCTACATTACAGGCTTTACAGTGTACCAATGCAACTGCAGAAAATGTCAGAGATTAGTGACAATTATCCGGAATGACATCCAGGCACAGGTGTCCCCTCTAGAAACAAATAACGAAACTGATCGACAAGAAGTGATAGTCTGGATAGGGGGAAGACCGCTTATAATACTTAACATATACAACCCCCCAAGAGCACACCTCACACTGGAGATTCCAGATATTACTGATATAAGAAGACTGATCATTGCTGGCGACATGAATGGTCACCCCCGCCCCCCTCCTGTGGGGCTAATACAGATAGGAACTCAACAGCAGCAGCCATAGAGGAACTCACTGACACTTCCACACTCATCCTGATGGAGAACGCCAATACCCCACCAACACTGCTCCACCGGGCCAGTGGAACCAGAAGCAGACCTTACCCTTGCAACACCCGTATTGCTCAATTAGAGTCCTCGATGACGTCGGGAGTGACCACAGGCCAATATTCCTCAAGATCACCAACACCAAGGAGAAAGTAAGAAACCAAATAACATCCCTCCCATAGAATTACAAAAAGGCAAACTGGCAGTTTTTCAGGAGACAAGTTCACCAACGCTTCGAGGACATCGACATAACGCAGGATATAGACGAAGTCTATAGTAAAACCACTACTGCATTGCTCCAATCGGCAAAGGAAGCCATCCCACGAGGATACAGGACAAAGTTCAAAGCATACTGTAGCACAGAATTAGAGGCCACTGTCAATGAAAGAAAGAAAGTAAGACGGCAAGTTGAGAAACAGCCTAACCCGGCAAACAAAACCAGTTATAACAGACTCACTGTTAAAGTCAAATTGCTGAGCAGACAAGCAAAAAGAGAAGCATGGGCTAAGAAATGTGGAGAGTTGGACTTGCGGAAAGATGGAAAGAAAGCATGGTGCCTCATATCCAATCTTTCAGAAGTTAAAAGAAAGAAAAATCCCGAACCTATTAGAACAGACAGATAATTAATAACAGGAGATTATCAGAAAGCAGAAGTTCTTAATAGGTACTTTGCTAACGTTAATAAAAAGCAAAAATGAAAGAATCTAGACAAGGCTATCAAAACGTTCACCAAAATGATGGAAAAACAATCTACAGCTAACTGTGAGATCTTTGACAAGAATTTCACACTTCCAGAACTTAAGATGGTCTTAAAAAGATGTAAGAAAGGTAAAGCCACAAGACCTTACCCGCTCACTAACGAGATGCTTTTAAATGATGAGCTCCGTACCATCCTTGACCTCATTAACAAAACATGGAGAGAAGGCAAGCTACCAACAGACTGGAGAAAAGCCAACATCCCCTCAGTCCTAAAGAAAAACAAACCATCCAACTAAGTAAAAAGTTATCGTCCGATCTCCCTGACTTCAAACCTAGGGAAGATCGATGCAAGGATAATAAACGAAAGTTTATATTGGTGGCTAGAAAGCTCCAAGATTCTTAATACAAACCAACCAGGCTTCAGAAGAAAGAAACGGACAATGGACCAGCTGATCAGATTTACCCAAGAGGTAGGTGATGCTTTCCAGAAGAAAAACAATGTGCTGGCAACATTCATTGATCTCAAACAAGCCTACGATTGCGTAGAGAACTGGCCTTCTCTTTAAGATGCAAAGAAATTGGAATCTCAGGGCGAATGTACAGCTGGCTAAAAGGTTTCTTCCATTACAGGACAATCCGAATAACATTCAGCGGATATAAACAAAGTATCCTGGAAGAAGGACTGGCCCAGGAATCTGCGCTAAGTTGTACATTATTCCTTGTGTGCATAAACGGCCTACCAGATGTCATTACCTGCCAAAAGGCACTCTTTGCGGATGACCTGGTCATTTGGTCAAAAGGAAAACATCTGAAACCCATCACCAAAAATATGAACATGAATCTGACAACCATCTCTACATATTGCCAGTTTTGGAAGCTTCAAATAAATGTAGTGAAAACTGTGTTCAGCATGTTCCGCTTAAAAAAAAAAAAGTATTAAAGAGGAAAAATCGATGTCAAAATGAACGGAGTGAAATTAAGCTATGACAAGACCCCGAGATACCTCGGAGTTGAGCTTGACCGTAGACTCACTATGAAACCCCATTTAAAAAAGCTGATTGGAAAAGAATCCACAAGGCTCAGACTCATCAAGTACCTGTCTACGTGTGAATGAGGGCAGATCAAGATCCACTACGCCAGTTATACATTGGATATGTCCGCTCAGTGATTGACTATTCACTCCCCTCTCCAAGCCATTGCAAGCATAAGCCTCTTACACAAGCTGAACAGAGTATAAAATCACATTCTGCGGTTTTTTAGTGGTGCCATTAAAACAACGCCGAAAGATGCTTGTGAAATTAACTCTAACATCGAGACCTTTAAACCTAAGACAAGAACGCTCTGTCGTGGAAATGTATGAAAGATACGTAAGAGTGGACACTACGGAGGAGAATAGGAAAATGGTAGAACATTGGCACCAAAAGCATAGAAGAAAACAATAAGAAAAACCCTCATCTTGCCTAAAAAAGGCGAAAGACAAAATCGATAAACACCACCTGCCAGAGGGTAGAAGGCTTATGTCGGTCATCAATGGTGAACCACTTTGCTGGTAGGCCATTACCCCCACATTAAGAACTGTGCTCTCCGACCCCTCTGCCGACAGGAACACCCTACCATCTTTGCTGAAAAATATCGCTTTGGAAATTATATTCATTACCACAGAATATCCAAGTATACACGGATGGATTTGCCAGTAGGGCTACCACCAACGCTGGATATGGCGCTGTAATTAAATATTATAACCTGCACCAAGAAGACCACCCCAATATCTATTGTCCTTGTGGAGACGCATGTTCCAAATACAAAGCAGGAATAATATCAATTGAAAAAAACTTTGTGCCAAATAATCTCAGATTTTGAAAGCGGCACTATACAGTCTGAGGAGATCGCTGTTTTCTCTGACTCAAAATCAAGCTTTTGAAAACAGAATGACTCCAGATGTAAATAACTACAAATTCAATGACCAATTGTCTACCTCATATGGAGCAGAAGTAGTGCTCCGGTGGATACCTGACCATGTCGGAGTCCCAGGAAATGAGAAGGCTGATGAGCTGGCCAGAAGCGGGGCAATGCTACCACATCCACTGCCTAGCATCACACTACAAACCTGCAAGCAAATCCTGAATAATAACTGTTGACAAGAGTGGCTAGATCAGTGGGCCACACCCCAGACAGGTCAGGTATATTTAAAAACCAAGTAAAACTAGATACCCAGGACCCAGCCAAGAAACTGAAACGATGAGACCAGAGTTTGATCTTCAAGCTGAGAACAGGCCATGCCCCTCTCAACAAACATCTGAATAGATTAGACCCACTACGTGAACCGAACGAGGAGTTAGTCGATCACCTCCTGACGTTGTGCCCAAGACTGGGCGATCTGCGGAACCTGCTGTTACAATCACACCCCACCATACTCAACACACTCTACACATAAACAACTACACTACAACAATTGAGGAGGACGTGTGCCGTTGTTCGGGAGGCATTCGGCTGTCAAGAGCTGCCAGCTCACAGTTAAAGGATTATATCATCATCAAATTCTTTGCCAAAGTCAGCATAACAAACCACAGGCAGCAGATAGACAATGTAATCAAGTACACAACACGAGCACATCAAAGATATCTCAAAGCAAAACTTACACTACTTTAAAATGAGTACACAACCACGGAAATAAATAATGTTATATGGAAAATTGAAAACCAAAAAGGTACAAGGAACCCACAAAATGACCAATGAAATGAAAGTAATCCTCGACCTGAAAGAAGTATGTTTTTCCTGAACTTCATGAACAGAGCATGGGCAGAAAGCACACTACCAAAAGTGTAACTCATTGGAAATATCAAGTCAATTCTGAAGAAAAATTATAAACCAGATAATGACCCAAGAAACTACAATCCAGTTTCACTGTCTTCAACAAATGGCAAACTTGCTGAAAGGATAATGAGCCATAGACTGTACTGGGGGCTGGAAACCAACAAAATAATTGATGATAGCCAGGCAGACGTTTTTGAGGTAGAAACAACTTTAGAAGAATTCCAAGGTGGCAAACAGATCACAGTAGTATTCATTGTCTTACAGCAAGCATACGATAAAATATGGAGGTAAGGACTGTTTAATAGAATGACAACAATGGTTAAACATGGACAAATGTTCCTTTGTATTAAGGCCTTCTTAAAAACAAAACAATACAAACAACAATAGATGACACAACATCAACAACAAAGAAACACACACACACACTAGAAGTGGGATTAAGACAAAGGTCTACAGCAAACTTCCTTATCTACATAACTATCTTCCACTTTTTCGTCCTCATGTTTTCACTTAACGTTATTTATTTCCTTAGTTGTACACTCAGTCTAAAGTAGTTTTTATGTTTTTTTTAACAACGCCGGGAAGGTTTTTTATCAGCTCTTGAAATCGCTCTTTTCTCCACGTGGGTGTCGTCCCACCCAAGCAGATTTATTCTCTGGTACTTTCGGGGGCTTATCAGCATTTTGAATTGCTCACCTTATTGCTTTTCGCTGTTGTCTCTTCTATCCTTTATTGGTTGCAGGTTCCTTATTGTTTCCAGTGTTACCATTGACGTGGTCCTCGTGTTACTTGTTATAATTCGCAATGCTTGATTTTTAACTGAATTTATTTAGTCAAAGTTTGAATTGGCTGCAGTTGTCCATGTTGCAATCCCGTATTATAGCACTTGTCTCATACATTCAGTGCACAGCTTCTTTAGAACTCTTTCATCTGTTTCCCTCTTTGTAAGTTGTTCCAGCAAACTATTGATTGTGGTTCTCTTTCTTGAACGGATCCAGCTTCACTCTTTCTATCTTCTCACCGTCAGCCGTCGATCAAAGACAAAACTGAAATGTAATTTTCACCAAAGCGCAGATTTGTCTAATTT